>CM059437.1:18124918-18697418 GCA_030390025.1 Squalus acanthias
CATGAGGTTCTCCTGATGCATCTTCACCCCATATTATGAACGTTAAAGAAATTTGGAACATTTTAGGACTTAATTTATCATTTCTGTTCAATTTTGCAGACAGAATTCATTCTGTATTTTGAAAACACACTTTTCTCGCTACCTGTTTGTGTTTTGTCATCAGGCAAAGACCTGAGAGAAACTGAGGAAAATCTTAGAATTAGGTTATTAATATTGTGCACACAGTCTGTTAAAAAAACAAGGCACTAATTTGTAACCCTGATAAAGAAAGACTTGCATTTATATAGCGCCTTTCACGACCACCAGACGTCTCAAAGTGCTTTACAGCCAATGAAGTACTTTTGAAGTGGAGTCACTGTTGTAATGTGGGAAACGCGGCAGCCAATTTGCGCACAGCAAGCTCCCACAAACAGCAATGTGATAATGACCAGTTAATCTGTTTTAGTGATATTGATTGAGGGATAAATATTGGCCAGGACACTAGGGAGAACTCCCCTGCTCTTCTTCGAAATAGTGTCATGGGATCTTTTACATCCACCTGAGAGAGAGAGCAGACGGGGCCTCGGTTTAATGTCTTGTCCAAAAGGCGGCACCTCCGACAGTGCCGCACTCTTTCGGTACTGCACTGAAGTGCCAGCCTAGATTATGTGTTCGAGTGCCTCGTGTGGGGCTTGAGCCCCCAACGTCTGACTCATAAGCGGGAGTACTACACTCAACCAAGGCTGATACCAAAGGCCAACAATGCTCTGCAGCAAAGCTAATATTTCGGGCAAATGATACGGCATGGCGCAACATCCTACAGCAAACCCGGCAAGTGTCTACACTTCTGAGTGTAGCAGGGTTGCTATCCAAATAATGCAATGCTGCATAAAAAATTCTCCAGATGCAGTAAAAATACCAATTTCTGCGTGATAGCAAATCACTTATCACTATAAACCACTTCTCCTGTTGATTATCAACAGTTTTAGAAGGGAACAAAATTCATTAAGTGCAAAGGCTTTACCCCAATTTAACATCACTGGCACACTGTGCCAATTGGACATCTGGCCAAACTGACTAAATTCAGTACTGTAACTTGCGCGTTCAACTGTAAGCTACTGCTGAAACACAATCAGTCAACCACAGCAGGGCAAAGCACTTGGCCAATTTAAACTTATGTAACAAAATGGTCTCTGTAGGAGATGTGTGTATTCAATAGATTCTTTGTTTACATTCTCTCACTAGAGTGAAGGGACTGATGTCAGAACATGCAAAATTAATGTTTGCAAACTTCACTGTATTAAAAATGTATTACTCTGCTCCCAGACCTGTACTTCAATAATTGCCAATGTAGCAGTCAAGAACAGCTGGACTAGAATTACTGCAGAGCAATGAACAGTACACAGGTTAATAAGTGGTTTTCATAATTGGAATTTAAGATAATTAGAAATCCAGTTCATTAAGACATTGAGTTCATGACTTTTCTAACTTCCTGCCACTGCTTTGCATAACATTTCCATTTGTTCCAACATGGAGCCATATTTTTACACTCTACATTATCATAAACATGTTTTGAATTTTAACATGCGCAAAAGAATTGGAACTGTCTCCCTTAGGCTGTTACGTCTCCTAACAAACATTAGAGTGCAGAACAACTCATTAATCTCAAAAGAGAAATAGAATATAAAATGAAATAATCCGTGTTAACTACTCTGAAGAACAGGACTGCTTTGTCTTCAAAAATCTGTGGAGGAGCCAGGATTCCTGAAGGAGGAGTAGCTACGGTAGCTAAGATGCCAGACTTGTTAGTTATCCTCCAATTCTGGAACCTGTGGAAAGTAGAGTTACCAACATGCCTGATGTGCTACAGAAATGCCAGTAACGAAATGGAAAATAGCGTTTGCTTTTGATAGGACTTGTCAGGGAAAGGTAAATTCATCAGCCTAAAATGAACAGATGTTAGAAGATGTAAGCAATTTAATATCAGGGTTACCACAGCCCAATGTGCCTTGGATTCTATTACACAGCTTAAAGGTAGACTGCACTCTTCAATTTGACAACTTCATCTCTGAAAATCCTCGGATGATGATTAAAATGTTGACAACAGGAAACGTAGGTTCTGTGGTTCACAGCTTGAAAGTGCTTTCAGAAAAATGACTGGCAGGGCCCAGCTGAGTGGTTTTATATAGAAAGAACAGTGGACCAATAACAGAGCAGCCATTTCGGTAAAGGAATTTGCCAAGAACTGTTATTAGCAGCTTGATCACAAGAGTGAAAAATTATAATATGTGCTTTTTTAATTGAAAGAAATGTGCATACCAGCCTGATCAAATTTCTTGCACATTATATAACCTCTTATCTTCCTCCCAATCGGGATACTAGAAAACATTTTCTTCATGGGGATGGGATTAGTACACAGCTTATTTCATGATATCTCTTCACAAGTTAAACGATCTCAGTGGTGAAGAGCTTTTCTTGAAGGCTCCAGTGCTGAATGAAGATGAAGGGTTACCACCCACAGGATACAACCTGCCTCTCCACGCCTGCTGCTTGGAGTTACCAGAGGTTGCCATGAAAACCATGAGAAACAGCAATAGAGATGGTGAATCTTCCTTTCTGTTCAGTGTTAAAACTCCTTGAGGAAAATCTCCCTCTCTCTGAAATAATTTAACTTGTTATATTGTTACACTGGGTCTGAATGCCAGGCAGGAATTATTTGAATATTTTAAGTCCAAAAGTAGAAAAAAAGAAAAATAGCGCCTTTCATACCCTCAGGATGTGACAAAGTGCTTTACAGCCAATTAAGTAATTTTGAAGTGTAGTCACTGCAGCCGATTGCACACAGCAAACTCCCACAAACAGCAATGTGATAATGACCAGATAATCTGTTTTCTTATGTTGATTGAGGGTTACATATTGGCCCAGGACACCAGGGATAACTCCCCTACTCTTCTTCGAAATAGTGCCATGGGATTTTTTAAGTCCACCTGAGAGAGCAGACGGGGCCTCGGTTTAACATCTCATCCGAAAGACGGCACCTCCGACAGTGCAGCACTCCCTCAGCACTGCACTGGGACTGTCAGCCTAGACTGTTGTGCTCAAGTCTCTGGAGTGGGACTTTGAACCCACAACCTTCTGACTCAGAGGTGCTACCAACTGAGCCACGGCTGACCGACTGAAAGGAACAAAGAAGGGCAGATGCACCTGGCAAAGTCAACTTACTTAGATGGGGAATTAGAAATTTGAACAAATGTATTTTAACACAAAAATGCATACTTTTCATCCCAATATGTGGCTCTCAATTTAAATGTATAATGAAACTTGTGGAAATATTTTCAAGGGAAAATACAATTTGAAGGAAAAATGTTACTGAGATTCTCAAGAATAAATTTGCCTTTCCCTGACAAGTCCTATCAAAAGCAAATGCTAGTCTCCATTTCGTTACTGGGATTTCTGTAGCACTTCACTAATCAGGCATGCTGGTAACTCTACTTTCCACAGGTTCTCTAGGTTTATTTGTTCCTGTTTTTCTTTTCCCACCCAGTGGTGAGAGCAATCTCCGGACACTTTAACATTAAAAAAAACTGCAGCTGGTGACTAGCACGTGTTTGTCTCCCCACCAGCTGCAGTTAGCAATGTAAACTTGCCAACTTCCTTTATTCTGCTGGAAGGATGACCTACTTTTCTGTGGGGGGGGGGGGGGGGGTCTCAGGAACTGCCACAAAGTCTCCTGCTCTGCTTCTGTCCAGCGCCTGATGGAGAACAGCATCGGTGAAAGGTTGTAAGCAGAGAAGCTCAGTGCTGGAAGTGCCAGTTTGGAACTGCTCTTCCAAAGCTAGCATAAAAAATAAAACTGCTTAAGGATTTTGTTATCTGAAACAAATCCAGTGTGCCAAAATTCACAACACTGTTTCTGTTTTGTTGGAATAATTACCTGCTGAATAACAAATTGTACATGAAGTTATACATGGCCTCTGGAGTATTCCATTCATTCATGCTCCACAGAATTCCCAATCCACAGCGACCGGTTTGAATCTATCATGCCTGCCATTCAAGTTCACCTGCCTCCATTAAGGTAAGAAGTCGCACAACACCAGGTTATATAGTCCAACAGCTTTATTTGAAATCACAAGCTTTCGGAGCGCTGCTCCTTCGTCAGGTGAAGTGAAGAAATACATATGGGCACAGCATAAATAGTCAGAGAACAATGCCAGACGACTACAGTTAATCTTTCTAACTGCCCTTCTCTGACTATTTATGCTGTGCCCATATGTATTTCTTCACTTCACCTGACGAAGGAGCAGCGCTCCGAAAGCTTGTGATTTCAAATAAAGCTGTTGGACTATAACCTGGTGTTGTGCGACTTCTCACTTTTGTCCACCCCAGTCCAACACCGGCATCTCCGCATCATGTCCATTAAGGTAGTCTTGCCAGTCTTAGTCAGCTTGCTAGATGAAGCACTGCCGAGCAGGAGAGAATTCCTCCCCGGATCCTGCAGTTTAGTGGACCACTTATGTTAGCCAGTGACGGCATGGTCTAACACAGTGATTCTCAAACTTTTTTGGGTGAAGGACCCCTTTTCAAATCGATAAATAATCAGGGACCCCCCCCCCCCCACCTAAATTATAAAACTATATAATACTCAGAATATGAAAGTGCTGCAGATAAAGAATGTTCTGATAATGCTTTTAAGAAATCAGGTGCTTACTACAGATCTCAGTGAGATGGGTGCACCTGCTTCTCACACCAGTCCTAGGGCACTCACTCCACAGCAACAGGTGGCCACTATTGGCCACTTAGTGCTGGACAATTTTTAAAGCCGTCAGCAGGCTGGCCAAGGTGAGCGAGGGCACGAGCACCCCTGCACATGCACACCTTCAGGCACGTGTTTGAAGGGCCCCGCAGGTGTTCTTATCACGTGTCGGGAGAATGGTATAGGGTCACGGCGCCAGGGAGAGGAGTCGGCTCGACCGGCAGGGAGCGCTCGTTGCAAAGTGAGTGCGAGCTGTGGGCCTCTGTGAGGAGGTGGGCCGAGCCGTTGAGAATAATTCGCAAGAAGTGAATCAGTGTCGGTTTTATAAAGAGGAGCAGACTTGAAATGACCTAATTCTATGATCACTGCAACTACTGAACAGCTTCACGAATCAGGCTGACTTTTGGTACCATCGACATATTGGCGAAGACATACCGACTGCCACCGACAGAGGTTTACTTCTTCTCCCAGCGCTATTCCTGATTAGGGAGGCAGGCACGCGACCTGCTCGCAAACCTCTGCCACGGCAGCCGGTGCGTAAACAGATGTGTAAAGTGCAGCGTAGTTCATTCACCACTTGCTGCAGCCTCCACACTCAGGAGAAGGAATCTCGCTCAAATCAAGAACTCAGCACATGTACAAAGTACAGACCCGGGCCACAGCCCATCAAAGGGGTACCATATGCGCGCAAAATGTTTTGGGTCACAAAGTCCCAGCGCATTCCCCCCCCCCCCATAATAATGGAACCCCCGGAGCGCGCCACCCCTCCTCCCTCTGATCCATCACAACACAGCGGCCCGGCCTCAAACCAAATAAACTCAGCCAGAGGTTAAACAAGCCCAGGGACCGGCCGCTGGTAAACCTTGGAGGAGGAGGCAACCCAACACGGTTCGAGAAACCCGGTGGGATCCAGTGAAGCCCCAACGCAACCTGGGGGGGGGTGGCAGCAACTCAAGAACCCTGATTCCAGAGTAGGAGGAGAGGCAGGCGAAGAGCCAGCTCCCTGGGGGAGGCCCGGCCCACTGGCCATTCAATGACACCGCCCCCCCCTGGGAGGCTCAGCTCGGTTCAGGCTCCAGTCACAGTCCCCTGGCCGCAGCTCCTCTTCCACAACATCAAGGTACGCGGCATGGGAATTACCTGGAGCTGGTGGGTCGTTGCGGGGCAGACCGACAGAGAGCGGACAGGCCGCAGATCCCCTGGAAAGTCTCTACGGACCCCCAAGGGTCTGCGGATCCTAGTTTGAGAAACACTGGCCTAACATGCAGAGGTTAGCAGCCAGACCATCATAGCTGAAAAATGAGCGGGGAATATAGGCAAATGAATAAATGAAAAAAAAATACTAAACCTTCATGCTTAGCTTCACCATTAAACAATAGGATAGACCACTTGAACAGCCTCTTTAGAAAACAGGAACTTTTCCTGGCAGACACAAGCTATCCTTTTTTCTAAGCTAATGTTCCCTACTTTTCCTATTATCCACCAGCAATTGATCAATTAATAACACAGGAGACTGGATAGTGCTAGACTTTCCGTCCTGATGTCAAAATCTATATTCTTCTGTCGAGTTGCTGATTCCGCGATGATGAAATATGACTGCTTAGTACAACTCAACGTGCCCGTCGCTCATTCCATCTTCAGATCCACAATTATAACTTAAAGCCATTTGACGATAGTATAATTTAAGCAGCAAACTCAGAAATAAAGTAGGTTTAGTTACTGGAATGGAACCATGTGCGAATTTGCTGATGACACATAAATGTGCACATAGAGGTAAACAATTTGGACCAAATTAATAAACTACAGACTGATAAGTTGGGGGAATGGGTCCAATTGTGGCAGGTGTCGTTCAACATGGGCATGGACAAGTGCAGTGATGTACATTTGGTGTGGGAAAACTCCAGGCATTTTTTACTATGAAGGGGTACCCACTAAAGCACATGGATCAAGAAAGAGATCTGGGAGGAATCGTTGACAACTTGGCAATCGTGCACAAAGTGTGAGGTGATTATAGGAAAAGCAAACAGAGTTTTCAGGTATATTGTGAGGACCAATGAATATGACACAAACATCACGATACTTAGACTATACAAGATTTTGGTACGTCTGCACTTAGACTTTTGTGTCCAGATTTGGTTTCCCTACATGGGAAAAGATACTGGAGAAGGTGCAGAGGAGGGCAACCTTATTGATACCTGACCTCCAAGAGTTAGGGCTATTTACTTTACAGAAACCCAGGTGTAGGAGATGATTTAGGTTTTTAAAATGATTGGATACAGTGTGGTTGGGTAGGTTGGAAAGAGAGGGGTCGGGATGGTAGGACGAGAGGGCAGACATATAAAATCCTAAAGCAAAGGGTTTTGTTTAGATGCCAGCAAGTATTTATGTTCGCAGTCAGGGGAAATTAAGAGACAGCGCAAAGGTTCAAAGCACCTCACCTGCCTCTCAGCTGAGAAATGGTATGTCACGTGCCAATGAAAACATCTGGGACTAAAAATCTAAACGTCTTACCAAGTTCTGTCTTGACTGTTCCTAATAACAAATTTTCTGAAATTCGAACTTTAGGGGGGAAAAATTCGGTTGGATTGCGCCTCCCGTTAGCGCATTAAGAGGGCATTAATGGGGCGCAAAGCAACTAGCGCCCGTGCGCGGGGATCTTTGCGCCGCTCACAAAATTAACTAGACATTTTGCGGCGGCACTAAACACTACCGCCACGATCTCCTGCGCCGGCCGATCGTGACGTCAGTCGAGAGTGCAACGTCCCGGTAGCGCCTCGGACCGGATATTGAGTGGCACCCCCTGTCTTACCGCCTGCCGCTAGCAACAACAGGTCGTTTTGCAGTCTGGAAGGGACTGGCGGAGCGCTATTTAAAGGCGACCGCTTCCTGCCTTTTTTTGTCGGCGAAATTTTTGCACCACGCATTCTGAGTGAGAGAGAGAGACTGCAAGGGAGATATTCAAAGCTGTGTTGAGGAGTTTTGGATACTGAGCAGCACTTTGCAGGTTCTTTCTGGTTTGATCTTCCTTGCATCAATTTAGAAGAGAATAAGGGGGCTGCAGTCTGAGCTCTTTCCCTGGGCCTCTCCATTGTTCTTTCCAGCAGATTTGATGTACAGGTCTCTCCAGGCCGAGATTCAAGGCTGCAATGAGCAGGGTGTGGATGGAGAGCAAGATCGACCCTCCCCTTTAAGAACTGGCCAGCGCCAGTGTGTCTGTGTTCCATTGCTGACTGACATCACATGAGCTTCGCCAGCGCTCTGAGGTAGCGCCTCGCTCCTCGGCCTTTGCGCCTTAAGACAGGTGTGTAGCGCCTGATTTAGCGCTCCAATCACCTCCAGGGGCGATAAAAGCCAAGTTTGCAGTCGGAGGCGATAATTAGCGCCAGGCGCTAAACTTTGCGCCCGACCGATAATCGCGCCTCAAATGGGGAGATACTGAATTTCTCCCCCAAGGAATTTTTTGGGGGAGGGGTTAATTCTCTCTATTCAACCCAATTCATTGAGATAGAAGAGAAATGACAGCTGTCATCCACCTCAATCACTGACACATCTGCACACAGAGGGTCCAGAGCATTCTAGATTTGAGTCCTTTCATATCGCACGAAAGATACATTTTCCAGGCTACATTCCATCATTAGCAGAAAGAGTCTCTCAGTGGCTGGACAGCATACTATTAATGGCCATTTTCAATTTCCGACACACTGTCGTACAAGACACACTGCAGTATACAGCATGCTCGACTGAGTTTGCAGTACGGAAAGATTTTATCTAATTTAACAGCAAAAATGTTTGGAGCAAGAACACTGAATGGCTGAGGCAATTGGTGTAATTTATAGTAAGCAGAAAAGTTTCAATGGAGTGAAACACATAACAATTAACTGGAAAGTGCATTAAGATGCTACGTCACTACATGTAACCAAGTATGAGAGACAATATTAGAATTGATTCCTATCCTGGAAAACCTCACAATGACATAAACAATGATACTATTATACCAATTTCTGCAATATATAGGAAGTTGTGCAGTACAATTTTACTAGCTTTTTGTTTACTGACACAGTTCCCATCTGTAACTGAAGAATCCTGGGAATACAAGTCCTTTTTAAAAAATGTACCATAACTGTGTTAATTTTTGGGGGGATTCCATAAACATCAGATAACCATGGAGTAAAATGACACTTTCTGATATTAGGAACCGACATGTTAATGCATTTGTGTCAAACTCCTCTATCTGCTATTTTAATACTGCCATTAACCCCCTTTCAAATAAATGTGTTAACTGCTTTTAAAATAAATGTAATAGTTTTAAATTTATTTCAAAATAAAAAGGAATTTCATACAAACGTGTTAATATATTTGTCATTAACATCGCACCGCTCAATTTCAACCCACAAGAATGAACAGGAAACTGGCTGCACAGTGAGTTGTGGAATTTTTAGCAGTTTGTAGTTGCTGGTTGTCCAGACTCATGAATAATGGCCCGAAAATTAGACCTAATACGGGAGATTACGCACTGTGTACTCTCGCGTATTAGGTCCCGAAGTGCCGGTTTCCTGCATGCACTGCGCATGCGCGGGAAACCGGCACTTCGTGTATGGCAAAGGGGGCGGTTCCTAAGTGAACCGCGTGCGCGCTACAGGTTGTGCGCACGCAGCGCACTTAGTTTTTTTTTCAGGTTTGAACGCGCAGGTAAGTGTTGAAGATTTTACACATAAAGAAAGCAGGCGTAAGACCCCCTTTTAACAAGGTAAGTAGTTAATTAAGTATTATTTTAAATTTTTTTCAACAGGTTTATCTTTTTTAGAGACTTTAAAGAAAGGTAAGTTTATTTTTATAACTTTTAAAAAGAATTTAAATTTTTTCAAAAATTTAAATTTTTGTTTAAAGTGGTTAATTTATTTAACTATAGTTATTTTATTAATGTGATGGCTTTTTTTTTAAATTTAATTGAGGTTTAGCTGTTCTTTTGGGGTGCTTGTTGTATTCATAGTTTTGACAGCTCTTGCTGTCAAAACTATGAATGAAAGATGGTGTGCTGCCATTGGCTCTAACTGGCCCACGTGATCCCAGAGGTAGCATCGAACTAACTGCTCCTCTGGGACACACACACACTGCGCGCCGGCACCAGGGAGAGGCCCAGGAACTGAAGTTCGTGTGGGACAAAACCATAAAGGTAGGCGCGGAGTGCGATATCGCGGGGGATCCTTACCCCCGCGGCAACCATCGAACTCCAATTTCTGGGCCAATGTGTACAGATTATGAAATGGTTATATGATATAAGTATATACTATAGATAGTTTATATTTCCCCCATCATAAGATTCTTAGTAAACCCGCAACCTCTTCCACCTAGAAGGACAAGGGCAGCAGGCGCATGGGAACACCACCACCTCCAAGTTCCCCTCCAAGTCACACACCATCCTGACTTGGAAGTACAGGAAACTTTCGTTTATCCGGCATCGACGGGACCGGCGTGGTGCCGGTTTATCGAAAGTACCGGATAACGGAGAGTTATATCTACCGAGGCTATTTTTAACAAAGAGACTCCAGGCAGCGCGGGAGAATCAACTCCTGCTACTGCAGTGTTTCGGACTTCCGACAGCGCCAGGAGGCCGAGTAGTGGCACTTTTCAAAAGTACCCCTACTGACTAAATCGGCGTTCGCGGACTCGGACTCGGGATCGGCAACATTGCCGGTTATTTGAGAGGAGTTTTCGGAGCACTCGGCGTTCGCGGAGACTCGACTGCGACTCGGCAACATTGCCGGTTATTTGAGAGGAGTTTTCGGAGGATGATTTTTGCCGGTTAAGCGAGAATTCCGGATAATTGGGTGCCGGATAAACGAAAGTTTCCTGTATATCACCGATCCTTCATCGTTGCTGGGTCAAAATCCTGGAACTTCCTCCCTATCAGCACTGTGGGAGTACCTTCACCACACGGACTGCAGCAGTTCAAGAAGGCAGTTCACCGCCACCTTCTCAAGGGCAATAAGGGATGGGCAATAAATGCTGGCTTTGCCAGCGACACCCACATCCCAGGAACGAATAAAAATAATTAACTTGATTATAGAACTAGTGGACCTTGATGCCCAATTTAATTTACATTTACTACTAGATTCTACAGCACTGACTAAAGCATGCAGTTCATTATTGCCTGAGTATTATGCTGAGCGATATTATCATGTAAATGCTTAGTGTTCATATTAAACTCCTATATCTGCTATTTTAATGGTATTTTATTAAAAAGGTTAACACCTCCATTAAAATAGCAGACTGAAGAATTTGATATGAACATGTTAAGAATTTAGACTTAAATAATTAATTAGTTTGCTGCCAGTGACCATGCAATGATGTGGGTGATTATACACCTGGCATGCACGTATGTCTATGCACATACATTTAACACACATGTGCATACATGGAACGTTTTCCAGTACAGTGGTAAATTGCATTTCCAGCCCATTCCTGTCTTCTGTGCTATGTCAAAATTCTTGCAGGATGTTTCAACTCACTACCTCAGCTTCTCACTAGCTTTCTATAACATTCAAAGCACAAATGTGTAGACACAGGATTTCTGTTTAACTCGCTCATATTTGCATAAAATACCAGCCAGTCAAATAAGGCCAGAATGTCTCCACCAATAAAGCTCTTTGTATGTGGCGTAACTAATAAACATCCTCTCTGTCTGACGTTAACAATGATCTCAGACCCACTGAAAGCCTTGTTTTGTGCTTAGTTCTCAATTCATGAACCCCCTACTTACAGCAGCAAAATAGTCACCGTACAAATTCAAAACACATTCTCTAAAAGTGGTCCTTTCACACTGACATCGTCTTTCTGCCTGATCTCTCTTGAAATCCGCAAAGAATAGTTCAAACGAAACCGTGTATTAAACAAACCCACACAAAGAATTTATTTAGCTTCACTCCAGAAGCCACCAAACTTGTGATATAACAGAATACTCAACCGTACGTTGCTGAATATGGAACTTATTTTCCTTTTGAGTGTGGTGCATTTGTGTTCAACAGTTTGCCATCTACATGTAAATGCATAGATTCAATCTACTTTGAGCTGCCAATCTGAAGCTGACAGTCGATTAAAACCCAGTCAGAAGCTGAAAAATACTCATGGCAGTCAGGGAAACATTCTGGAAAAATTTCCATACAGCATTGAAGGTTAAGAGAAAGATCCTGAAGTCAATTCAGGAAGCTGGTGGAGCTCAGCAGCGATGGTAACATCTGGCCACTTGAACATCCCTGATTTTAATTGCTCCAGCATTGGTGGCCGTGCCTTCAGCTGCCAAGGCCCTAAGCTCTGGAATTCCCTCCCTAAACCTCGCCACTCTCCACTTCTCTTTCCTCCTTTAAGACGCTCCTTAAAATCTACTTCTTTGACCAAGCTTTTGGTCATCTGCCCTAATTTCTCCTTATATTGCTCAGGGTCAAATTTTGTTTGTGATAACGCTCCTGTGAAGCGCCTTGGGACGTTTTACTATGTTAAGGCGCTATATAAATGTAAGTTGCTGTAACAAGAGGATCTGAATTAATACAGTACCTTTAACACAGAAAAACATCACAGTGGAGTAAGAGAAATGGATGCTGAGCCAAAGAATTAGAGTTTGGGAGGGGTGACCAAAAATCTGGTGAAAGAAAGCACAGCGGCAATGGTGAGATGAACGGAGGACAGGATGGCTGGATTTAGAGGAACGATGAGTTCAGATGGGGTGGGGGAATTGTAGGGCTGGAGGAGGTTACAGAGGCAGAGGCAGTGAGGGACCAGGCCATGGAGGATTTAAACAAACTGATGAGCATTTTAAATCTGAGGCATTGGGAGACCACGAGCAAATATAGGTCATTGAAGAGGAGTGTAATTGGCAAGCATGACTTGCTGTGGGGTGGGATATGGGCAGCAGAGCTTTGGATAAGCTTACGTTTATGGAGGGCAGAGGATGAGCAGCCAGCCAAGGAGTAATAGAGGCTGGAGGTGATAAAGGTTTGGCTGAGGGTTGATAGGCAGATGGGCTGAGGAATGGACTAAGGTAGGGGTGGTGTCAGGTAATGTTACAGAGGTGGAAGTAGGTGGTCTTCGTGATGGAGAGGGTATGGGGTGGAAACTCAGCTCGGGTTCAAAGAATACACTAAGGAGAGTTAGTGACGAGGATTTTGTGACAGAGGCTGTAGATGATGGCTTTGGTCTTCCCAATGTTTAGTTGGAAAAAGCTCCAGCTCATTCAAAACTGGATGTTGGACTAGCAGTCTGATAGCACAGAGGCAGTGGAGGGGTCAAGAAAGGTGGAGAAGAGGTAACACTGGGTGTCATTGGTGTATATCTGGAATCTGATCCCATGGTTTAGATGATGTCACAAGGGCAGCATGTAGATGCAGTGGAAGTGCCCAAGGATGGGTATTTGGGGGACTCGGTTAGTGATGGTGCAGAGTGGAGGAGGGAAGAGATGCTCTGCCTATGATCAGATAAGTCAGAGTGGATCCAAGCAAGACCAGGCCCGTGGAGCTAGACAATGAAGGAGATACATTGGAGGAGGATTATGTGATTAACTGTGCCTAAAGCTGCAGAGAGATCAAAGAGGGCAAGGAGGGATAATGCACCATGGTCACAGTCACAGCTTTGTGCCTTTGGTTACGGCCATTTCGGTGCTGTGGGGGTGGGGAAGGGAAACCTTACTAGAGGAATTCAAACAGGGAGTTGGGGAGAGGTGGGCACAGATCTGGGAGGTAACAATGGTTTTGAAAGGTAGGGGGGCATGTCCTAAAGAGAGGGAAGGGAGTAAAGGAAGCAGGAGGTAGGTGGTGAGGACATTGATGAAATGTTTGTGAAAGACTGCAGAATTCTGGATTTGTTGAAGTTTTTGAAGGGTGGAGGCAGGGAAGGTGGGGTTTGAGTTTTGGCTTCAATGAGGGAGAGGTAGTGGAATAGGCAACCAGTGCTACAGAGGCGGAAATATACCGGGGGGTTATCTTGGTGGAAGGGTGAAAACAGGCACTGAATGAGTGCTGTGCTAATAAGACACGCCTGTTTGAAAGTCTGGTTTTAGCACGCAATTTTGGTCCTAATTGCTGATGACCATAATTTGAACTTGCTGGTTGCCTGGAGGTGCTAAAGCAGACACCTGTAGGTTTAGCACTCAAGCGCTGATTAGACGCAATTTTCATGGAGCAGTATATGTGGGCTCCACGCACCCATTTCCACTGAAGGTGTGGAGTGCGCCAGCGGACACACAGTGGCAGTTTTCAGGATGGCTCGGGGAGAGGGCGCACTCGGACGCGGCACTGGAGATCCTGCTGGAGGATGTCCAGAGGAGGAGGGATGTCCTGTACCTGCAGGGGGGAAGGAGTCCACCTCACCTTCAGTAAAAGGTGATGTACCTTTAAGTAGCGCTCGAAATCCTCAGCAACGACCTGTTTACTCCCAATCAGCTGGTCGCTGTTAGGAGAGGGCGTTAGGTGAAGCGCTATCCACCAAAATGCCATGCAGCCTCGTTGATGCGCGCTAGCAGACAATCAGCCCCATAACGATCCTCCAAGCGGCCGTTCCTAGCGCAAGCTTCAACTCCTTTACCAAGATGGCATCTTGCGCTAAACATGGGCTAAACCAGCGTTTCAGCTCAAGATCTTGGCCACCTCGGAGGCTCCTTAGCACATGAAGGAGCCGTCGAAAATCGCCCTCACAGACTTGTGATAAAACAAAACTCAGCTAGGAGTGGAACAGGATGCCAAGGTTGTGCAGAGTTGGCAGGAGAAGGCAGGTTGACGGGGTGGTGTCACTGGATTTTTAAGTGCTGGTGGAAGCTAAAAAAGATTGCTTTGGTTTGAATAAATAGAAATGAAGGAAATTTCGAGATCATCTAGGCAGAAAGGTAGTTGGAAAGTATAGTAACACTGTTGGAGGCAATTGTGGTGCTGGAAAGTTATAGTTGGATATCAGCAGCATAAACTTCGAAACTAATCCCCTTCTTAGCAACTGGCTTGCTAACAGTATTTGATTTAAAATACTTATTTGTTCTGAAACAGTAATAGAGTATTTTATAACAATGTATTAAACAGTAACAGCCAATCATAGCATTATTGTTGGACACAATTCCCTACACGGATCAATTCCTAATAAAAACACTTGGCCAGTGAATGGGAATGCTAAAAGGGAAAGAAATGTCTGAAATACTTTGATCAAAAAGAAATTCTCTTTTAAGGGGGACTTAATACAGTGTACAATGCATTTCAAAGATGTTCAATCAGCCCCGCCTCCCACCAAACTGCCCCAAACCCAAAATAACCTCTTTGATTGAACACGGGACTTTAGTAAAACAGGCACATACAAAATAAATGATTGAACTGACTTTGGACTAGAAGATATCAGACAATAAAAAGTAGCATTTGGCTGCACTCAAACATGCCTTCTGTGCACTAGATCAGAATGTCACAGGCTACAGTTTACAACACAATGTTTTCCATTCATTGAACTAGGAAACAGCGGACTTGAACTGGGTCACAATGCTGGCCAATCTGAAATCACCGGAGCCGTTTTTTTGCTGCAGCAACTATGTGGGGTTGATACAGTCCACTTTAGCCGTCACAAAAGCCTGCAAATAAGAACTCTGAATCTACTCTTTGAAACGGCTGGTTTGAGTGGGAACCATTATTAATGGGGAGAGGGAAGAACAGCCACTGATACTGCTGTAGCTAAATAGTCAACTTCAAGGCAGTTTACTATATTTCTGCATATGTGACAACCGATCATTTTGTTCCCCATTCATCAGTACGTTTGGAACACGTGAAGGATTTCTATGTTTCAATCCTTTTACTTAAGGAATATTCCATACTCTCGCTTCTGTAGCTGGTAGTAACACTAAGATCAGAACTTTTCTTTTTCAACAGAATCTACTATAAATAGGGTTTGATGGCGTGCGTGTTCCACCTGTGCAGTATATTTTTACTTTGTTCTTTAGTAGTCATGTTGTTTTGCAGAATACTATTTTGAAAATATAACTATTAACTATAACTATATTGGCAACCAAAAAAAGTCTGATACAGATTTTTGGATGGGAGATTGAAAAGAAAGACTTGCATTTCTATAGCGCCTTTCACGACCACTGGACGTCCCAAAGCGCTTTGCTGCCAATTAAGTACTTTTTGAAGTGTAGTCACTGTTGTAATGTTGGAAAGATGTATTGGAGGTGGTGTGATCCTTGTGTAGTGGGCTTTGCATCTGCTGTAGTTGCATATGATCAACCCTTTGTGATGAAGATATGGGATAAGAGCTCAACTTGGCATCAAACAGGACATCAAAGTCTTATTCAGCCTGAGACAGTGTTCAGAATTGGAGTTGGAGTTGGTGGCAAAGATATGGAATCTGTGTCAATGGACGGTTTCCCCAATGTTTAGCTGCAGGAAACTGCGGTTCATCCAAGACTGGATGTCAGACAGTAGCGAAGTTGAGGGAGGCGGTGGAGAGGTCATCAGGTTATATGTGGAAGCTCACCCCCATATCTGTGGATGATGTCACCAAGGAGCACCATGGAGATGAGGTAGAGGAGGGGGCTAAGGATGGATCCTTAGGGGAATCCCGCTGTGGAATCCTGAAGCAATGGTACAGGGCAGCGGATTGGATGATACATATGGCTTCAAGGCTCCTGGGCTAGGGAATGGGAAGGGAAAAAGAAACAAAAGCAACCAAAGCAATCTAGTAGAGCAATATGTACGTGTGAATATTGTATGAGAACAGGGTTGGGCTCGGCAATGAGGAGCAATTTTTTTAAATTCTTCTCACTGAGACCTGCTCGGTATTTTCTGTTTCTTTGAATGCATTTTCATGGCATCGGTATAAGTAACATAAAAAATTGGCCGCAACCAAATAACCAGCTGACGCTAACTGATTTGGCTCGCACAAAACATAGAAACATAGAAGATAGGAGCAGGAGTAGGCCATTCGGCCCCTCGAGCCTGCTCCGCCATTCGATGAGATCATGGCTGATCATCTAAACTCAGTACCCTGTACCTGCCTTCTCCCCATATCCCTTGATACCTTTAGCTTTAAGAAATATATCTAACTCATCCTTGAATATATTTAATGACTTCGCCTCAACTACCTTCTGTGGTAGAGAATTCCACAGGTTCACCACTCTCTGGGTGAAGAAATTCCTCCTCATTTCTGTCCTAAATGGTTTACCCGTTATCCGTAGATTATGACCCCTGGTTCTGGACTCTCCGACCATCGGGAACATTCTTCCTGCATCTAGTTTGTCCAGACCTGTCAGAATTTTATATGTTTCGATGAGATCCCCTCTCATTCTTCTATACTCCAGTGAGTATAAGCCCAATCGACCCAATCTCTCCTCATATGTCATTCCTGCCATCCCAGGTATCAGCCTTGTGAATCTTCGCTGAACTCCTTCCATGGCAAGAACATCCTTCCTCAGATAAGGCGACCAAAACTGCACACAGTACTCAAGGTGTGGTCTCACCAAGGCCCTGTACAACTGCAGCAGGACATCCCTGTTCCTATACTAAAACCCTTTCGCTATGAAGGCCAACATACCATTTGCCTTCTTCACCGCCTGCTGCACCTGCATGCTTACTTTCAGCGACTGGTGCACAAGGACACCCAGGTCTCGTTGCACTTCCCCTTCTCCCAATCTATTGCCATTCAGATAATAGTCTGCCTTTCTGTTTTTGACACCAAAATGGATAACCTCGCACTTATCCACGTTATATTGCATCTGCCACGCTTCTGCCCACTCACCCAACCTGTCCAGATCATCCTGGAGTTTCTCGCTATCCTCCTCGCTGCACACACTCCCACCCAGCTTTGTGTCATCTGCAAACTTGGAGATATTACATTTAATTCCCTTATCTAGATCATTAATGTATATTGTGAATAGCTGGGGTCCAAGGACCGATCCCTGCGGTACCCCACTAGTCACTGCTTGCCACTCGGAAAAAGACCCATTAATTCCTACTCTCTGCTTTCTGTCCGCCAACCAGTTCTCTATCCAAGTCAATACCTTGCCCCCAATCCCATGTGCCTTAACTTTACACGCTAATCTCTTATGCGGGACCTTATCGAAAGCCTTTTGAAAGTCCAAATACACCACATCTACTGGTTCTCCCTTATCTATTTTCCCAGTTACATCCTCAAAAAATTCCAGTAGATTAGTCAAGCACGATTTACCTTTTGTAAATCCATGTTGACTTTGTCCGATCCTGTCACTGTTTTTCAAATGCTCAGCTATTACATCCTTTATAATGGACTCTAGCATTTTCCCCACTACCGATGTCAGGCTTACCGGTCTGTAATTCCCCGCTTTCTCTCTACCACCCTTTTTGAATAGTGGGGTAACATTAGCTACCCTCCAATCCATGGGTACAGTTCCAGATTCCATCGAATGTTGGAAGATGATCAGCAATGCATATTTCTAGGGCCACTTCCTTAAGTACCCGAGGATGTAGATTATCAGGCCCTGGGGATTTATCGGCCTTCAATACCGTTAATTTCCCTAACACCATTTCCCTGCAAATACTGATTTCTTTCAGTTCCTCCCTTTCATCAGACCGTATGTTCTCCAACATCTCTGGGAGGTTATTTGTGTCCTCCTTTGTGAAGACAGAACCAAAATATGCATTTAATTGGGCTGCCATTTCTTTGTTCCCCATTATAACTTCCCCCGCTTCTGACTGCAAGGGACCTACACTTAATTTCACTAATCTTTTTCTCTTCACATATCTATAAAAGCTCTTACAGTCAGTTTTTATGTTCCCAGAAAGCTTACTTTCATATTCTATTTTCCCCTTCTTAATTAATCCCTTTGTCCTCCTTTGTTGAATCCTAAACTGCTCCCAATCCTCAGGGCTACCGCTTTTTCTGGCCAATTTATATGCCCTCTCCTTGGATCTTATGCTATGCCTAATTTCCCTTGTTAGCCACGGTTGAGTCACCCTTTTTGTTTTATTCTTATGCCACACTGGGATGTACAAATTCTGTAGTTCATCCATGCAGTCTTTGAATGTTTGCCATTGCCTATCCACCGTCAACCCCTTGAGTGACATTCCCCAATCAATCCTACCCAATTCGCACCTCATACCATCGTAGTTTCCTTTATTTAAATTCAGGACCCTAGTCTCTGATTCAACTACTTCACTCTCCATCCTAATGAAGAATTCTATCATATTATGATCACTCTAACCCAAGGGGCCTCGTACAACAAGATTGCTAATTAATCCTTTCTCGTTGCATAATACCCAGTCTAAGATGGCCTGATCTCTGGTTGGTTCCTCGACATATTGTTCCAGAAAACCATCTCGTAAACATTCTAGGAATTCCTCCTCCACAGTATTTTTACTAATTTGGTTAGCCCAATCTATATGTAAATTAAAGTCACCCATGATGACTGCTGTGCCCTTACTGCATGCTTCTCTAATTTCCCTTTTAATGCCGTCCCCAACCTCCGTATTACCGTTTGGAGGTCTATATACCACTCCCACTAACGTTTTCTGCCCCTTGTTATTTCTCAGTTCTACCCATACAGATTCCGCATCATCAGAGCTAATATCCTTCCTTTTAATTGTGTTAATCCCCTCTTTAACCAGCAATGCTACCCCACCTCCCTTTCTTTTTTGCCTATCTTTCCTAAATATTGAATAACCCTGGATGTTGAGTTCCCAGCCTTGGCCACCCTGGAGCCATGTTTCTGTAATCCCAATCAAATCGTATTCATTTACCTCTATTTGCGCAGCTAATTCATCCACCTTGTTCCGAATGCTCCTTGCATTAAGACACAAAGCCTTCAGGCTTGTTTTTTTAACGCTCTCAGACCTATATGAATTATTATTTACTGTGACCATGTTTGATTTAAACCGTTGAGTTCTTTGCCTTCTACTTTTGTTTTTCTCCTTCCTGTCTTTAGCTTTTATCCTTGTTTCCCTTTCCTCTGTCTCCCTGCTCAGGTTCCCAACCCCCTGCCACTTTAATTTAAACCCTCCCCAACAGCACTAGCAAACACTCCCCCTAGATGCATGGCGAGTGAGCCGAGCTACTTGAGAGCTGCTGGTGGCCGAGGAACTGTGCCCCACCAAGGTTCAGTGCCTTCAGGAAAGGAACAGTACAAAAGGGAGAAAAATAAACAATATATTACACTCAACACAATGAGTGTTAAAGATGCAGCACACCATCAGTTAATATATTCCAATGTTAAAAATTTAAACGAAAGAGATTCATCTACAAAACAAACAAAGAAATAGGGAAAAAACACAAGTGGATGAGCTGTGTGCTGCTTGGAGCATATAATTGCCAACCTAATACATATTTGTAAACCCATTCCATTTTGAAAAGATTTATTGGGTGGAATTTCCTGTGTCTTTGCGCCCAGAGACACATGTATTGGGCGTAAACCAAATACCCGGCGTAAAAGATTGAGTAAACTAGGGCGCAAGTGTGATGCGTGCGAAATTGCGCTACGCCTGAATTTCCTCGCTCTTTTACGCCTGCCTATCGATCCCTGCCCCTGAACGCATCTCGGCTCATTAGCTCCGCCCCTGGGCTAAAGAGCCATGCGCGCTAATTTCCTGCAATTACGCAGGTTTGCAACAGGTGCATTGCAAAAGGGTTATTCACAAGTGCAGTTCCCTGATTCTTGGCTCCTCCACTTGCAGGAACTAAGATGGCAAGTATGAGGTCAACGTCACATGGTCACAAACCAAGGCGTTCCTCATTTTAACTACCACTGCGCAACATGAGCACAATCGCTAATCAGAACAACTTGTGACCAAAACACGACTTGTACCAGATAAGCTTTTGTATGTGCACTGCAAAAAGCTAATGATGGGTCACTGCTGCTTTAGAAAGGCAGGACAAAATGGCATTCGCACAAGGGATATAAAGTCAACAGATGTAATTTGTGCAGCTCCGGGGGTGTAATTTCCTGAAATGTTCTATTTCCTAATGTGGGATACAGCATGGTACCATTTGTCATTGTAGCTTTCAACAGTAAATAGTGAAGTATGTATTTATTAGCTGAGTCATGACCTCAAAAAAGAACACATGACTGGGTGGTACAAACTCTGCTGTGCCATCAGACAGTTGCTAATGTGGCATCAAACTGCAAAATATGTTTACACTTAGTAATAATCTAGCCGAAAAATCGCACTGTCAAAGCATCATTGAGTGGAATGCATTGACCGATGAACTTCAAACAAGCGCATCGTATATTTTTCAAAAGGCTCTGTCCCTCACATTTCCCACCTTCTGATGTTTTTGTAAACAGACAAAAACAATGTGGAGACCTGAGTAGTGTTGACTTTATATCCCTTGTGGGGTAGATAGGGTAGATAGAAAGGAACTTTTCCCCTTAGTAGAGGGGTCAATAAACAGGGGGCATAGTTTCAGGGTGAGGGGCAGGAGGTTTAGAGGGGATTTGAGGATTAACTTTTTCACCCAGAGGGTGGTTGGAATCTGGAACTCACTGCCTGAAAGGGTGGTAGAGGCAGGAACCCTCACAACATTCAAGAAGCATTTAGATGAGCACTTGAAACGCCATAGCATACAAGGCTACGGACCAAGTGCTGGAAAATGGGATTAGAATAGACAGGGCTTGATGGCCAGCGCAGACACGATGGGCCAAAGGGCCTCTTTCTGTGCTGTATAACTCTATGGGCTGGATTTTCATTGACCCGTGGAGGCGGGTTTGGAGGCGTGTGGGGGGTTAAAATTGCGAAAACTGGCGGGCGGGCACAAGTCCGCCTCCACGCAATTTTCATGAAATTGTGTCTGCTGGTCCCGACTGCGTCCCGCCTTTAAGAGACGGGATAGGCTGTTAAGGCCCTTAACAAGCACTAAATTGGCTCTGTAATGCCATTTTGAAAGGCCTTTGTGATTTTAACCCTTGTTCTACGTGAAGCACGCCTGTTCTGAACCACGATTGTGAAACCTGGCGGGAGCACATTTGGCTGGATCTCTCTCTCTCTCTCTGAGTGGTGGTGTAAAAATATCTGGGAGCAGACTTCGGGCTGCTGCTCATTTTGCAACCAGGTCCTCTCACAGCAAAGGCCAGGCAGTCTCTGAAGACCTTCAATGCAGCAGCAATGATGACATCATCAGAGGCGACTTTCAGACTGAAAACACTAATTGGTTCATGGGTTCCCACATGCTGGAACTCAATTGCCCAATTAGGTGAAAATTGCATCAATCTCCCACATCCAATTGCAGTCGGGTGGATAACACGAAAAGTGGATGACACGACCCCAACCCGCCCCAGTATCAAAATCCAGCCCTATGACTCTATGACTTACAGAAGACTTTTTGGTATATTGTTTAAGGAACATCTTTTTGTCAGGATAGGTTTCTTGCTCAGTGATGTTAGTCCCAAGTTGATGAGTTGCATGCTCCTTGGAGGGTAAGACAACCAGCCTGAACAATGCATATATGATTAATTAACTTTGTTAATGTTCTTAAGATAGCTGTATGCATATGATACCCAGAACTTTGGAGTTAAATTGGGAATGGAAGCATGAAATTGCAGATCATTTGTATTTGTATATTGTTCTGTGACAGGAAGGTGGGACAATCTGGTTTGCACTGCTCCATAACTGTCACCATCCATGATCATTTAGCAGCATGTGCAGTTCAAACACTATGGGGGAAAAATTGGGTCACGCCTCCTTTGGGGTGCTAACTTCGCCGGGGCGCTACTTTTAGCGCCCTGAAAATATTAGCGCCCCCGTGGCCGAAATTCACCGATAGCGCCCCAAGATGGAGGCGGGGTGCGACTGGAAGTGCCCCACTTCCCTCTTGGGGTGCTGCGAGTGAATATCGCGGTGCTACGTGCAGCAGCGCCACGCTCTGCGGCACGTCGCGCCACGGTACTGCAGGCCTTCCTCCCCTTATTAAAGGGGAGGGGTCAAGCAAAGCGCGACCCGGGGCCCAGCTCGGCCACCAGGGAACGGAGTGCCGGCAAAAGAGCCCAGCACTCAAGAGAAGTACCGAGCTCACGGAGCACAGCCGGCACTCCGCGGGGGGGCAGCTCAGGAGGGCGGGGACAGCAACGGGGGCAGCTGCTGGCAGGCGGCCAGCAACAAAAATGGCCGCCCGGCACCTTCCCTTTAATTAGCGCCGCCCTGGCCACAGGTAGGCCCCTCTGACCCCGTCGGACATAGTGTCCGGTGGTAAGTCAGTGGTCGCTACCGAAGGTCGTGGCTGGGGCGCTGCGCACGGCAATGACATCATTGCCGGCGGCGCAGCGCCGCGGGGCGCTAACTGTTACCGCTGCCGCTAACCTCCAGCTGAATTTCGCGGCAGGTGTTGGCGGCGCCGCGCCTGGGTGCTAGTTGCTTTGCGCACCGTTAGCGCCCTCTTAGGGCGCTAATGGGAGGCGCAAAGCAACCGAATTTTTAGGCCTATGAACTGGACAATCTCAGTTTCTGAGTCTCATAACCTCAACTTCCAAATGAACACCGAATTTGCACACTGCTTTCCAAAGCTGTAACCTAGACAAAAATTTACTAAACTTGCCCAATTAAGACAAATGAGTTAAAGTCATGTGGCTTGAGCTCATTGTCTTTTGATTGAGCATCAGGCATTCAGCAGTATAAGCCACCAGTCTTGTGGTCATTAATGCACCGTAACAATTTTTTTTACTGCTTTCTAAATTAGTTTTAGTCGTTAATTATTTGGAAATATCAGTGATCTCATAGGTACTCATGAGAAACGAAACATGATAAATAAGCACAAAGGTAAATTTAGGTCTTTACTGCAGCATCCAGGTGAAGGACAAATATCATATTCTCTCACATTACAATTTGTTTATCCCAGTTGCAGTTAGTTATTAAACTAAGTGCCTAAAATAAATGTGGACCAGATCCTCATTCAATGAAATGCTTGAAAGGTTTGTTTGAAACACTGCCTATATAACACTAGACTTATTATTGCTACCAAGATTAACATTACTTGTCTGTCACTTGTATTATGGCAACAAAGCACTGGATCCGCCATAGATTTGGTGAGGACTTCAAGTTCCCCTCATGCTCAGAAAGCCCTCAGTCCACACTCATTGCATTAACAGCAAAAAGAAATAGTGGTACAGCAAGAGGTGTTGCTAACTGGGTTAGTAGTAGTCCTTCTGTAATGGGAAGGTTGATTACTATAGACACTAAGGTCATGTTTTTACATTTCTGGGAAGTCCTGAATTATCTTCCATGTGCTACAGAAGTGAGGTCTAGTATACAAAATCCCCTTCAACCATTGACTTTAATCATTGCATCAAACACTAGACATTAATACAGTATGTTAAAAGTCTTAACACATGCGCATCTTTCCCATAAGTGAAACACTTAGGGGGGAGTTTTTCGGGGGGGGTCAGCGGGCGCGTTTGGTGGTGGGTCAGGTGGGCAATTTTTTTTTTGACAGCAGGGTAGGGAACCCGCTGTCAACCCGTCTCCCCGCTAGTCTCCCAGATGTTGGGTCTGCCATCGCTGAACAGACCCGACAGCAAGCGGCGGGGGAGGCAATTTAGATTATGAAGAGCTTGTTAACAGGCGCTTAAAAACTATTTTAAGCTCACCTTTAGATTTTAAAAGTTCGCCCACGACTTCCCCGCTGCTCAGGGATCACATCAGGTAAGGAGGTCGGGAGTTGTGTCAGCATGGGATGATTTCTTAGCTTGACTGCTGCAAATCTTCTATAAAAGCTCCCATTTCATAGCTGTTCACTTTCCAAGGTTAGAAGCTGTTGCTTACTGCATTTGGAAGGCAGATTGAGCTTTATGCAGCTTGCAAGTGTTTAGAGCAATGACCTTGTTAACAGCCCATTAAAAAGTATTTTGAACTCACCTTAAAATTTTACGAGGTTGCCCACGGGGTCATAGAGTCATAGAGTTATACAGCACAGAAAGAGGCCCTTCGGCCCATCGTATCTGCGCCGGCCATCAAGCCCTATCTATTCTAATCCCATTTTCCAGCACATGGTCCGTAGCATTGTATGCTATGGCATTTCAAGTGCTCATCTAAATGCTTCTTGAATGTTGTGAGGGTTCCTGCCTCTACCACCCTTTCAGGCAGTGAGTTCCAGATTCCAACCACCCTCTGGGTGAAAAAGGTTTTCCTCAAATCCCCTCTAAACCTCCTGCCCCTTACCTTGAAACTATGCCCCCTGTTTATTGACCCCTCTACTAAGGGGAAAAGTTCCTTTCTATCTACCCTATCTATGCCCCTCATAATTTTGTACATCTCAATCAGGTACCCCCTCAGCCTTCTCTGCTCGAAGGAAAACAACCCCAGCCTGTCCAGTCTCTCTTCATAGCTGAAGTGCTCCAGCCCAGGTAACATCCTGGTGAATCTCCTCTGCACCCTCTCCAATGCAATCACATCCTTCCTATAGTGTGGCGACCAGAACTGCACACAGTATTCCAGCTGTGGCCTAACTAGCGCTTTGTACAGCTCCATCATAACCTCCCTGCTCTTATATTCTATGCCTCGGCTAATGAGGGTAAGTATCCCATATGCCTTCTTAACCACCTTATCTACCTGTCCTGCTGCCTTCAGGGATCTATGTACATGCACATCAAGGTCCCTCTGATCCTCTGTCCTTCCTAGGGTCCTACCATTCATTGTGTATTCCCTTGCCTTGTTAGTCCTCCCAAAATGCATCACCTCACACTTTTCAGGATTAAATTCCATTTGCCACTGTTCTGCCCATCTAACCAACCCGTCTATATCGTCCTGTAGCCTGAGGCTTCCCTCCTCGCTATTTACCACTCCACCAATTTTTGTGTCATCTGCGAACTTACTGATCATACCTCCTACATTCATATCTAAATCATTAATGTACACTACAAACAGCAAAGGACCCAGCACCGATCCCTGCGGTACACCACTGGACACAGGCTTCCAGTCACAAAAACAACCTTCGACCATCACCCTCTGCCTCCTGCCACTAAGCCAATTTTGGATCCAATGTGCCAAATTGCCCTGGATCCCATGGGCTCTTACCTTCTTGACCAGTCTCCCATGTGGGAGTTTGTCAAAAGCCTTACTGAAGTCCATGTAGACTACATCAACTGCACTACCCTCATCCACACACCTAGTCACCCCCTCGAAAAATTCAATCAAATTGGTTAGACATGATCTTCCCCTGACAAAGCCATGCTGACTATCCTTGATTAATCCTTGCTTCTCCATGCTGCTCGGGGATCGCATCAGGTAAGGAGGTCGGGAGTTGAATCAGCATGGGCTCCTCTCATTACTTGACAGCTGCCAATGTGCTATAAAAACTCCCATCTCAAAGCTGTTCACTTTCCAAGCTCAGAAGCTGTTGCTTACTGCATTTGGAAGACAGACTGAGCTTTATGCAGCTTGCAAGTGTTTGGAGTAAACTCTGTATCCAGTGTCACCTCATTGGAACAACCTCTCTCACCAATGACAGATCGCTTCTGTCATCTCAACTTCACCTGCCATCTATTACATCAGCATCGGTGCCCTTGAAACTATCTCACCTTGGTCCTCAGAATCCCACCACAATCAGCCCCAACACCATCAGCACCAGGCACACCAGCAGCACCAACAACAACAACCTTCTCCGCAATCAACTGATGCTGCACAGGACAGAGGGCATCAGCACCCGACCACATTGCTGCCCAGGACACCAGGGATGGCCTCACCATGGCCAGATTTACTTTACTTGACGCTGTACACCCTGGCTGCCACATGATGCGCCAGGTTGGCACCACCCCACACCAACACCATAAAGCATACCTACAATGCCCAAGTCATTCCTTTCACACTCATCACCATTGCGGGGGGTACCGTTATGTCTCACCATTCACTGCAACTCACTAAGCCACTCCCAAAGGTGCACACAAATCTGTCCAAGAACGCAAAGTGTTGAAAATACAAATTTCAATGTTTGACACCACATTAACAGAAACTTCACATGAACATTGGCTAAAACACCCAAGTGCCTACCCTTGTGTGTTGTTACTTGGTGTGAATGGACTAGGATGAGGGTGAGTGTGAGGGGTGGCTAGTGAGATGGGGAACTGATAATGTAGATAGAGAGGGATGGATGGAGGTGCAAGGTAAGTTGGTGTGAGTAAGGTTGTGCAGGAGTAGGGTAAGGAAGGCAGAGTGATGGGATGTGATGAGTGGCACAGCAGGATGAGGTTGAGTGTGGCTTTGCAGTAACGTTTCGTGATTTACTGAGATCATTGAAAGGTTTGCGCCACTGCAGCCTGGTCCTCCTGATGCCATCCCTGCTTGTGTCCTCCTGTGTATTGTGTAACCAGGCTGCGTTGAGCTCCTGGGGAAGGGAAGAGAACCTCCCTGCGTGCTGTGACTCCCTCCATAAGCATATCGAGGGAGTCATGGGAGAGCCTGGGTGCAGGCGTGCACCTCTGTGCAGTGCTTGTCAGTGTTTGCAGCACCTCAGATACTGTAGAACACTGACAGCACAAATGTCAAAATCAATTTGCGCATGGTCCCTTTAAGGAAACTGGGTGATGACACGTCATCAAATGACATCATCAGACCCGCTTCCTTCAATTGGCTGGGAAACGCACTGGGCGGGCTTAACAAGTCCAATCAGGGTAAAATCATTTCACAGAGCGGGATGGAGCCAGCAGCGGGTTCGCACCCCACTACCGACCCCGGCCGCACCGGACTCGCCGAGGTCAGTGAAATCGCGGCTTACTTCCTGTAACAATTTCCTGTCACTTCCATGTCCTTCAGGCTTAATTGTCACACTTTTCTGTCACGCTTAAACATTCCTGTTAATTTTACTTACCACTTAAGTACACCCTCTATGCTTGATCACCAAGGTAAGTGGTGCTGTTGCCTACTTATCACTGAGACCTCCCAAATCTGTCTTTAAGTTTGATGGCATTATAGACACCTGCCTAAAGGTTTTAAACCCTTCAGGTAAATTTTGGAGTTTAATTTTAAATTTAAACTTACTTTTCTTTTGTTATATTTAAGAACTGCTTGGTATCACCAGCACCACCAGTTCCACCAAACCATCCTCCACCCATTTCTGCCGTCAATAGACCCCTTTCATGTCAGGCTTTCTGCAACACCGCCATGATTGGGCTTGCCTACTCGACTGATTCGACTACTCTTTGTGCTGGTTTCCAAGCAGTCAGCTAGGAACCGTTGTTAGTTCTTCAAAGAACTCCACGTGCTTATACTATATTACCAACTGTATATAGGTGGCAAATAAAGTAGAAGCGCTTTAAAGAAGAATTGACAGCCAGTTCCCCAGCTCAGTGCTTGGAAACAAGCTTTGGCGTGAGAAGGGATAAGGTTTGGAGGGGTAGGATGAAGGCTAATATCGTCCATTGATTTCCACCCATCGCCCAAGATACTGAGAGTTTCCATTTCTCCCATTCCCTTGGTCTCATCTACCCACCCATCCCCAGGATTCCCTCTCAATCTGCTTCTTCCAGATCCTCAGACTCATCTCCTCTCCTACCCTTAAATCTCCTCAGACCTCCCACTCTTGCCATCATCCTGTCAACTCGCTCGTCACTCCCCAATGCCACTGGTCCACCCATCCAATGATCAGCACAGAAGATGAAGCCAGGAGGTTGGATGGGATATTAGAATCAGGTGGATCAATGAGACCAGAGGGAATTTGACAGCGGTCAGTTCCAAGGAGATGCCAGAACAACCTGGTGCATCACACCTATCCCATTGCTGTGTATCTTATGCTTTAAAAAAGGTAAGAAATAAAAATTGATAGCATAGGTAAAGCAGCATATAATCATCAAATCCACTGATTTAGAGTTTTATGGAAAAATGGACGCAAAGAGCTTGATCCACAAAGCACCAGTAAAGATCCCAGAAAACTAGTCACTGTAAATCAGTGGACCTGATGATACTACATTGCCCAATTCATGAACTGACAACCCCTATTGTTACAAAGCAGCATAGTTTCCAACTCACCAAGAGCATCACTGTTGTGGGATTTCTCTCTGCCCCAAAGCAGACGGAGACGAGCGTGTACTGGTTCCAAGCGATCTTTATTCAAGCACGTGCAGGGAGAGGCCCTCTCAGTCTCAGCTGAGACGGGAGTCTAATTTTTACATTCGAGCAGTTGGCTTATATGCAATCTTGCATCTTGTTTCCTTCACATCTTCCGGACTTGGCCAATTAATTGCCCAAGTCACGTACACTTAATCACATCTCTGCAAAACACATCAGGGGAAAAATTCAGTTGCTTTGCGCCTTCCATTAGCGCCCTAAGAGGGCGCAAAGCAACTAACGCCCGGGCGCGGCGATGTTTGCGCCGCTCGTGTAATTGACCAGACATTTTGCAGCAGCGCTAAACACTACCGCCACAACCATGACATCAGTCGAGTGCGCAACGTCCCGGTAGCGCCCCGGAGCGGATATTGAGTGGCGCCCCCTGCCTTACCGCCTGCCGCTAGCAATGACAGGTTGAGGGGAACGTTTTGCAGTCGGGAAGGGACTGGGGGAGCGCTATTTAAAGGCGACCGCTTCCTGCCTTTTTTTGTCGGCGATATTTTTGCACCACGCATTCTGAGAGAGAGAGAGACTTCTGGAGAGATTCAACGCTATGTGAAGGAGTTTTGGGTATTGAGCAGCACTTTGCAGGTTTATTTTTATTTGACCTTCCTTGCATCAATTTAGAAGAGACTGTGGGGGCTGCACTCTGAGCTCTTTCCCTGGGCCTCTCCATTGTTCTTTCCAGCAGATTTGATGTACAGGTCTTTCCAGGCCGAGATTCAAGGCTGCAATGAGCAGGGTGTGGCTGGAGAGCAAGATCAATCCTCCCCTTTAAGAACTGGCCGGCGCCAGTCTGTCTGTGTTCCATTGCTGACTGACATCACGAGCTTCGCCAGAGCTCTGAGGTAGTGCCTCGCTCCTCGGCGATGGCGCCTTAAGAGAGGTGTGTAGCGCCTGATTTAGCGCTCCAGTCACCTCCAGGGGCGATAGAAGCCAAGTTTGCAGTCGGAGGCGATAATTCGCCAGGCGCTAAACTTTGCGCCCGCCCAATAATTGCGCCCCAAACGGGGCGATACCGAATTTATCCCCCATCTTGGTTATCTCATTTGCCCTGTTTCCACATCTGCCATTGTTCTACTCTTTAGCTCTTATCCAATTTCGTACACTTAACTACATCTTCGCAAATCACATTGGCAGCCCATTGTTCAATGTATGGCCTCCTTGCCTTCTTTCACTCCCCCAATCATCGTGTAATATGCTTTTTCCAACTGTCTTTGTACGGCCAGACTTCTCCTTTATTACATCAGCCAGCTAGTCAGTTAAGCCGCTAATCTAACTTTTAACCCCTTCAATCACCATGGGAGAATATACATATTAACACATATCTATGTATAATTCTGAACTGGTGGAAAATAATAATCGTGCTAGCAACCAACAGAATGTATAAAAAGGAACACAGGCAAATTAAATTTGGCTCTACCTCCATATTTCAACATACATTTTAATAAATTGCCGAACACACACTATAACCACCTAAAGCATTTCACATGCCTGAGAATGACAACTTAATCAACACTGTTTGTAAAAGTGACTCTACACTGGCAAACATACTGGATCTTCTCACATCTTTCCAGTCTAGTGACCTTGAAAATTTAATTAGAAATACAAATTGGTGGAGGATGATAACCAGCTGGGGTTAATGATAAATGTTGTTTATTAAAGATTGCAAAAGATGGATTTGATAGCTTACAGCAAGGTTTGCTGAGTGTGTAATATGCATCTTGGCGAGTGGTGATACTGTTTTGACCGCATTACCATAAAGTGCTTCTGCAGCTACTTCATGGGTAAGAGCCAGGTCTTGAAATGAAGGTGGAGATGAATCATGATAAATAAATAACCAGTTTGCCAAGCAGTGTTATGCTTGGATCCGGACTTCAGATTCAATCAGCAAATCTTAATATCATAACTCATTCAACAATTCATTCTGGAGAAAAGCAATGAAAAAACATGCACTTTACACAGAAGTGATTAGACTTCTCACATCATTGTTTCTAGGTAAAGATCAACACCTAATAATTTCTTGGAACAGAATGTGATATTTAAGTGTTGTACTTGGATGAAGAATTCTGTGAAATAGTAGTCCACTGCTCATCATTTGAATTAAGCAACTTTAAACTATTTGATCATTCATGTTTAGCACTAAATTCCCACTTTGCTGTGTAACTTGCATTGCTCAATTCAAATTAATGGAAGACGCAACGTTTTTTTAGTGCAAAAATTATTTGGAATAATCAGGAGCAGACTGTGGGTAGGAGTCGATAATTATATTGGAATTTTGTACTTAAATCAGCTATGCACTGAGAGTTGATTTTCCTGTTTGACTGCACTAAAAGATACTTAGCGTGAAGGCATTCAAGAATCTCTCCTAGGCCCACTGATTTTCTAATTCCAGTGTAGCCAATGACTTACTGAAGAGTAATCACCATTCAAGGGTTACTGCAAGGTTGAACTTCCTGCTAGAGATTCAACATATGGTGGAATGTGAGTATGTGCTTGCAGTCCAGCAGTCTGGCAATTTCCTGATCTCAGCTGTGGGGAGGTGTAGAGTGGAGGCCCGGAACCTCCTTCTGAGGGAAAATCAGTGAGATCAGTCACTGGGTAGCTCGTGTGCGCCTCCTACTGACTGCTAAGCCAAGAGCAGTACACATGGAAGCAGGTCAGACACCTACTCTGATTTTCTTGCTCTAAATACAAGGAGCCGGTAGAAATAACTTGGAAAAATAGAGAGCTACAAACACACTCCTGCCTCGTCCCGAAACAAATCAAGGATTACTCTGTATGTATAGGATGGAAATCAGAAGCTAGAAAAACACATGAGGGAGAAAGGAATTGAAGGATATGCTGAGAGGGTTAGCTGAAGAGATGTGGGAGGAGGCTCGTGTGGAGCATAAACGCCGGCACAGACCAGTTGGGCCGAATGGCCCGTTTCTGTGGTGTAGACTCTAAGGCCGGAATTTTGCCGGTCCTCAGAGTGCGGGATTGGAGGCGGGACCACTGTCAAAATCGCAAAGATTGACAGCGGGGTGAAGGATCCAATGTTGCACTGGTGAGTTTCAGAGGGAAGAAAATGTTGGGAAATTCATTTTTAATGCTTTTACACTTTTCTGTAGGTAACAAGGTTTGAATTGGCTGTCTAGTGCCACCTCATTGGGAGAACCTCTCTCACCAGTGACAGATCGCTTCTGTAACCTCACCTGCAGCTGCCATCTGTTCTAGCCTATGGAGGGAGTCATTGGAGAGCCTGGGTGCAAGAGATCACCTGTGTACAGTGATTGTCAGTGTTTGCAGCACCTCAATGCTGTCAAACACTGAGAAATGAGCTGTCAAAGAAAAATTGTGCGTGGTCCCTTTAAGACAACCGGCAGATGAAGCGTCGTCAAATGACGTCATCTGACACCGGCTTCCTCTTAATTGGCCGGCATGCCCGCAGGGCGGGCTTAACAAGGCCAATCGACGTAAAATCACATCCGTGGGCCGGATGCAGTTGGGGGCGGGACTGGAAGCCGGAAACCAGCTGTCCCACTCCCAAGCCGCATCCATTGGCAAAATCGCGGCCTTAAGTAACTATTATATTATGAGAAACATTTCAGATTCAGTTTTCTTTTGCTCTTTTTAATAGATGCTAGCATATATTCACAAAACTACTAAATATTCCTCAACCCATTTAGATGCAGTTTTCTGTATCTCACTAAAACATGCATCATTTCTGTTCACCACAATGAAATGTAAGGTTGTTCTCAGAATAATTTTCCACCTTCTAGATGCTGAGGCCAGTTATGATGCTCCTGTCACCTCCACTACTGAGATCAGCTAACCCTGCACAGCCCAAGGATCGATCGGGACCTCACTGATCTGTATAGCTCAGGACCACACCACACAATGCAGCTAACCCTGAACCATTGTGGTGCTAAAACTCTTCCTCCCCCCCCCCCCCCACTCCCTCTTCCAACCACCCCCTCCCCCAATTTCCCCCCTAACCCCTCCCCCTATGTCCTCCAACTAGACTATAGGACGGATACAAGAACAAATTTCTTTGCTAATTCATTTCCAGCCCAGATAAAACTTTCTACGAAATCTAATCAAAACCGATCCCCATATCCTGACAGGTTTAGTTCCTTGTGTATTTTACCCAGCACTGTGACAGCAGCAACATCTGATAACATCATGGGGCTAAAGAGCTTCCAAAGCAGTTAATGCCCACTTTGCATCGTTCTTACTGCAGACTATTGGACCAAGGAATGTTCGATGTATTAAATATACTTTGGAGATTAGATTTTTTCCTTTATCAAGAACATTATTCCAAAATAAAAGGTGCCTATAACTTGCAATTAACTGCTGCCAATTCATGTAAAATATAATCAGTTACAGGAACCGAAATTCTGCAGTGCCATTAGTCTATTAATAACACTGCAGTGGCTCATAAGCGATTTTATCAAAGGGTATTTTGTATCCATCATAATGAATCAAATTAAACATTGCGACCATGTTCCATTAGGGAAAGTTCAAGTGCCGTCAGGTCTGGAAACAGTTTGGAAAAAATAACTGCCAAATGGCTGAAATATATCATCCAAAAAAATCAATGGATTTTGGTAATTGGTCCTGTTAAGCTTTAATTTTTTACATAATTCAGCATTTCATATGTCCTTTTAGGATTGAGTATTCACAGAAATTTATCAGAGGGAGGACGGTGACATCCTGACAGGGAGGTAGGAGCACATGTAGATAGAAATTCTCCTGTGCACTATTGTTAACAAATTGGTTAAAACATTCAGTGACATTCCCTCCGTTCACTGTTTTACAGTAATTACCTTGGTTGTTTTAAGTTGGTTAACGACTTTGCAAAAATAGTGACGAGAGGAATTTCAGCTGTGTGTTGTAACCAAATCATTGAAAATAGTGAACAGAGTGGCAAGTTGTATAGAACAACTTCCCTCGCGGATGGTTATGTAAGGCTGAGATCGATAGACTTTTGGACTCTAGGGGAATCAAGGGATATGGGGATCGGGCGGGAAAGTGGAGTTGAGGTCGAAGATCAGCCATGATCTTACTGAATGGTGAAGCAGGCTCGAAGGGCCGTATGGCCTACTCCTGCTCCTTATGTTCTTATGACAGTATTAGCAAAGGCTTAATAATGCTGGTGTGTGAAGGAAGGTATCAATGGACTGGTCAGGTGGGCAGAAAAGTGGCAAATGGAGTTCAATCCAGAGAAGTGTGAGGTAATGCATTTGGGGAGGGCTAACAAGGCAAGGGAATACACAATAAATGGTAGGATACTGAGAAGCGTAGAGGAACAGAGGGACCTTGGAGTGCATGTCCACAGATCCCTGAAGGTAGCAGGACAGGTAGATAAGGCGGTTAAGAAGGCATACGAGATACTTTCCTTTATTAGCCGAGGCACAGCATATAAGAGCAGGGAGGTTATGCTTAAACTGTATAAAACACTAGTTAGGCCACAGCTAGAGTACTGCGTGCAGTTCAGGTCACCACATTGCAGGAAAGATATGATTGACTAGAGAGGGTACAGGGGAGATTTACGAGGATGTTGCCAGGACTGGAGAATTTTAGCTATGAGAAAAGATTGGATAGGCTGGGGTTGTTTTCTTTGGAACAGAGGAGGCTGAGGGGAAACTTGATTGAGGTGTATAGAATTATGAGGGGCCTAGATAGAGTGGATAGGAAGGACCTATTCCCCTCAGCAGAAAGGTCAATAACCAGGGGGCATAGATTTAAAGTAATTGGTAGAAGGATTAGAGGGGAGTTGAGGAGAACTTTTTTCACCCAGAGGATGATGGGGGTCTGGAACTCACTGCCTGAAAGGAGGCAGAAACCCTCATTACATTTAAAAAGTACTTGGATATACACTTGAAGAGATATAACCTACAAGGCTACGGACCAAGAGCTGGAAAGTGGGATTTGGCTGGGTAGCTCTTTTACGGCCGGCACAGACACGATGGGCCGAATGGTCTCCTTCTGTGCTGTAAATTTCTATGATTATATGTGTGAGAGAACTGGTGTTTGTGGACTATTATTCCAGAATTAATGAATATACACTGGAATAGCCAGAAAATAAACACCAGCATTTAACTTTGGCTACTCTGAAAGTCTGGAGCTACTTTTGTGAGATCAATTATTTATTGTAACTCATTGACCTCCTCTGGTGTTGCTCATGGTTTGCACAGATTGGTCTCTTACCTCACCCCACTACTGCAGGTAGAGATGCTCAGTATATCACAATCTGTAGTGAAATCTTTGCTCTCCTAGTTTACTCCCTGTGCCTCAGACCCCCTTCTCTCTCTGAGCTCACTCCCTGCTTCTTTCTCTCTCACTCTCAATATTAATTTTAATTCATATAGTTCCTCTTTTCCACTTCACAGCTGTATTATAACTTGATTTGCTTTCCATTTGTACTTAGAGAAAGAAAAAGAAAGACTTGCAGTTTTGCTGGAATACAATTAACGCCTCAATTGAAACAGTTGGCAAATAATTTCATTCAAACATAGATGACAAACAAAATATACATGATGAACAAAATAAATGTTATTATAAATAGTGACTGAAACTTCAAGCATTTTTGTAAAGGTTGTTCCAATTATGCAAGAAGTAAAGATTTTACCTCAATAAAAAGTGGATGAAACATAAAACAATTTTGCAGTAGTGCCTTTAACGAATATGCACCTAAATGTCAAGGAACTAAGAAAATTCCTTGGTAAAATAGGCCAATTTCCTGTGGGCCTATTAATAAAATGGGGATGAAAGGGTGTTCAATGTGCCTGACAGATAAATTATGTTAACCAATTATTATACAGAAGCTCCAAATTCTACTGTTCAACAACTCAGGCAACTTTCAGACAGATCTGCCAAAATTTCAGAGAAAACCTCAGGGCCACAGACTCAAAGAGAACTGATTTAATCTAAAGTTGTTCTCCTACGTAAAGTTGTTTTTTAAAGCTGCATTTTATTCACCATTCCTTAAAAAAAATACAATTTTATAAGAAAAACTTCTAAACTGCTTCAGCATTCATCGTTGTTTCTTTTACCTTTTTCAATGCACAACTGTGGTTCGGCTGAAAACTAACTCCGCCCTGTCCCTTTTGCCTCTACACACGAGAATCACCTCAGGAAATGGATGTTTCTGGTCACACATCGGGTAAAGACCATTGCAGTATTGGTGCAAAGTCAGCTCACTCACTAAGTGCCACTTAGGATTTCTTGAAACCAAGTGCATCATATTTTGGCACAAAAGCCACGACTAAAACACTTAACAAGCTAACTTGGCAGCCAAGTCTGAAGGACGTTGCCTTGCATCTTTAAGTAGCTGCAGGCCCACCAACTATGAGACAAAGTAACTTTGAGCTCAGTACTGAATGGATTATTCACAATAACTTCCTTTTTATTTTTTTTCCCCGTTTACATCTTACGGCATTTTTTTCCTCCTCTTTCCCTCTTTATTGCTTCCCTGCCTTGCACCAAACTCAGCTGAGAGGTGGGCCAGGCAACTTGCTCCCCAGCTTCGACCACTGAGGGGTGCTGTGATTTCCTGCAAATTTGCCCTTTTTGCTTTTGAGAAAACACCTGGCTTTTGCTTGGCTCCTTGCGATGACATCCCAGCTGACACACGCCATTAATCCTAATGGGAGTTGTGGGCTCAAGGAATATATCATTCTTGCCAGTATTTGGCATCATACTTTCTCACACTGCAAGCTGATGTAACGATCAAGAATAGGTGAACAACAAAGGGATTGACATACAAAGCTATAAGCTCCCACATGTGTTTTGGTTCTGAGTGAAACGTGAATGGTCCAAAGGTTAATTCAAAAGCCTACATTTCATGTTTGCTTATTCAGTTTAATTCTCTGAAGATGATCAGAAATGCACTCAAAGGTTCTGGGTTTGAACTTCATACCAGGAGCTTGAACTCAATCTTAGCCGACACTAGTGCAGTCCTGCGAGAGTGCTTCTAATATTGAGATACCATCCTTCAGATAAGACATGATGCGGAGATGCCGGTGTTGGACTGGGGTGGACAAAAGTGAGAAGTCGCACAACACCAGGTTATAGTCCAACAGTTTTATTTGAAATCACAAGCTTTCGGAGCGGTCTGCTCCTTCGTCAGGTGAAGTGCCTGACTTCACCTGAAGTCAACTTCACCTGACGAAGGAGCAGCCGCTCTGAAAGCTTGTGATTTCAAATAAAGCTGTTGGACTATAACCTGGTGTTGTGCGACTTCTCAGATAAGACATTAAGCCAAGGTACTGTCAATCTGCTGTTGCGAGTCAGGTAGGCGTGAAAGATTATTGGATGAAGAGAAGGAGTTCACCTGGTGTCCTGACCACTATCTTTCTCTCAATTCCAAGATCAAATTAATTGGTTATTCATCTCATTGCTGTGTGTGTGGTCTTGCTGTCTGCAACATGGCTGTGACATTTACCTACATAACACTCATCACTGCACTTCAAAATAAGTAATTGCATATGCAGTGCTGACATTTCTGAGAGATGTGATGAGGCTCTAAATATAGTCTTTCTTCTAACATGACTAATTTAATACTGCATTTGCAGCTCAGCTGTAATAGGGCATGCAATCAGTTAACAACTTAACTAGAAATTAGCTCTACTTATTTTCAGAATTAATTGTTAGGCTTTATGCCTACATTGCAACAAATAGAAATGTCTTACTTCAGCAACCACCTTTCACCTGCTCAAGTTTAGTTAGGGTGAAAGGGACAACTCACTTCCAGCTGTGGTGCCAATTTAATTCACCGCAATTTTGTACTCGCCTTTGCACTGAATGTGATGCCATAAATTGTCAAGTTACAACATGAGCCAAGACTGAAAACCAACGAGGTAGAATCAGCTATCTTCAAAGAATGAAATATTTATAATTAATTAAAATTCTGGAGTTTTCCTCTTTTTCATGCCTATTTCCTGTCACGATGATTTAGTAACACTTTTATAACCTCAGTAATGCCCGGAGGTATCCCCCTGCTTCCATTTCTTGTCATATGTAACACTGAAATAAATTCAGCCCTCCCATCAGTGGTGGCGCTGTAGCATGAGTCACCTAACTGTCCACCATTATATTTTTATATGAAGGGCAGATAAGTTTGCTTAATTCCACACATAGCTTTCCTATTTATCATTTGCACTTTATTAAAATATCAATGCTAAATTAATAAGTAATGACTGCCTGTTTCTCCCCCCCCCCCCCGCAAATAAGGAGCCACCCTTGATATATATTAATGACTTAGGCTTGGGTGTACAGGGCACAATTTCAAATTTTGCAGATGACACAAACCTTGGAAATATTGTGAACAGTGAGGAGGATAGAGATAGGCTTCAAGAGGACATAGACAGGCTGGTGGAATGGGCGGACACGTGGCAGACGAAATTTAATGCAGAATAGTGCAAAGTGATACATTTTGGTAGGAAGAATGAAGAGAGGAAATATAAACTAAAGGGTACAATCCTAAAGGGGGTGCATGAACAGAGAGACCTAGGGGTATATGTGCACAAATCGGTGAAGGTGGTAGGGCAGATTGAGAAAGCGGTTAAAAAAGCTTACAGGATCCTGGGCTTCATGAATAGAGGTATAGAGTACAAAAGCGTGGAAATTATGATGAACCTGTATAAAACACTGGTTCGGCCTCAACTGGAGTATTGTGTCCAATTCTGGGCACCGCACTTTAGGAAGGATGTGAAGGCCTTAGAGAGGGTGCAGAAAAGATTTACGAGAATGATTCCAGAGATCAGGGACTTCAGTTATGTGGATAGACTGGAGAGGCTGGGGTTGTTCTCCTTAGAGCAGAGAAGATTGAGAGGAGATTTGATAGAGGTATTCAAAATCATGAGGGGTCTGGACAGAGTGGATAGAGAGAAACTGTTCCCATTGGCAGAAGGGACGAGAACCAGGGGACACAGATTTAAGGTGATTGGCAGAAGAACCAAAGGCGACATGAGGAAAAACCTTTTACTCAGTGAGTGGTTAGGATCTGGAATGCACTGCCTGAAAGGGTGGTGGAGGCAGACTCAATCATGGCTTTCAAAAGGGAGTTGGCTAAGTACCTGAAACAAAAGAAATTGCAGGGCTACAGAGAAAAGGGCGGGGGATTGGGACTAGCTGAAGTGCTCTTGCAGAGAGCTGGCACGAGCCTGACGGGCCGAATGGCCTTCTTCCGTGCTGTAACCATTCTATGATTCTACCCTCTTGCTGCTCCTTCCCCCGCTGCTGAAGCCACTCTCTTTGCTGCTCCCGTTCTGAAATTCATAATCGCCATTTTCCCCCGAATCCACAAATTCATGAATGATGCCAGTTAGCCATCAGCACTGACAGGCAGCCCCCAGTATTTCAAACCCTGCCATTTTTTTCCAGCTGCTCTCACCTTAGCCCTTACCCATCATTTCTGCTCCACCTCAGGCCTTCTCTCACCTTAAAAACCCCTCCCGGTCTATCTTACTGAGCAGTCCCACTCCCCTTTTCTCACCACCATTAGCCACCTTCCCAGTGTTCCCATTCCCACAATTTCACTAGTTGCAGCCTACTCATTACCCCACGACAAAAACATCACCCCCAGCGACAACACAAGAACCTCCAGACCCTCCACACACACACAATGTTGTATGAGACTTCCCCCACCATAACAACTTGCATTTATATAATGCCTTTAACATAGAAAAACATCCCAAAAGCATTTCACAGTGGCGTTATCAGAAAAAAATGAACGCTGAGACAAAGAAGGAGATGTTGACCAAAAGTTTGGTCAAAGAGGTAGGTTTTAAGGAGGTTCTTAAAGGAGAAGGAGGTGTAGAGGTGAAAGGGTTTAGGGAGGGAGTGCCAGAGCGTGGGGCCTAGCTGGATGAAGGAGTGGCTGCCAATGGTGGGCGATTCACATGAGCTCGGAGGAATGGAGAATTTGCGGGGTTGTAGGGCTTGAGGAGGTTACAGAGATCGGGAGGGGCGAAGACCAAGTCGGTATTTCAGAAATGCCAACTCTCGCGAATTAATCACGAGACACGTGACGTTTAATGAAAATTTGGCCCAACTCACAATCTTGCGATTCAACACCGAGATCTTGCAGGGTTTTTTTTCTAAACTTGCAGTAACACATTTCTCATTGGTTGCAGCGCCCAGCAAACGGGCCGACTCGATTGTCCATCAAAGCGGCGTGACGCAATGACGCCGGACGGGGAATGACGCTGGGCGAGAGTTGGACAGCACGGCAGTACTCCGATTGGTCAGCGCGCGGGGGCAAGGGTACAGGGACTGGAACCTTCAGTAGCATTCCTGCGCCGCGTGCACCCAGCGCTCTCTTCGCGTGCACCCCCGACTCGTGGCTTGCGTTGCTGGGGACCCAGGTGGAGGCCGCACTCGGTGCACTGCTTTCCCTCCCCCCCAAAAAAAATTATAATGACAAGGAGCTCACCACGTTGGGACTGTTTCAGGAACTCCCTGGCGGCTTTGTCGAACTTATTCTGCAGCTTCGGAGCACGTGGTCCGAAGCGCTCAGGAAATACTGAGCATGTGTGCAGCAGCTCAGTGAGCATCTTGCATAGTATTGCTTCGTTCATTCAGGGCGGCACAGGCAGCTGTTGGTGCTGTGATGGGAATGGAAAACAGCCTATAGGGCAGACAGTGAGCTGCGGAGCGGGACTGTGGCTGTCACTCCAGGGACAGGCCTGTGTACCGAGCTGACAGCGGTCTGAGCCCAAATATAACCCACCGTCAAACCTCACATCCATATCATGAGCACTGTCACACGCCTCACTGAGTCTTTGAAAAACCAGGCATTACAAAGTCTTAATTTTTGATCAGCATACAATAATTCTGTGCTTACCTGATACTGAAAATTCATCCACCCGAAACTATATAGGAGTACCCAAACAAAGCAACGTGGAGATAAACAGGTAGGATTTTTTTTAAAGTTTTTTGTAAAGCGTTTTCAGATGCAGTAATATAGTTTTTATAAAGAGCTGTGACCTGTTAGAGATTAAATAAGCCACTAATGCGGTTTAGTTGTGGCTCAGTGGGTAGCACACACGCCTAACTGAGTCCGAAGGTTGTGGGTTCAAGTCCTACTCCAGGGACTTTGTGCACATAAATCTAGGCTGACACTGCAGTGCAGTACTGAGGGAGTGCTGCACTGTCGGAGGTGCCGTCTTTCAGATGAGACGTTAAACCGAGGCCCCGTCTGCTCTCTCAGGTGGACGTAAAAGATCCCATGGCACTATTTCGAAGAAGAGCAGGAGAGTTCTCCCCAGTGTCCTGGCCAATATTTATCCCTCAATCAACATCACTAAAACAGGTTATCTGGTCATTATCACATTGCTGTTTGTGGGAGCTTGCTGTACGCAAATTGGCTGCCGCGTTTCCCACATTACAACAGTGACTACACTTCGAAAGTACTTCATTGGATGTAAAGCACTTTGAGATATCCGGTGGTCGTGAGAGGCGCTATAGAAATGCAAGTCTTTCTTTTTCTTTTATTTATAACCCAACTGTCAATCTATATTGGTTTACGTTTGAAAAAAATAGCAACTCATGATTTCTATACCAAATCTCATGATTTTTAAGAGTTTGTCTCTTGATTTATGAGACGGTGGGGTTGGCATTACCGGTATTTAAACATGAAGATGAGAATTTTATATTTGAGGCATTGGGAGACTAGGAGCCAGTGTCGGTCAGCGAGGACAGGGGTGATGGGTGAGCGGGCCTTGGTGCGATTTAGGGTATAGGACAGAGTCCGGAGACGACAAAGGAAGCGATGAGGGTTTCAGCAGCAGATGGTCTAAGGCAGGGGTGAAGATGGACGATGTTAGGGGGGTGGAAGTAGCCGGTTCTTGTGATGGAGACAATACGGGGTTGGAAATTCATCTCAGGGTCGAATAAGGTGGCAAGTTTGTGAACAGTCTGGTTCAGCCTGAGAACAGTGGCCAAGGAAGGAATTAGCGGCAAGGGTATGGAGTTTCTGATGGGGTTTGAAGACAATGGCTTTGGTTTTCCCCATGTTTAACTGGAGGAAATTGTGGCTCATCTAAGACTGGATATCAGACAAGAAGTCTGACCACACAGGCAGTGGAGGACTCAAGACAGGTGGGTGGAGAGATAGAGTTGAATGTCATCAGGGTATACGTGGATGCTGACCCCATGTCTGTGGATGATTTTGTCAAGAGGCAGAATGTAGATGAGGAAGAGGAGAGGGCCAAGGATAAATGCTTTGGGATCTGAGGTAACATTGTGGGGGCTAGGAAGAGAAGTCTTTATGAAGATTCTCTTGCTACTATCGGACTAAGAGTGGAACCAAACAAGGATGGTCCCATTCAGTGAACTAGGCGATAGAGGTGGATAGTGTGGTCAACTGAGTCAAAGGCTGCAGAGGTCAAGTAGTATAAGGAGGGAAAATACACCACAGCCATAGAGGACATCATGTGCAACTTTGATTCTGGCTGTTTCAGTGCTGTAGCAGAGGCGGAAACCTGATTGGAGAGATTCAAACATGGATTTGCGAGAATGATGAGCACGGATTTGGGAGGCAAGAGGTTCCAGGACTTTGGCGAGTAAAGGGAGTTTGGAGATGGAGCGGTAGTTTACAAGGACAGAGGAATTAAAGGTGGGTTTTTTGAGGAGGATGATGACAGTTTGAAAGGGAGGGGGACAGTACCTGAGGAGAGGGAACCATAACTGATGGACTACATACATTCACATGAGAACGGCGTCTCAACTTCAAAAGTAATTCACTGGATCCTGAGAATGTGAAAGGTGCTATATAAATGCAAGTTCATTTTATCTTTCTTTATTTACAAACTAACATATCCAATTATCAAACTCTGACACACAAATGGACATAACATATCGCAGCAATGTCTTCCCAAATAACACTGCAACACATTGGGGTCACAGGTACGTCCAGCACAGGTACAAACCAATATATTAACCTACAAAATCAGAGCACACAACTAGCTATTGCGCACCACACACATTACATCACAGAGAAAAATACCACAAACACACGTCAGTGCAAAAACCTCACATATCGTCAGAAAAAAATATCATAAGTAAACCACAAACACAGCATCAAAGTGATTACAAATCAGATAGTATCAATAAGCCTAACAGATTGCACATAGGTAGAGACACAGATGTCCATACACAACAGACATATCGGCCCAAAAATTAGTGCTTCTACGCGAGAGTACGCACTGTGTACTCTCGCGTATTCTGTCTCCAATTGCCGGTTTTCTGCATACACTGCGCATGCGCTGAAAACCGGCACTTGGTGATTTCAAAAGGGGGCGGTTCCTAGGTGAACCGTGTGCGCGCTACAGGCTGCGCGCACGCAGTGCACTTAGTGCTTTGGACGCGCAGGTAAGCATGGAAGATTTTGCACATAAAGAAAGGAGGCGTAAGACCCTCTTTTAACAAGGTAAGTAGTTAATTAAGTATTATTTTGAATTTTTTTCAACAGGTATATCTTTTTTAGAGACTTTAAAGAAAGGTAAGTTTATTTTTATAACTTTTTAAAAGATTTTAAATTTTTTCAAAAATTTAATTTTTTGTTTAAAGTGGTTAATTTATTTAACTATACTTATTTTATTAATGTGATGGTTTTTTTTTATTTAATTGAGGTTTAGCTGTTCTTTTGGGGGGTATAGATTCATAGCTTTCACAGCACTTGATTGTGAAAGCTATGAATGAAAGATGGTGTGCTGCCATTGGCTCTAACTGAATCACGTGATCCCACAGCTCGCACGAATTAACTACGCCTGTGGGATACGCAAGCACTGCCCAGCTGATGTCTAGAACATCAAGTTCGTGCGAGCTGGGAATGAAAAAGCCAGCGCGCAGTGAGAGATCGCGGGGAAGCCGTACCCTCGCACGAAGGCTCCCTCACTAATTTTTGGGCCATCATGTCAAAGCAGAGATTACAAACACAGACATAAGGAAACAATGCACGCACAGATCGCAAACAGAAACAGACATCAGCGCCAAAGAGATACATTTCACAGGACAAGGAAACACACATGTCTTAAACACAACCGACAACCGAGATCTCGACAATCACAGATACACAAGGCTCACTGTAGGCAACACCACAGGGGATTCACTAGTAGGCCTAAACACTGAAGTTAGTGCAAATCAGGCAATGCTTTACCAAGGTCCTCGGGTAAAACTGAAAACCAGTATGGTAAATATTGCCATGATAAATTTAGACAATGCTCAGAGAAAGAGAAGACTGCATGCTGATTTTGTGTACTAATAATTAACATGGCACTTACATTGTTATCGTAAATTTTACTGAAGTGATTCTTTTTGAAAAGAATCCACAAAGAGGTACAGATTCAATTTAGAGTAAATCCACCGAGGTCTGTAGAGAACGACAATAAAGATAACATTGAAAAATAAATCGGTGGGAGCAACCATCTTTGCTCGAGAGATCTTTTACTGCACTGTCTTTCCTCTTCCACCTCCTTCCCCACGGTGGTGAGTGAGGTAGTTATTGTAACACGTTTGATGTAAGTTGATTAGACGTTTCCTGTTCAAGTTCCTGGGCACCCTGTCACTTCAGCTCCAGTGCCTCAGTTGAGTGAGCTTAATCACTTCATCAGCCTGAATGCTCAATGGACCACCATGTGAAAATGGAACACTCCATCCGAGGGCAGGGGAATGGATGGCATTATTGGGCTCTCCCAGTCTAAATCATTCTTCCTGCCAGTTGACTGCATTGATGATCTGAGACTGTTTTGTTCTACTGGCTGGTTTAGGACATTGAAGAGCAGGTATGGGGAATCACTCAGGGCAAAGTGACAAAACTGTTTGGGGGAAAAATTTGGTTGATTTGCGCCTCCCATTAGCGCCCCAAGAAGGCGTTAATGGGGCGCAAAGCAACTAGCGCCTGGGCACGGCGCCGCCAACGCCTCCCGCGAAATTCAGCGGGCGGTTAGCGGCGGCGGTAACAGTTAGCACCCCGCAGTTTATGTATATTTAACTAAAATATGGCACTCATAGTGAACGGAACTTACAATTTCATCAGTGTCATATTCTTCTATTTCTCACAACAACCATTCTTTTGGTCATTCAAAATGACACTGGCAGTTCAGCGATATTTTCTACCAGTACGTGCCCACGAGAATTTGGGTTGAAACTGTTCAAACTTACTCCATATTGGACCCTCACAAATCACACGTGGCAACCATCGTCACATCAGTCTGGGCTGGACTGGAACCCAGGTCCTGAAAGGTGAAAGGCAGGCTGACTAATTTTACCAACAGTAATTTCTAGGAGTCTTAAATCATTTTGCTAAAATTCTTACTGTTATAGAGGGTATGTCATGATCAGCAATGTAATTTTTTTTAATTAGTTTTTATGGGATGTGGGCATTGCTGGCAAGGCCGGCATTTATTGCCCATCCCTAATTGCCCTTGAGAAGGTGGTGGTGAGCCGCCTTCTTGAACTGCTGCAGTCCGTGTGGTGAAGGTACTCCCACAATGCTGTTAGGGAGGGAGTTCCAGGATTTTGACCCAGCGACGATGAAGGATCGGTGATATACTTCTAAGTCAGGACGGTGTATGACTTGGAGGGGAACTTGGAGGTGGTGGTGTTCCCATGCGCCTGCTGCCCTTGTCCTTTTAGGTGGAAGAGGATGCGGGTTTGGAAGGTGCTGCTGAAGAAGCCTTGGCGAGTTGCTGCAGTGTATCTTGTAGATGGTACACACTGCAGCCACGGTACGCTGGTGGTGGAGGGAGTGAATGTTTAAGGTGGTGGATGGGGTGTCAATCAAGTGGGCTGCTTTGTCTTGGATGGTGTCGAGCTTCTTGAGTGTTGTTGGAGCTGCACTCATCCAGGCAAGTGGAGAGTATTCCATCACACACCTTACTTGTGCCTTGTAGATGGTGGAAAGGCTTTGGGGAGTCAGGAGATGAGACACTCGCCACAGAATACCTAGCCTCTGACCTGCTCTTGTTGCCACAGTATTTATGTGGCTGGTCCAGTTAAGTTTCTGGTCAATGATGACCCCCAGGATGTTGATGGTGGGGGATTCAGCGATGGCAATGCCGTTGAATGTCAAGGGGAGGTGGTTAGACTCTCGCTTGTTGGAGATAGTCATTGCCTGGCACTTCTGTGGCACGAATGTTACCTGCCACTTATCAGCCCAAGCCTGAATGTCGTCCAAGTCTTGTTGCATGCGGGCATGGACTGCTTCATTATCTGAGGAGTTGTGAATGGCGCTGAACACTGTGCAGTCATCAGCGAACATCCCCATTTCTGACCTTATGTTAGAGGGGAGGTCATTGATGAAGCAGCTGAAGATGGTTGGGCCTAGGACACTGCCCTGAGGAACTCCTACAGCGATGTCCTGGGTCATCTTCAACCACCACAACCATCTTCCTTTGTGCTAGGTATGACTCCAGCCAGTGGCGTGTTTCCCACCCCCCTCCCCCCCGCCCCGATTCCATTTACTTCAGTTTTACTAGGGCTCCTTGATGCCACACTCGGTCAAATGCTGCCTTGATGTCAAGGGCAGTCACTCTCACCTCACCTCTGGAATTCAGCTCCTTTGTCCATGTTTGGACCAAGGCTGTAATGAGGTCGAGAGCCAAGTGGTCTTGGCGGAACCCAAACTGAGCATCAGTGAGCAGGTTATTGGTGAGTAAGTGCCGCTTGATAGCACTGTCGATGACACCTTCCATCACTTTGCTGATGATTGAGAGTAGACTGATGGGGCGGTAATTGGCCGGGTTGGATTTGTCCTGCTTTTTGTGGACAGGACATACCTGGGCAGTTTTTCACATTGTCGGATAGATGCCAGTGTTGCAGCTGTACTGGAACAGTTTGGCTAAAGGCGTGGCTAGTTCTGGAGCACAAGTCTTCAGCACGATAGCCGGGATGTTGTTGGGGCCCATAGCCTTTGCTGTATCCATTGCGCTCAGCAATTTCTTGATATCACGTGGAGTGAATCGAATTGGCTGTAGACTGGCTTCTGTGATGGTGGGGACCTCAGGAGTAGGCCGATATGGATCATCCACTCGGCACTTCTGGCTGAAGATGGTTGCAAATGCTTCAGCCTTTTCTTTTGCACTCACGTGCTGGGCTCCACCATCATTGAGGATGGGGATATTCATTGAGCCTCCTTCTCCCGTTAGTTGTTTAATGGTCCACCACCATTCACGACTGGATGTGGCAGGACTGCAGAGCTTTGATCTGATCCGTTGATTGTGGGATCGCTTAGTCCTGTCTATAGCATGCTGCTTCCGCTTTTTAGCATGCATGTAGTCCTGTGTTGCAGCTTCCCCAGGTTGGCACCTCATTTTTAGGTACGCCTGGTGCTGTTCCTGGCATGCTCTTCTACATTCCTTATTGAACCAGGGTTGGTCCCCTGGCTTGATGGTAATCATAGAGTGAGGGATATGCCGGGTCATGAGGTTAGATTGTGGTGGAATACAATTCTGCTGCTGCTGATGGCCCACAGCGCCTCATGGATGCCCAGTTTTGAGCTGCTAGATCTGTTCTGAATCTATCCCATTTAGCACGGTGGTAGTGCCACACAACACAATGGAGGGTGTCCACAGTGTGAAGACGGGACTTCGACTCCACAATGACCGTGCGGTGGTCACTGCTACCAATACTGTCATGGACAGAGGCATTTGCGACAGGTAGATTGGTGAGGATGAGGTGAAGTAGATTTTTCCCTCGTGTTGGTTCTCTCACCACCTGTCGCAGGCCCAGACTGGCAGTTATGTCCTTCAGGACTCGGCCAGCTCGGTCAGTAGTGGTGCTACCGAGCCACTCTTGGTGATGGACATTGAAGTCCCCCACAGAGAGTACATTCTGTGCCCTTGCTACTCTCAGTGCTTCTTCCAAGTGGTGTTCAACATGGAGGAGTACTGATTCATCAGCTGAGGGAGGGCGGTAGGTGGTAATCAGCAGGAGGTTTCCTTGCCCATGCTTGACCTGAAGCCATGAGACTTCATGGGGTCCGGAGTCAATGTTGAGGACTCCCAGGGCCACGCCCTCCCGACTGTATACCACTGTACCGCCCCCCCTGGTGGGTCAGTCCTGCCGGTGGGACAGGACATACCCAGGGATGGTGATGGAGGAGTTTGGGACATTGGCTGAAAGGTATGATTCTGTGAGTATGACTATGTCAGGCTGTTGCTTGACTAGTCTGTGGGACAGCTCTCCCAATTTTGGCACAAGTCCCCAGATGTTGGTGAGGAGGACTTTGCAGGGTCGACTGGGTTGGGTGGGCCGTTGCCGTGTCCGTAGCCGGTGCCGAGGTCGATGCCAGGTGGTCCGTCCGGTTTCATTCTTATTATTGTGTTTCGTAGCGGTTTGCTACAACATTAGTGGCTTGCTAGGCCATTTCAGAGGGCAGTTAAGAGTCAACCACATTGCTGTGGGTCTGGAGTTACATATAGGCCAGACCGGGTAAGGATGGCAGATTTCCTTCCCTAAAGGACATTAGTGAACCAGAAGAGTTTTTACGACAATCTGATAGTTTCATGGTTACCATTACTGATACTAGCTTTTTATTACAGATTTTTATTTTGTTAATTTATCAATTTTTATTTAATTAACTGAATTTAAATTCCCAAGCTGCCGTGGTGGGATTTGAACTGGCGTCTCTGGATCACAGTGGTAGTGGTAGTGCCACATAACGCTACCGTTCCCTTTACCAATATCTCAACAAGATAACTCTTGCATTACAAGTTTACTGATAACATGAGCTGATCCATGACTGAACAGGTTTTCCTCAATTCGGTTTTTGGCACTCAATTGACTAGTTCATAGCAAGCCTAGTTTGCATACAGTCGCCATGGTAACAATAACTAAATAGAGTAACAAAATTGGCTGGCTGCAAATCATAGAGCACGCAAGCTTTGAAGCATCTGCAATAGACCTGCTCATTCTCTCTCTTTACATTTCATAAGTATGACCTGCCCTTACATGCCACTTTTGTGATATACAACCCTCTACACTGCTGTCAAGGGATTCACAATCTATATATACCCTGCATTTTTCTACATTATGCATCACGGTTAGCAGCTATACTGACACACCCACGTACAAATGTGTGGCTGCAGATAATGTTTACATGTGTAGACTTTGAGGCTGAGGCACATCATTAACAGGCTGCAACACAAGTCACAAAGCAGAGCAAAGAGCCAGCGGAAAATGACGCAGGAGTAGAAAGAGCCTGTTGCTCAGTGTGGGCATGCAAATACAAGTTTTGCCTTGCAAAGTGCTAGCCAGCAGAAAATTACCTTTTGCATAATATGCAATGCAAAGTATGGCTGCTAAGTGCACACTGCTTAGCCCAATGTGGAAAATGATAGATGTCATTAACCAGCAGCCACTATACCATATGTTTTGCAACATGTTATCTGTGAAGACATACACAGGCATTGGCAACACTGGTCGGCAGAGAGACAGACTCCTGTTTCAAAAGAGAGGAAGGAGAGGAGGCAATTTACAGAAGCAGTATGGCTGAGTTCTTTTTTAACGCCATTTAATATTTGTTCATTTTCATTCCTGACTAATTTTATTTTATAAATGAACACCTGTGTGTGTATGAACGGGTGTGGGGGGAGGAGAACTTGCTCGCTATTTAACCCTGATCAGCAGAAGTTGAATAAGATCGACAACCATGTTTATTAATGCTCAAGTCCAAAAAGCATGAAGTCAATTCCTTTATACGCTCAGTTCGTTCTTCCCTTCTGCCATCATTCCAAGTCCATTTTGCAGCTTGGGAAATCATCATCCAGTGAAACACTTACAGGTCCACGTGGCTCCTTTCAAAGTTCAACACTCCATGTCTGGTGCAATCCATGTTCCATGATTCTTAATCAGATAGTGCGGATATCCCTCACGTTGTTTGTGTATCGGGCCTTTGTCGGAGTCTTCAATCACTCCTATTGATTCTACCTGGTACACCTTCCAAGGTTGACTCCCATTCTTTGCTAGCAGGGGTAGCGCCAATATAACCGGTATGATATCCTTGCTTCCACCCTCATCCCGGGCCCAAAAATGCCATTCCCATCTGGCGCATCATATCATAGTCTGTATCCGCAGTTCCTTCGAACCATTTTCTCAGTTGTTCTTGGATCTTCCCCACCTTCCGCACAAATGCTTCCGTAGGCAGCAATGAACTGGCTGACTACTATACTACTAGTTGTTAACTATTAACATGCAATAGATTAAATATTGGGTGAACTGGAAATACAAGATTCTGAACTTATGCTTTGCGTATTCTTCCCTCTTCCCACAGCTATTCATCAAACATCATCTCCTACATTTGTGAGGCAGCTTTTGGCACCTATGCTACGCCACTGATTAAGTGTTTAGAGTAACAGATCTGCAGGATAAATCAGTCTTACTGCAGGACTTATCAAACATGTCTACATATCGCTAAATAAGTGGGTGTTTCTTCCAGTGGCAAGAATGAAAGAGGCAAGTTAAAACTCTGATCATTTTATGAATAAACTGATTGCCACTGACTGGCCAACACTAATGCCTCCCATTATTAGTGGTCCTGAAAAGAAAATTCGAAAGAAAACAATTCAAGGAGGTCAGCTAAAGGAGCAAAGTTTAACAGAACTAATTCTGTTGTTTAGCAGAATGCTGGTGCGCTTAACCTTTATTGCTCCAGTATTCCGATAAAAAGAATGAGACTGCATTCTGCGTGAGCGCATCTGTGGGGAAGGAAGAGACTAGCCTAGTTTAGTCACCAAATACTTCAGGCGTAGAATACAGGAGTACTTGAAGACATATCAAAGATTGATTTTAGTTTAAGCTATTAGTGAACTTCTATATTAACACTTAAAATGGCATAGGAGTTACTTGTCTTTTTCCCCCTTCTGTTAGTATATTTTTATCCTTCCCTGATTCAGCAAATTATCACAATCCTGAGAGATTATTCCTGCTCGGATGGGATTTACTTAGACAATCAATTATGGGTGGGACTGCATCTCATAAAATTAGTTATGACTAAATATGATGAAAAGTGTAAAATTCTGTATAAAATAATAAGCTGTAAACTTTCCATTGTTCATTCCGCACGGTAGCTACATTCATAGTGGGCTTTGAAACAAGATGGCAGCAAGTGCTTCTGCTCTATTTAGTACTGATCAGGTGGTCCACTCTTGTGGGTATATCTGGCAATCTTGAGTTGCAGCCCAGCAAGCATGTTGCTGACATCACCGATGTGGTCATCAGTTGACAAAAAAAACAAAACAAATTTGGTTAACCGACATCTCTGGCGATTGTCAAGCAACGTGACCAAAGTACCATCGCAATCAATTAGTCCACGTTGCTCATAGTGGATCAGCATTAATGCTTTGAGCGATGGTGACATTTCGCCACCTGCTTCGGCCCCCGCACTCCCTTGTACCGACCCGAGTTAAAATCGGCCCTCATGGTTTGATCATAACAGAAAGCAGTGATACAGAATTCCAGGCAGTGACCTAGGGATTTTGGGATGATTATTGAGAGTAACTATCTTAAAATGAATCGTTCTATTCTTCGAGTACTGACTATAGCTAAGAGTCAGTGTTTTCATTTAAACTTGTTGTTCTTTCGATAGTAAGAATAATTTTAATTCTGCACATTTATCTTTAATGTGATTGTGTACACTTTATGCAATCTAGAGGTCTTCTTATTCTTTCGAAGTTAGAATGTGGTGTCTTTTTTAGTGCATCCACTCTGCATTTTTTGTCCCTCAAATACTTTGACCATCAGTGCAAGGGATTGCCAAATTAGTATGCATGATCTATCTGTCATGTGTTTCTGGCGTGCATTTGCATTAGCCTGCTGGAATTATATAAAGGCACGAGGAGGAAATGCCTCACATGGCCCAGGAAAAATACAATATCCTCTTTGGATTAGTGAAACAACAGCTTAAAAAAGCATCAAGACTGTAGTAAACTGCTGACCGTTAAGGATCAGGCTTATGTGGGTGAATTATTATTTAGTGCAGTCAACTGTCTATATTGTGGCAATGCATCACTTGTATACCATTCCGAAATGATGCAGTGTTTGGCACAGGTATTGTGAGCATTTCATCTCGTAAGATCTATCACAATTTAGTAGCTGTGCCTCTAAGGGTACGTTAACATTGACTCTAGCCCCACCCTCAGTGATGCACTGACACTCTTTGGGAAAAAACATGGCACATTAGTTTCTCACTTTACTCCTACGTCCATGTGGTGACAGTGGTACGGGCACAGTTGTAAAGTGAGCAAACAAATGCAGTGACGTTCTGCTAATGGTGCCTCACAATCATCACAGAATGTCTTGTTCTGGTGCACAGATAGCCCACGAAGCTGAGCTGATCACAGAAAATGCCATCTGCTCATGGAGAGGTTCAAGCTTTCACAGTAGATGTCAACTTCACAAACATGCAGTTCGCGAAATCACATCACAGAGCACCAACTCTGGCATTTCGGTAAAGAGCAAAGGTCAACAGCACGAGTGCATGCACTATGCCTTTTTGAATCTAGTTCCCACTAACAAAATGTGCTTATTTTGATAATGATTTGTGTTAGGAATGCTTTAACAGATTGGTTTCTTTTAGTTCCTATATGTATTTGTGTTAAATTTACTGAAACCCCCTTTGGCCATCTAGGCCCTAAGCTCTGAATTTCCCACCCTAAACCTCTCCGCCTCTGCTTTAAGATCCTCTTTAAAACTTACCTCTTTGACCAAGCTTTTTAGTCACCCCTCCGGATAACGCCTTCTTTGGCTCGGTGTCAATTTTTGTCTGATTACGCTTCAGTGAAGCACCTTAGGACGTTTTCCTATGTTAAAGGCACCAAATCAATGAAAGTTTTGTTGTTATTTCAAAATATGATACAAGTAAATGTTATCAAAGTCACACTTTAAATAGACCCTATTAACCAATAAGCAATAAAGTCCATCAAATACACCACAGAAAAATGGGATAACCTTTAGTTGCTTACTGGGGATAATCTGGCACTCCATGCAAATCAATGCAGGCTACCAGAGGATGACAATCGGCAGGAAAAACTGCCTCTACAAGCCTCCTACATATTCATGATATTGTAGCTCGCTCTCCAACATATCCTCATTACAGACAAATGGTTTGAGAATCACATATGTGCAAGCAGTCGGAACCAGTGCATCTGGAAAGTCTGCTTGGTCAAACTTCTAGTTTTACCAGCTGCTGTTTTTACACTGACTCAGGAATCCACGCACTAAGAAATAGTCACCAGAAAAGAACAACTGCCCAGACACCCCGTTAACATGGATGATCCCTGCTCAGTTCTCTGGCAGTGTGCGCACTTAACCTGAGAGAAGGTGGTTAATGCTGGGGCTACCTTACTGGAACAGGAAGTTAACATTTTCTGATGCAAGTGGACCCTTGGTTCCTCTCTTTTGGTCCAACCTAAAACTTCTCATGACCTGGATGTCTATCTGGACCTAGAAAGTTATTCTGGAATAGGACTTGCTCTCCCAGAGGAACTGTTGATGATGTCTCCCATCTTGCTATCATGTGATATTAAAAAATAGAATAAAGGTCATATGGTAAGAAATATGAGTAATAGTTCTGCTGCGTGAGACTCCCATTGTTCCCGTGTCAATATCATGGAGCTTAAGTCCTGTTAACTCTACTTTATGTCAACAGACAATACACAGATCAGCAAAGTTTAAAGCAGTGCGTTTCAAACTTTTCTGTAGGAGAACTCTCGTGGGGATTGCCTGAAAATATTGGCACATCTCCAGGGACTCTCTGTCCTAATTTTTGAAACACTGTCAATCAACCAAAGGAAAACTGTACTATAATTACAGAAGATGTGTGTTACTAATATAGAGTAATAAAAATAATGTGCCATTCAGAAAAATGCATGAACTCTCATCACCTTGGAGATCCTCTCCTAGACCTCCTAAGGTCCAGGCGGCCAAGTTTGAAAACCTCTGCTTAATAGACTGGTGCAGGAACAATAATGCAAGGGTCCACAGCACATTTTGAAAATCTCTGCAACAGGATACAATTTCTACTAGCTGCATCCAGCAACAGCTCTGTAAATCACTTTTCCTTCAAGAACAATTTGACCAAAATGAAAGATCTCAGTGAATAAAGCTCAGTCAGCCCTGATACTGTTCAGCCATTCCTGTTAAATGCAAAAGACATTATAGGCAACTATATCAGTCTGCCCCAAGCTGCTGCTTATAATATATTCCACGGTGTATTTTTTTGGCATGCGAGAGGGTAGACGGGACCTCGGTTTAACGTCTCATCTGAAAGATGGCACCTCTGAAAATGCAGCACTCCCTCAATACTGCACTGGATTATGTGCTCACATCCCTGGAGTGGGGCTTGAATACACATCCTTCTGACTCAGATACAAGAGTGTTACCACTGAGCCAAGGCTGACAACTGAAGCAATGGTGGCGACTTCAGTCTGTAATATTAATCTCTCTACTACTCCACCTTAGGTTGGTTCGCAAATCTAAATCTATTTTGCTCATCTCTGAATGCCAAGGGAGCTTATCTAAACAAGCACTAGATTTTACTCAAGCCTTAAACAATAAGCACCACAAAGACAGTATTTATAGTAATGTAACAAAAGTAGTGCGGTAATACTGTGGACAGCAGATGCATCATACAAACAGAAAAAGCGTACAAGTTACTGTTAGTGGAAAATGACTGATTCCCGAGACCGCCACAATGCCAAAGAGCTACGTACTGCCTCTGATGAAAGGTCATCGACTTGAAACGTTGGGGGGAATTTTGCCAGCCCTGGGGAGGCGGGTATGGAGGCAGGACTGCCAGGAAAATGGCAGAAACTGGGAGCGGGTACCAAACCCGCTCCCAACCCGCCTCTGTGTCATCTTCCCGAGAGGTGGGTCCCCGACTCGCGCAGGGACCCGTCTCCTCGAGGCAGGAAGGGGATTACAGCCAATTAACTGCTTGTTAACAGGTAGTTAACAGGCAGTTGAGAGGATTATCCCCATTTTACCCCTGCAAGTGCGGGCTTCCCGACGGCTGCGAACCTCGCCAGGGTCAGCGAGGCGAGCAGTGGGTCTGCGGGGCTGAGAGGGATCGAAAGAGCGCTGTGGAGGTGAGTGATGGGTGCAAGTGATGGGTGCAAGTGTGGAGAGGTAAGTATCAGAGGTGAGTGTAAAGTGTTATAAAAAGTTTACTTACCTTTGCTTCTTCCTACAGGCTTTAACCCTTGGGGATCCGGAGGTGCCTCATCTCAACGGCAGAGATGACAGAATGGCTGCTGCATTCTCAGATGCAGCAGCCATCTGATTTCTGCTCAGGAAAGAGGTTTGGTGAGCCTTCAGTACAAGGGCTCAGCTTAGAACAGAGATTGTCAGTGTTTGACAGCTTCTCAAAGCTGTCAAACGCTGACAATTCATCTGTCAAAAACTTTTGACAGATGAAACGTCATACACTAACATCCGGCTTTCCCTTAATTGGCCGGCTAAGCCCGCAGGGCAGGCTTTTCAAGGTCAATCAAGGGAAATAGCGTGGGTTGGCCAGACGTCGTTGGGGGCGGGACTGAAACCCGACAACCAGCAGTTCCGTCCCCAACGTGCCCCCATTGAGAAAATCCAGCCCCTTAACTCTGTTTCTCGCTCCACAGATGCTGCCTGACCTGCTGAGTGTTTCCAGCATTTTCTGTTTTTATTTCAGATTTCCAGCATTCACAGTATTTTGCTTTTGTTGCAGCAATGTACTGCTGACTGAACACAGATGCTTTGCAATGTAACAGCTGCTTTAACAGTAATACTCAGCAAAGTGGTCCAGTGGGTAGAGTCTCGGGGTGCCAACATGCTGTGCCCCACCTTACGCCCATGGCTGCCCTACATGACGATATCCTGATCTCGTTGGGCCCATTTAAAGAAGGTAGTCAGAGACGGTGACACCCTTCCCAGTAAAAGGAGAGAGGGAGAAATGCATGTTGAGTCAAATCAGGCTGCCCTTCCCTCATTCTAGTGGATGGTTATAGGTTGGTGTTGACTGAAGCCTGAACACAGATTAGTATAAATCAAAAAGTGTTCAAGAAATTAGATGCAAAATTGCACAATGATGGTTACGATATCAGATATAGATCAACTACATGAACTGGCATGAACAACGAGGCTGCAAGGGGATACAGACAGGTTAAGTGAGTGAGAAGAACTTGGCAGATGGAATATAATGTGGAGAAGTGTGAAGTTATCCACTTTGGTCGGAAAAATAGAAAAGCAGAATATTTTTTAAATGGTCAGAGACTGGGAAATGCTGGTAATCAGAGGGACCTGGGTGTCCTTGTACACGAATCACTGAAAGCTAACATAAGGGCACAGCAAGCAATTAGGAAAGCAACGGGTATGTTGGCCTTTATTACAAAGGGATTGGAGTGTAAGAGTAAAGAAGTCTTACTACAATTATGTGAGGCCTTGGTGAGACCACACCTGGAGTATTATGCACAGTTTTGTTCTCCTTACCTAAGGAAGGATATACTTGCCTTAGAGGGAGTGCAACGTAGGCTCACCAGACTGATTCCTGGGATGAGGGGATTGTCCTATGAGGAGAGATTGAGTAGACTAGGTCTATATCCTCTGGAGTTTAGAAGAATGGGAGGTGATCTCATTGAAACATACAAAATTCTTAAGGGGCTTGACAGGGTAGATGCAGGGAAACATAGAAGATAGGAGCAGGAGTAGGCCATTCGGCCCCTCGAGCCTGTTCTGCCATTTAATGAGATCATGGCTGATCATCCAAATTCACTACCCTGTCCCTGCTTTCTCCCCATATCCCTTGATCCCTTTAGCCTTAAGAAATATATTTAACTCCTTCTTGAATATATTTAATGAATTGGCCTCAACTGCCTTCTGTGGTAGAGAATTCCAAGGTTCACCACTCTCTGGGTGAAGAAATTCCTCCTCATCTCAGTCCTAAATGGCTTACCCCTTATCCTTAGACTGTGACCCCTGGTTCTGGACTCCCCCGCCATCGGGAACATCCTTACTGCATCTAGTCTGTCTAGTCCTGTTAGAATTTTATAAGTTTCAATTAGATCCCCTCTCATTCTTCTAAACTCTAGCGAATATAAGCCTAATCGACCCAATCTCTCCTCATACGTCATTCCTGCCATCCCAGGTATCAGTCTGGTGAATCTTCGCTGCACTCTCTCCATGGCAAGAACATCCTTCCTCAGATAAGGTGACCAAAACTGCACACAATACTCAAGGTGTGGTCTCACCAAGGCCCTGTACAACTGCAGCAAGACATCCTTGCTCCTGTACTCGAATCCTCTCGCTATGAAGGCCAACATACCATTTGCCTTCTTAACTGCCTGCTGCACCTGCATGCTTACCTTCAGCGACTGGTGCACAAGGACACCCAGGTTTCGTTGCACTTCCCCTTTTCCCAATCTATTGCCGTTCAGATAATAATCTGTCTTCCTGCTTTTGCCACCGAAGTGGATAACCTCGCATTTATCCACAATATACTGCATTTGCCATGCATCTGCCCAATCACCCAACCTGTCCAAATCATACTGGAGTTTCTCTGCATCCTCCTCACAGCACAGAGGATGTTTCCCCTGGCTGGGGAGTCTAGAACTAGGGGTCACAGTCTCAGAATAAGAGGTCGGCCATTTAGGACTGAGATGAGGAGAAATTCCTCCTCATCTCAGTCTTAAATGGCTGACCCTTATCCTGAGACTATGCCCCCTAGTTCTAGACTCTCCAGCCAGAGGAAACAACCACTCAGCGTCTACCCTGTCAATCCCCTTCAGAATCATATATGTTTCAATGAAATCACCGCTCATTCTTCTAAACTCCAGCGTATAGGCCCAACCTACTCAATCTCTCCTCACAGGACAACCCTCTCATCCCAGGGATCAATCTAGTGGGAAAAAGACAAAAGCAAAATACTGTAGATGCTGGAAATCTGAAATAAAAAATGAAAACAGAAAATGCTGGAAATACTCAGCAGGTGAGGCAGCATCTGTGGAGAGAGAAAAAGAGTTAACGTTTCAGGTCCTGACGAAGGGTCATTGACCTGAAACGTTAACTCTGCTTCTCTCTCCACAGATGCTGCCTCACCTGCTGAGTATTTCCATCAATCTAGTGAACCTTCATTGCACCGCCTCTAAGGCAAGTATGTCCTTCCTCAGAGAAGGAGACCAAAACTGTGCACAGTACTCCAGGTGTGGTCTCACCAAAGCCCTGTACAATTGTAATAAGACTCCCTTACTCTTGTACTCCAACCCCCTTGCAATAAAGGCCAATGTGCCATTTGCCTTCCTAATTGCTTGCTGTACCTGCATGCTAACTTTCTGTGTTTTCTGTAAGAGGATACCCAAATCCCTCTGAACACCAACATTTAATAGTTTCTCACCATTTAAAAAATATTCTGTTTTGCTATTCTTCCTACCAAAGTGAATAACCTCACATTTCCCCACATTACACTCCATCTGTCCCACTCACTTAACCTGTCTATATCCCTTTGCAAGCTCTTTGTGTCCTCCTCACAGCTTACTTTCCTGCCTAGCTTTGTATCATCAGCAAACTTGGATACAATGCACTCGGTCCCTTCATCTAAGTCATTAATATAGATTGTAAATAGCTGAGGCCCAAGCACTGATCCTTGCAGCACCCCACTAATTACAGCCTGCCAACCGGAAAATGACCGTTTATCCCTACTCTCTGTTTTCTGTCCGTTAACCAATCCTCTATCCCTGCTAATATATTACCCCCAACCCCATGAGCCCTTATCTTGTGTAGCAACCTTTTATGTGGCACTTATCAAATGCCTTTTGGAAATCCAAATATACTACAGCAACTGGTTCCCCTTTATCTACCCTGCTAGTTACATCCTCAAAAAACTCTAATAAATTTGTCAAACACGATTTCCCTTTCATACAACCATGTTGACTCTGCCTAATCATATTCTGATTTTCTAAGTGCCCTGTTACCACTTCCTTAATAATAGATTCCAGCATTTTTCCGATGACTGGTATCAGGCTAACTGGCCTGTAGTTCCCTGTTTTCTCTCTCCCGTCTTTCTTGAATAGCGGGGTTACATTTGCTACATTCTAATCCACTGGGACCGATCTAGAATCGAGGGACCTTTGGAAGATCACAACCAAATACATCCACTATCTCTGCAGCCACCTCTTTTAAAACCCTAGGATGTAGGCCATCAGGTCCAGGGGATTTGTCGGCTTTTAGTTCCATTAGTTTCTCAAGTACTTTTTCCCTCCTGATATTAATTACTTTAGGTTCCTCATTCTTATTAGCCCCTTGGTTCCCCACTATTTTTGGTATGCTTTTAGTGTTTTCTGCTGTGCAGACAGATACAAAGGGAGGAATTTTTCGGGGGCTCAGCAGGCGGGTTGGGTGGGAAAAATCCCACCACCACGTGACTTTCACAGATGTCGGATCTGAACACCCGACACGTAGCGGCGGGGGAGGCAATTTAGGTCATTATGACCTTGTTAACAGCCCATTAAACAGTATTTTGAATTCACCTTAAAACTTTACGAGGTCGCCCACGGGGTCTACGCTGCTCGAGTATCACATCAGGTAAGGAGGTCAGGAGTTGAATCAGCATGGGCTCCTCTCATTACTTGACAGCTGCCAATGTGCTACAAAAACTCCCATCTCACGGCTGTTCACTTTCCAAGCTCAGAAGCTGTTGCTTACTGCATTTGGAAGACAGATTGAGCTTTATGCAGCTTACAAGTGTTTGGAGTAAACTCTGTATCCAGTGTCACCTCATTGGAACAACCTCTCTCACCACTGACAGATCGCTTCTGTCATCTCAACTTCACCTGCCATCTATTACATCAGCATCGGTGCCCTTGAAACTATCTCACCTTGGTCCTCAGAATCCCACCACAATCAGCCCCAACACCAGCAGCACCAGGCACACCAGCAGCACCAACAACAACACCAACCTTCTCCGCAATCACCTGATGCTGCACAGGACACAGGGCGTCAGTACAGGACACAGGGTATCAGCACAGGACCACATAGTGGTTTGTTAATCCTTTGAACACTGACAGCTGTGCAGCTTTTAAAATAAGACACATTTATATAACATATACGGAGGTTTCAGTAAAAAAAACTCTTCCTGTCAGATGACCCCATTATATCCCTGCATAAAATTATGGGGGTAGATTTTCCCCCGGGTGAAGTCCGGACGGTCAAGTGGGTGGAGCAATCATTCCAGTCACCCAATCTTGTGGATGGAAAGCCTGGCTGATTTTGAGACCTTCAGTATTTAAAGTGTGAATGCACCTCTTAAAGAGCGGTGTCAAGTCATACGGACAAAAGTGTGTCCTTCTGATGTGTGGCGATTTCTTTGAGCAATTGGTATTGGTTCAGTGGGCCTGAGAGGGGGAAAGTTCTGCTGTTTCTTCACGCGCTTGCAGCAGCCGCAGCATGTCGAAGGCTAGAGCGCCGAGGCTCAGTGATGTCGCGGCGGAAGCAAGAGGCAGGTCCTCTTCTTCAAAATGGGAGCAGGGTCCCAAAGCCCGTACTGCAGCAATTCTGGAAGGATGTTGCTGAGGTCATCCACACCTGCAGCATCACCCCGAAGAACCGATGGGTTCAATGTAGGAAGAAGTTTAATGACCTGACCTGACTAATAGTGGATGCATTGACGATCATTTTCCAACATTCCTGAGACTCTGGATCAGTTCCGATGGAGTGGAGGGTGGCCAATGTAACCCCTCTTTTTAAAAAAGGAGGGAGGGAGAAAGCAGGGAATTATAGACCGGTCAGCCTGACATCGGTTGTGGGTAAAATGATGGAAGCAATTATTAAAGATGTCGTAACAGACCATTTGGAAAGTGGCGACATGATAGGTCCAAGTCAGCATGGATTTGTGAAAGGGAAATCATGCTTGACAAATCTTCTGGAATTTTTTGAGGATGTTTCGAATAGGGTGGACAGGGGGGAACCAGTAGATGTGGTGTATTTGGACTTTCAGAAGGCCTTCGACAAGGTTCCACACAAGAGATTGGTGAGCAAAGTTAAAGCACATGGGATTGGGGGTAATGTGTTGACGTGGATTGAGAACTGGTTGGCACACAGGAAACAAAGAGTAGGAGTAAATGGGTACTTTTCAGAATGGCAGGCAGTGACCAGCGGGGTACCGCAGGGTTCGGTGCTGGGACCCCAGCTGTTTACATTATATATTAATGATTTGGACGAAGGGATTAAATGTAATATCTCCAAATTTGCGGATGACACTAAATTGGGAGGCAGTGTGAACAATGAGGAGGATGCTAGGAGGCTACAGAGTGACTTGGACAGGTTGGGTGAATGGGCAAATGTATGGCAGATGAAGTACAATGTGGATAAATGTGAGGTTATCCACTTTGGTGGTAAAAATAGAGAGGCGGACTATTACCTGAATGGTGGCAGATTAGGGAAAGGGGAGGTGCAACGAGACCTGGGCATCATGGTACATCAGTCATTGAAGGTGGGAATGCAAGTGCAGCAGGCAGTCAAGAAAGCAAACGGAATGATGGCCTTCATAGTAAGGGGATTTGAGTACAGGAGTAGGGAGGTGATGCTGCAGTTGTACAGGGCCTTGGTGAGGCCACACCTGGAGTATTGTGCGCAGTTTTGGTCTCCTAACTTAAGGAAGGACATTCTTGCTATTGAGGGAGTGCAGCGAAGGTTCACTAGATTGATTCCTGGGATGGCCAGACTGACATATCAAGAAAGATTGGGTCAACTGAACTTGTATCCTCTGGAGTTCAGAAGAATGAGGGGGGATCTTATAGAGACATTTAAAATCCTGACTGGTTTAGACAAATTAGATGCGGGCAGAATGTTCCCAATGGTAGGGAAAACTAGAACCAGGGGTCACAGTCTAAGGATTAAGGGGAAGCCATTTAGGACTGAGCTGAGGAGGAACTTCTTCACCCAGAGAGTGGTGAATCTATGGAATTCTCTTCCACAGAAGGTTGTTGAGGCCAGTTCGCTAAATATATTCAAAAGGGAGTTAGATATAACACTCACAACTAGGGGGATCAAGGGGTATGGCGAGAAAGCAGGAATGGGGTACTGAGGTAGCATGTTCAGCCATGAACGCATTGAATGGCGGTGCAGGCTCGAAGGACCGAATGGTCTACTCCTGTACCTATTTTCTATGTTTCTATGTTTCTATGTTTCGATGACCAGTAGATCATGGGGGAGATACAGAACCTGCATCACTGTGGGGTTCCGGAGGGCTCAGTACTAGGTCCCTTGCTTTTTGTGGTATATATCAATGATCTAGACTTGAATATAAGGGGTATGATTAAGAGGTTTGCAGATGATACTAAAATCGGCTGTGTGGTTGATACTGAAGAAGGAAGCTGTAGACTGCAGGAAGATATCAATAAATTGGTCAGGTGGGCAGAACAGTGGCAAACGGAATTCAATCCGGAGAAGTGTGAAGTAATGCATTTGGGGAGGGCTAACAAGAAAAGGGAATACACATTAAATGGTCGGACACTGAGTAGTGTAGAGGAACAAAGGGACCTTGGAGTGCATGTCCACGGATCCCTGAAGGTAGTAAGCCAGGTAGACAAGGTGGCTAAGAAGGCATACGGAATGCTTGCCTTTATTAGCCGTGGCATAGAATACAAGAGCAGGGGGGTTATGCTTCAACTGTATAAAGCGCTACAGGAAACTCTTTATTAACCGGCACCGACAGGACCGGCATGGTGCCGGTTGATCAAAAAGTCCGGATTACAGAGAGGTATACTTACCAAGGTACGAGAGCCCCGTACACGGCCACAGGTGCAGGAGCCCCGGTTACACGGCACTTGTGCAGGAGTCCCGGTTACACGGCCACAGATCCAGGAGTCCCTGGTGCACGGCCACAGGTGCAGGAACCCCGGTTACACGGCCACTAATATACAGTAAAACTTACCTGAACCTACTCCTGAATTTTGCCGGTTAAGAGAGATTTCCGGATATTTAGGTGTCGGTTAAAAGAGCGTTTCCTGTAGTTAGGCCTCAGCTAGAGTACTGCGTGCAGTTCTGGTCACCACATTACAGGAAAGATGTGATTGCACTGGAGAGGGTACAGAGGAGATTTACAAGGATGTTGCCGGGAGTAGAGAATCTTAGCTACGAGGAAAGACTGGATAGGCTGGGTTTGTTTTCCTTAGAACAGAGGAGGCTGAGGGGAGACCTTATTGAGGTGTATAAAATTATGAGGGGCCTAGATAAAGTGGATAGAAAGGACCTATTTCCCTTAGCAGAGGGGTCAAAATCCAGGGGGCACAGATTTAAAGTAATTGGTGGTGGGTTTAGAGGGGATTTGAGGGGTAATTTCTTCACCCAGAGGGTTGTGGGGGTCTGGAACTCACTGCCTGAAAGGGTGGTAGAGGCAGAAACCCTAACCACATTTAAAAAGTACTTGGATGTGCACTTGGGATGCTGTAATCTGCAGGGCTACGGACCAAGAGCTGGGAAGTGGGATTAGGCTGGATAGCTCTTTGTTGGCCGGCGCGGACACGATGGGCTGAAATGGCCTCCTTCCATGCTGTAACTTTCTATGATTTATGTGTCACCCCTTTCCATTGCACTTTTTAGCACAAAACCCCAACCGCCCCCCCCCGCCCTCCATGCGCACTTAACTCTTCCCCACCCCCCCACCCCCCCGGCCCCACACACACTCTGAATGCTTCTTCTCACTCACAGCAGGTCACTCTCCTCTTGCTACACTCACTAGCTGCTCATGTCCTCACAAACAGCAGTCTGGGTTTACTTAGTCCACGTTGCCAATCTATACCTACAGTATATCAATTTGAAAATACTGACAAGAAATGCTTTCTCTGTTAAATCAAATCAGACTCTGCAATGCGCGTTTTGCAAACTATTGCACCAATAGATAGATTGCTGTCATTATGTGGCTTGACTGGCTCCCGAGCAGCTATTAATCCCTGTTAAAGTCCCGCATTCACAGAACGCTGATTGAATTTCAAAGGCAGCACTACGTGTGCACTTAAAGCAACGATGGTTACTGTGTCCGAGCGTGCAAATTCTGTGTGAAATAAGGTACCTTAAGGTAAGTAAAACATTTTGCTGCTATCTTGTACTTTAACAAACTCTTCCCTATCCCAACATTGAACCTTTATACTCAGGCACTATGTTAGCTGAATTGTTTTTAACAGGTCCCCACAACAAAAGACAAATTTCTGGTATCACGTTTGGATTTGTTCTTAAAGTAAGCTTTTTAGGGCACTTATTATTTTGCTAGTGTTCTTGTTTCAATGCAAATTCAAACAAGAACTTCAACAATATGCACTTCATGGAAGACAGTGATTGTAAATGGAAGATAGTCTATTTTTGGGATATATGCATTATAATCATTAGAGCTGTTAGGAAATGTTTGCTTCGAGTCAGGGCCAAGAAACACTGAGACAGTGGGGTAGATTGTAACTATGGGGTGGCCGACTGCCGGAGCGCACGGACAGGTGACCAGTAGAAGTGGCGGGAGGCCATGTTCATTCCGAGGGCCAGGTTAACGTATATACGGAGGGCTGCGGCTGGCAAATGAGAGTCCTGATGCAGCTTGCTAGCTCCGGCCCGCAGACCATCAGGTGGTCCTGAGGCTGAGCTAGCCGAGAAAAATGGAGATACGGTGGGGGTTGGGAGGGTGCGTTGCACCAGAGGAGCGTGGGGGGGGGGGTGGGTGGGGAGGATGGAGCGCGGGGCACAGCAGCCACATTATTCTTGTAGAACCCAGAGGGACACTCCTGCTCCTCCTGGCCCCACAAATACAATTTTAGTGCTTACCTTTTCGAGCCCCTTTCTGCTGTACCGCCAGGTTTTACTGAGCGCGGCGTCAACGCCACACACTCTGCCCAGTAGGCAGTTAAAATTGCATCAGGATATGACATACATCATAGGACCCCGATTTACATAGATTAATGAGGCTCCCGTCTGATTCAGGCCTGCGTCTCAGCCGCCCAGTGGAAGGCCCCAAGAAAAATGGCGGCAGAGCGGGACTGGGGCAGCAAATCTACCACCTCCATCTTAACTGCGCTACCGCCCCATTTCTACCAGATGGAGGGAGTTAAAATCTAACCTTGTGAGTATATTTATTAATACTAGAAACCATTGCATAAAAATTTTGAGAAACTTCCTTAAGTATTGGATGGTGGCAACAAAAGTGACACACCACATGACTCAGAATAAGCAAATCATAATGGTATGTTTTTTATATGTGACTAAGCAAGTAGTTAGCAGTATATCAACCTCACCACCACCTTCTTAAGGCCAACTAGGGGTGAGCAATAAATACTGGCATTGCTAGCGATGCCTATATCCTGAGAATGATTTTTTAAGAACCTTTTGCCTTCTTCCCTCTTAACATATGAAATCCTCTTACAATATATGCAACAGTTACAAGATGATCAGTATAATGATTATGCCACACAATTTTATTTTTCTACTGCAACTGCTTTTGAAATTTGCACCATTGGATCAGCTATGCCCCCTTAATATTGCAGAAAGTAACCGGTCACATAATACAGTCTTTGATCATATTACTGGTCTCACCTGATTTTCCAATTTTAATTAAAAATTAATTTTTTAAATCACACGTGCTATTCCACTGCACTATTGCACTGAAAAGTGTAAAAAAAACTTACTCCTGGGAAATGCGAGAACTACCTCAGCACTTAGCAAGGTTCCTCCTAATGACCTTGGACCATGGGAAAGCTAATAGGAAGAAACTAACTGCACAGCAAAAATGTGCAACTAAAAGAATTCAACGGAATTTATAGAAGCTAGATTTCAGTACTCCTCCGAATCCCTTGATTGTATTACATTGCCAGGTGTCTGCTGGTCAGTGCTGACCACATGACTAATTCCACATGGTGGTCAGAGATCAATGAACAATCACTCTTCACAATCACACATCTTACTGACATAAAACTATACCAACAGATCTCCCGTGGCACTGCTCACGGTTGGTAGAAGATAGGCGTTTTTATAACAACAGTGGTGTTATCAACAAAGTGTAATCGAGAAAATATTACATGAAGTAAGTAGGTTTCTAATATGTTGTAGATACACATATAGAAGATAGATTTTTAAATATTAAAATTATTGTTTAGTCATAAAGCCAAAAGTTTGATGTAACTGTCGCCAGTTATGAAAATACTTGCCATTTGAGACTTTAAATACCAATATTTCAATTTATCGTCACCTTTGGAAGATTTCCAATATGACTTTGCACTGAGCGGAGAACTGGGGCATAGGGCAGCAGGTCAAAGTATTCGTGACAGTGAAATAACATTATTTATTTCATGAATATTATTCACCACTGGTTGTATCAACACTTAGTATTTTTACAGGAGTATCCCAGACCACATTTTACAATCAAGTTTAGATTATGACCTTGCATATGTTATGACTGTTATAAATGTTCTTGAATTTCTAGGAGAAAGAGCAATTTATTGAACTTTGACAATTTTGGCGACCCCCTGACAGGGGAAAGAATTATAGTAGTTATCAACAACAACAACAACAACTTGTATTTATATAGCGCCTTTAACGTAGTAAAACGTCCCAAGGCGCTTCACAGGAGTATTATAAGACAAAAAATTTGACACCTAGCCACATAAGGAGAAATTAGGGCAGGTGACCGAAAGCTTGGTCAAAGAGGTAGGTTTTAAGGAGCGTCTTAAAGGAGGAAAGAGAAGTAGAGAGGCGGAGAGGTTTAGGCAGGGAATTCCAGAGCTTAGGGCCCAGGCAACAGAAGGCACGGCCACCAATGGTTGAGCGATTATAATCAGGGATGCTCAAGTGGGCAGAATTAGAGGAGCGCAGATATCTCGGGGGGTTGTGGGGCTGAAGGAGATTACAGAGATAGGAAGGGGCGAGGCCATGGAGGGATTTGAAAACAAGGATGAGAATTTTGAAATCGAGGCGTTGCTTAACCAGGAGGTCAGAGAGCACGGGGTGATGGGTGAACGGGACTTGGTGCGAGTTAGGGCACGGGCAGCCGAGTTTTGGATGACTTCAAGCTTACGTAGGGTGGAATGTGGGAGGCCAGCCAGGAGCGCTTTGGAATAGTCAAGTTTAGAGGTAATAAAGGCATGGATGAGGGTTTCAGCAGCGGATGAGCTGAGGCAAGGACTGAGACAGGCGATGTTACAGAGGTGGAAAGAGGCGGTCTTAGTTATGCCGCGGATATGTGGTCGGAAGCTCATTTCAGGAGCAAATATGACACCAAGGTTGCGAAAAGTGTGGTTCAGCCTCAGACAGATGTTAGGGAGAGGGATGGAGTCAGTGGCTAGGGAACGGAGTTTGTGGCGGGGACCAAAACAATGGCTTCGGTCTTCCCAATATTTAATTGGAGAAAATTTCTGCTCATCAACTGGATGTCGGACAAGCAGTCTTGACAATTTAGAGACCGTGGAGGGGTCGAGAGAAGTGGTAGTGAGGAAAAGCTGGGTGTCGTCAGCATACACGTGGAAACTGACGCTGTGTTTTCAGATGATGTCGCCAAGGGGCAGCATGTAGATGAGAAATCGAAGGGTGCCAAGGATAGATCCTTGGGGTCACCAGAGGTAACGATGCGGGAGTGGGAAGAGAAGCCATTGCAGGTGATTCTCTGGCTATGATTAGATAGATAAGAATGGAACCAGGCGAGTGCAGTCCCATCCAGCTGGACGACGATGAAGAGGCGTTGGAGAAGGATGGAGTGGTCAACCGTGTCAAAGGCTGCAGACAAGTCAAGAAGATGAGGAGGGATAGTTTACCTTTGTCAGTCACAAAGGATGTCATTTGTGACTTTGATGGGAGCCGTTTCGGTACTGTGGCAAGGGCGGAAACCTGATTGGAAGAATTCAAACATGGAGTTGAGGGAAAGATGGGCACGGATTCGGGAGGCGACAACACGTTCAAGGACTTTGGAGAGGAAAGAGAGGTTAGAGATGGGGCGGTAGTTTGCAAGGACGGAGGGGTCAAGGTTGTTTTTTTGAGAGGGGTGATGACGGCAGATTTGAGGGAGAGGGGGACAGTACCTGAGGAGAGGGAACCGTTAACAATGTCAGGTAACATGGAAGCCAGAAAAGGAAGTTGGGTGGTCAGCAGTTTGGTGGGAATAGGGTCGAGGGAGCAGGAAGTGGGTCTCATGGACAAGATGAGCACAGAGAGGTCATGAGGGGAGATCGGAGAGAAACTGGAGAAAGATGCGAGTTCAGGGCTAGGGCAGGGGGGAACCTTAGAGGAAATTTGGCCCGGTGGGCTAGGGGAAGGAAGGGAAGTAGTAGAGGCAGCTGAACGGATGGTCTCAATCTTAGAGACAAAGAAGTCCACGAGCTCCTCACACTTGTTGTCGGAGGTGAGGGTGGAGGATACAGGGGAGAGGGGTTTAAGAAGGCGGTCAGCAGTAGAGAATAGAAGCCGGGGTTTATCTTTGCATTTCAGAATGATTCTGGAATAGTGAGCAATTTTGGCAGACGAGAGCAGGACCTGATAATGCTTTATGTGGTCCAGCCAGATCTGACGGAGAATGGCTAAACCAGTTGTCCGTCATATCCGTTCAAGTCTGCGTCCCTTGGACTTAAGGATGAGGGCCATACCAGGGGCAATGGCCAGGGTGAGAGAGAGTAATTGTTTTAATAGGGACGAGGGCATCTTCAAGCTATAGATGTCAAGTTTTCTCTATCATGTGAGGGAGGCCAATATCTGTTCACATTAGGCTGTCCGCAAAATGCTTTGAATAGGAAATAACTGCTCTACCTGCATGATCAAAAGTGAGCATGGTATCTTCAATAGTTGTCTCCAAACCTCTCTTCATGTTTACCTTTCCACCTGCTGAAAATCAGAAGAGAGGAGCAAAAGTGACCAAGCAATCGACGCCCACTTACCTCAGAGTGCCTCTAATGCCTCAGATTTTTCTAATCTAAAATGGTCATCCTCAACTGAAAAGTATTGAATGGACCAGGTCTTAAAGGTGACCTCTGCCCCCCGTGCAGAAATTGTTCATCACATTACATTACTCGCTCCTTCTTTGCTCAGCTGTTTCTCATTCACCTGGGTTGCCATAACATCTTTCTTGCGCTGAAAGTGATGGATAAATGACGCCACTGCAGCCTTGCAGTTCCTGTGAGAAACTAACAGGAAACAAAATGCTATGGCAACCAAGGTGACCTAAATAAGTGAGTGCAAATGTGTTCCGATCAGGGAATAAAAATAGAAAAAAATCAATGTGACGTAGAAAGACCTACAAATCCATCAACTGTGATGACATAACTGTGACTCTGAAGAACAAACGAGCGGTATGTCTGGGAAAGCTTCGAAAGGGAGACATTATTTTAAAGGGACATGTTTTCAATGTCACATACACTCCCAGTTAGGTATTCCGTGAAAAAAAAAATAAGAATCCCTGCCTGCAAGGAGATATTTGCATTTTTAATTTACTCCCCTCTCTTATGGAGGCTCTCCCCCTCAATTTTAGATCACCATCTACAGATAGAGGCATTTTACTGATGTTAGAAAGGGTCTACCAGTGAGTGGCTCCACAGATATCCTATAGATAAGCATCCAGGGTCTGGATGATTTTACAAATAACTTTTTAAAGGTAAACAGTAATTAACTTGTGAGATATTAGTCATGCTATCAGATTAATTTAATAGACGACTTAAATTCTTCTTCTAATAATTTTCATAACCTGGGATTTTAATTTCAAAGTTGTTAGATAAAACTAGTTGGTTTGATACCAGACCATACATGAATACGAGCTTTGTAACTGCACCGACACAGGTTTGATACTTACTATGTGCACATGCTCATTTTATTCTTTTTCACCCCTGTCAGCGACCATTCTGTTCAGACAGAAGCTGAGAATAGCTTGGATTTTCCACATCTCCACGGATGATCTCAGCACCAATCAAGAGGTTAGCTTGAGTGGGAAGGAAAGGATCCCTCTCCTCAACCAATCTTCCTCTCCCTGCTAAAATAACTCAACCACAAAAAAAAATGTTCAATCTTACCATTTTGGGGCCTCTTCTGCCGTATGGACGGTAAAACTGGTCGGAGAGTGCATGGCACACACTCCGCTCGGTTCTGTCCGAAAATGGCAATCGACGTCTGAGGTTCGTCATAGAACACCAATTTGCATATCAAAAGGGTCTACTGCCTGAAACAGGCGGCAGTGGAAGGTTCCTTTCAAAATAGCGCCGGCCAGCACCTGGCGCTATTGGGCGGTAAGTCTACCGACCCCATTTTGAGGTGGTTACCGCCTTGTTATCACCAACTTGGCCAAGTTTAAATCGACTCATAAAGTCTTACAATAGCTCCAATTATTAGAAGTTCAGTCATCAAAGAATGCTTGGGCATTACAACCAGGACTGTGTTTAGAAGAGGATAAAATAGGCAGTGGAACGTTGACTGAGGTTTATAAATATGTTATGTAGGGCCATCATTTTTGTGCAAATATGTCATAAATCATCCGGTTGACAGGTGCATTTGCTTACGCTTTTAACATTGCGCTACATCAACTGCCCAATTATCGGTCGTAGTGCAGTCAAGTGGCTGAAGAACAAGGTGAAAAAAAGGCCACACACTCATGAATCATGGAAAATGAATTGTTAGGGGGACCCAAAGAATGGTTCCAGGGATGATGGGTTACAGTTACACAGATAGACTCGAGAAGCTGGGGTTTGTTCTCCTCAGAGCAGAGAAGGCCAAGAAGGAGATTTGATAGAGGCGTTCAAAATCATGAAGGAGTTAGATAGAGTAAATAAAGAGAAACTGTTTCCAATGGCTGAAGGGTCGATAGCCAGAGGGCACAGATTTAAGGTGACTGACAAAAGAACTAGAGGCGACATGAGGAAAAACTTTTTTACGCAACGAGTGATTAGGATTTGGAACGCACTGCCTGATAGGGTGGTGGATATAGATTCAACAGTAGCCTTCAAAAGGGAATTGGATAAATACTTGAAGGAGAAAAAAGTGCAAGGATATGAGGAAAGAGGGGGACTAACTGGATTGCAGGCTCGATGGGCCAAATGGCCTCCTTCTGCGCTGTACTATTCTATGATTCTATGATTCTAATAGGTCGTGGACAATAGGGAACTAAAAACAAGGGGAGAAAATACTGCAGTATTAGCCAACACAGTCTTAGGTTGGCATTACTCTTAAATACTTGGAGACACAGTTAAAGGCTCTTTGCCCCACACTTGGCACCAGCACCATTCCTTAATAAAACAGAGCTAGAAATCATTACGATGATTTGATGTTTACTGTCAATCCACTGTCCCTCAAGACAAGAAAATACTACAATAGAAGCTTTATTTTTTTATTCTGATAAGAGCAAAAGGTTAATCTCCTTTTTTAAGCTTTCTGTCTTTCGGATGAGACGTTAAACCCCGTCTGCTCTCTCAGGTGGACGTAAAAGGGCCTATGGCACTATTTCGAAGAAGAGCAGGGGAGTTATCCCCGGTGTCCTGGCCAATATTTATCCCGCAATCAACATCTAAAAAACAGATTATCTGGTCATTATCACATTGCTGTTTGTGGGAGCTTGCTGTGCGCAAATTGGCTGCCGCGTTTCCTACATTACAACAGTGACTACACTCCAAAAAGTACTTCATTGGCTGTAAAGTGCTTTGGGGACGTCTGATGGTCGTGAAAGGCGCTATATAAATGCAAGTCTTTCGGGTTTTTTTAAGCAACGAGTTCACTATTCACCTCGCTGAAATCCGTTCATGATCTATATTATAGAGTAAATTGCATTTCTTACCACCAACACATACACAAACTTTGCTACATCCATTCTTTGGTGTGATTATTATGCAAGTGTGGTTTTCAAAGTGGACTGGCTCAGTAGTAAGGTACGAATCACAAACTGCCATTGGGACCGCAGCATCATTTAAAATAATTTATCTTTGTGAGATTGGGTGGTTCACTAGATTATGTTTGTTTACCTTTAGGAACTGAGTTCAACCCATTACAGAGAATTATGATGAAGTCTCTTCTCTCTGATGGCTAAGAGGCCCAAGTTAAACATCAGTAGTTCGGGCAATCCAGTTCTCAAGGGAGCACAAGTACACAACATAAAAGTGCTATAATAGCAGGGCACAACGGCAATTACAACTGGCAACCTCACAGAGAGAAGTCGTGAGAATAAGCATGCTTCTGCTCTTCTGAAGTTCGACTTAAGCATGAGGCTAGTAAAGGGGAAGCTAGAAGCTGAATAGGACCCATGCTTTACCTGGCCTAAGAACGTATGATTATTCCAATCCATGACACCACTTTTTTCACTCCATGAGCACAAATACATGTCCAAAGAAAATCTATACAAAGGAGTTCCATTCAATATCTAATTATAAGATATGGTTATCTTATTGAAGAAGCAAAGTATTTAACTGCTGAAAGGAAATTCCTTAATACATAAACACTCCGACTATTCAATAAACGGATTTATTCTTGTACTCAGTATAAGGAGGCTCTCTTAGTCATCTGAGAGGCATAAAGCATAATTATTTTAAAATCTGACAACTTCAAAGATTTTTTTGCTGCATTTTTCAACAGATTATTATTTTAGTATTATTGATATAAAAAATGCAACTTGTGGGTTGTGCAGATTGAATATGAATGGTGATGATCATATGAAAATTATGAATGCAAATGTCTTTCCAATGATAAACTTGGTGCGTCACTATCTGATAATTAGGTAATATTTACGAAGCATCACCGCTGTGATCTCACCTATAGCAATGTGTAACCTTTTAAACAGTAAGCACTACAGTTCAATTTTGTAATCCAAGATTATGTTAAGAACCTTTTTTGTAGTAAAATGTCGCAAGGCTCTTCACAGGAGCGATTTTCAAACAAAATTTGACACCGAGCCACATAAGGAGATATTAGGACAGGTGACCAAAAGCTTGGTCAAAGAGGTAGGTTTCAAGGAGCGTCTTAAAGGAGGAGTGAGAGGCGGAGAGGTTTAGAGAGGGAATTCCAGGGCTTAGGGCCGAGGCAGCTGAAGGCGCGGCCACCAATCATGTAGCGAAGAAAATCGGGGATGCGCAAGAGGCCAGAATTGGAGGAGCGCAGAGATCTTGGGAGGGTTGTAGGGCTGGAGGAAGTCACAGAGATAGGGAGGGGCGAGACCATGGAGGGATCTGAAAACAAGGATGAGAATTTTAAAATCAAGGTGTTGCTTAACTGGGAGCCAATGTAGGTCAGTGAGCACAAGGGTAATTGGTGAACGGGACTTGGTGCGAGTTAGGAGATGGGCAGCAGAGTTTTGGATGAGCTCAAGTTTATGGAGGGTGCAACTAGAGTTCAAAATAAATAAATGTACACAATATTGATAGTAAGAAGAATTCATATTAATGATATTTTATTTGACTAGATGTAACAAACTCCGGTTCTATCATACCTAATGGCAGTTTTAGGTAGGTGCTATTTTCTAGTCACTTTAAGATAACTGTCCTAATATTTCATCCAAATAAACATTAAATAATAGTCACATCTTAAAGAGGGGATCTCCCCATTGGTTCATCCTTTAAGTGAAATACAGTTATTGCACATTATTAGTTGATTCTTCAGGACACTACATCACCTCATCTGTCTGCCTTAAATTCCTCACCAAAACCTGTCCTTTATTTAAAATGGATAAAGGAGTGAAATTATTTCAGGAGAATGCTGTTATCGTACAATTCCGATAGCGGCTAATAAAGTAAGGCTTTTTGATTTAAGCCTAGACCAGGTATGCTGAAGGAGTTCATTATTTTCTCCACGGTGAGAAATCCTCACATCAGCAGCTGGACATCCTAATTCTCCCCATACAACGAGTCAAAGAATAGGAAATCAGTGCAGTTAATTCAGACAAAATTCCGATTGAAATTGACAAAAAATTAATTGCACGGCGTATATCATATCGAAGCAGTAGGATTTACACTACAGGAGTCACTTCAAAACGTGTTCAGAACAAACCTATCAGCAATGTTATTGATCTAGATGAAGAATGCATGCTTAACTAAAACGTAGCACTGCTTTTTGCAATGGTTTCGTGTATCCAAATAGTTTTCTTTCAAATCAACAATACAAGCAAGCCTTGTATACGTTCAATTTTCACTCCTCGACACCACAGATGTGGCATTTCACTGGCCAAGTTTTGCACACTGAAACCTGAAATATATATAAATAAAAACACAGAACGCTGGAAATACGCAGCAGGCACACCAGCATCTGTAAAGAGGAAATGACAGGTTAGCATTCCAGGGTTTTAACACTTCATCGAAACTGGAAGCTAGAAGATAAAGTGGGAGCACAAAGCCCCCCCGACGCTGAGAAGAAGAAGGCCAACCTCTTGGTGCAGCCCTCCTGCTCCCGCACCCTCCTCTGCCCAAGGTGTATTCAACAAAGGAAATATCGATGGAGTGATCAAAACGCTGTTTGTTCAAAAAAATATACATATGCGCAACAAACAAAATGCTGTTAAGTTCTTTTAAAAATGTCAGTATCCACCAGTGTACCGTAACGCTTCAAGTGCAGGTGTAGGAATGACTTAAAACTTTCAATACCACAGTGCTCCGGATGAGTTTTTGTAAGGGGAAACTTAAAAGTAGAGTACTAGACCCCGAACTAACAGTCCAAGAGAGAGCCCTTATCTCGATTACCTTTTAGAACTTGGGCTCTTCAAGTTAACTTTTGCCAATTCTGGTTGAGTTGCCTGAGAGGGACGGAACACTGGCAAAGAAAAGCTATGGGTGGAGGAGGGAAAATAAAACAAGCAAATCAAGTCGTGAAACAGCCTTTATCAGGCAGTCACAGTAGTCCAAATTCTGGTAACACTGGGCAGAGGTTATGCGAAATTTTGTGATAAATTCCCTTATGAGGTTATGTATGAATGAGGTATTGTATAAGGCATAAACACTAACCAGATTTTGGTTACTATAAATGCTCAGGGTCCTGGCCTAGGACATCCACACAGCAGTGGCAGAGCTATTTATTTATTATGCTGTGTGCACCGAACAGATACTGCACACTACACCCTTTGTGCAACACACAAAACTGAACTGTCAAGGGAAGGAAATTGGGAGTGGGTAGGAAATCCTGGTCCATCATCAGAATGGCAGACATATGACTAAATTAGATCTTTATCTTAGCAATAATATTTTATTTTATTTGTATTATTTTGTAGCTATACTGAAAATATTTTGCTCACAAATTATGGTTAATTCTTTTGTTAAGTAAGCAAAGTTAACAAATGTCATTGCTCTGTACATCATCAATCTGAATATTAATGGTACTATATGATTGTCAGACTGTATTTTATATACAAACAATTTTAAAATTACAATGACATGATAATAGTGGAATTTTTAAAAATGTGGATGTGGGCATCGCTGGCAGGAGCAGCATTTATTGCCCATCCCCAGTTAAGGAAATATCTTGCCCTGTCCCATTTAAGTGTAACTTTGTTGGCAATTTTACTAATTAGCATAGGTGGACTGAGAGGCCGTTTAATTAAATGAGAAACAAAGGCTCTGAAATTCTTCGAGGTTCTCCTATCTCCCATCAGAACTGTCGGAAACCAGTGGGACCTCTAGGGAAACAGAGTAAACGACTCTTTCCAGCTGTTTACACCAGTCTCCGGCAGCAGACTGGGAAAACCCCCATGGAATTCCAAGGTTAAAATCTACGGTACAATTAAAAGTCTTGTGTATAGAGCGCAATGCACTCTAATAGTTGTCTGCATGACTTTAAGAATGAATGTCATACTTTAAACCTGCGTGTCACACTTCAATGATTGTCTTAAATAACCAGGTTCTACACTGATTAGTCTCAAATATCCGATTGCTCCCATGACCAATCAGGAATGAAGAGCCAATGACCATGAAACCAACCAATCAAATGGATCAAATCATTTCTCTTTGCCACCATTTTCTTTTCTCACTCAGTTCAGTATATACAGCTGGAAATAATAAGGGTGATTTTAACCCTGCCTGCTCGGCAGAAACAGGGCGGGTGGGCAGCTAAAATCACCCCGCTTACTTACCTGCTAGAAAGCCTCCAGGAACTCCGTGTTCCGAATTTTAACCTGTTCTATTCCGAACACTATAACCTCCAAGTTTCCCTCCAAGTCATACGCCATCCTGACTTGGACATATATCGCCGTTCATTCATGGTCGCTGGCTCAAGATCCTGTAATTCCCAGCACTGTGGGAGTAACTACGCCACACAGACGTCAGCGGTTGAAGAAGAATGCTCACCATCACCTTCTGAAGGGCAACTAGGGATGGGCAATAAATGCTGACCTTGCTATCAATCCCGAGAAAGAATACCTAAAACAAGAAATAACTTTGGCGAGGGTGCCAAGCGGGCAGTAGTGGTTCGCCCGCCCATTGTACACCCTGCCCAATGACTTCAGTGGAAAGGAAAAATTGGACAGGGTGTATAATGGGCGGCCAATCCGCTATTGCCTGTTTTGCACCCACTGAAGTTGAATTTTATCCCCATATCTCTACTATAAAGTCTAATTCAATCTGCAGCATCACACTGGCCTGGTGGCACAGTGCATCACTGTATAGACGCTGTGCCCTCTGCAACCTCACTTTACCACATAGCACATTTCTGATTTTGGCCTGAGTTGTCTAAGGAAGCAAAGAGGCGCTGCCGCACTTATGAATGAGATGAAAGTGAAGGGGAGTCTGCTATGCTTGTATCCTTCTCAGACAATTGGTTCAAAATAAGCATAGTTAGAGGGCTGGTCAGGAGAAGGTGACCTGCCACTCATTCAGAGAATGGTGCATCACAATCATACAGTTATTGTAAAATTAGTCTTCTGATCGTTCGTTGTGTAGATATTAGGCAAGGGTGTAATCAGGCTCAGCTGTGGTTCTCCCACAGTCAAATAGCTGACTGTTTAGGCTCTCCCTTGTTCGAGGTACCAAAGCAATACAAATACCTGTGAAACTGTGCCGAGCATGAGAAACACCAACAACATTTATCGCTGATGACACTGGGAAGAATATTTTAACAGGATAACCTTCCATAACTTTTTTTTTATTCATTATGGGATGTGGATGTCGCTGACAAGGCCAGCCTTTATTACCCATCCCTAATTGCCCTTGAGATGGTGGTAGTGAGCTGCTTTCTTGAACCACTGCAGTCTGTGTGGATTATAGTTTTTCCTGGTGGTTCTGATACAACTGAGTGGCTTGCTAGGCCATTTCATAGGATTACATAGGATATACGGCACAGAAACAGGCCATTCGGCCCAACCAGTCCATGTCGGCGTTTATGCTCCACACGAGCCTCCTCCCTTTCAAAAGGGAAAGCCTTGCTTGACCAACCTCATTGATTTTTGAAGAGGTAACAGAAAGAATAGACAAGGGTAATGCAGTAGATGTAATTTATCTAGATTTTCAAAAGGCCTTCGATAAGGTACCACATAATAGACTAATGAGCTGCTGGAGTGTCTCCTGAAGAAACTACCTCCGGCATCCATGAGTACGGTAGCTTAGTGGTTATGTTACTAGACTAGTAATTCAGAGGCCTGGACTAATAATCCAGTAGATGTGAGTTCAAATCCCCCCTGGCAGTTGGGAAATTTAAATTCAGTTAATTAAATCAATTTGGAATAAAAATGTAAATGGACAACTGTACTGAAGAGTATTCGATCATGAAAGATGACTCTTCCTTCTTGTTCTAATTGCAGCATCAAAATGTCTTCAAAAAATGGAAGCAGCTGATGCCACTGTGATTAATAGAGTCTAATCAGTGGGTAGCCGTTGAATTGGCCGGGCTTTTGTCTGAAAGGGTTTTATTGTCAACTGTGGCATTTAGTGAGATGCTGTAACTCGGCTTGTGCTTTGTTTCATCTTGTTTAAAAAAAAACAAGCACTTTAATCAACTCAAGCAAAAGGAGATTGTACCCTTTAGGCTGACCACAAAGATACACTGACATTTGTGATCCTAAACCACCAGATTGTCGTAAAAACCCAACTGGTTCACTAATGTCCTTTAGAGAAGGAAACCTGCCGTCCTTACCTGGTCTGGCCTATATGTGGCTCCAGACCCACAGTAATGTGGTTGACTCTTAACTGTCCTCTGAAATTTTCAAAAGGGAAAGCCTTGCTTGATCAACCTCATTGATTTTTGAAGAGGTAACAGAGAGAATAGACAAGGGTAATGCAGTAGATGTAATTTATCTAGATTTTCAAAAAGCCTTCGATAAGGTACCACATAATAGACTAATGAATAAGGTCAGAGAATGCGGAGTCAGGGGACAAGTAACAGAATGGATAGCTAGCTGGCTTCAAGACAGAAAGCACAGAGTAGCGGTAAAGAGTAGCTATTCACAGTGGCAGAAGGGTAGTGATGTTCCACAAGGATCAGTGCTGGGACCATTGTTGTTCACAATTTATATTAACGATTTAGACTTTGGAATCAAAAACACAATTTCTAAATTTGCGAATTACACCAAATTGGGTGGGGGTGGGGGGATAGTTAATACTGAGGAGGACTGCAACAAATTACAGGAAGACATTAATAAATTTGCAGAATGGGCAATAATTGGCAAATGAAATTCAACACAGATAAATGTGAGGTATTACATTTTGGTAGGAAGAATAGGGAGGTCACTTATTACTTGGAGAGTGCAAGTCTGGGTGGGGTAGAGGATCAAAGGGATCTCGGAGTACAAATACACAAATCACTAAAAGTAGCGACACAGGTTAACAAGGCCATAAAAAAAGCAAACCAGGCACTAGGGTTTATTTCTAGAGGGATAGAATTGAAAAGTAGTGAAGTTATGCGAAACTTGTATTGAACCTTGGTTAGACCGCACTTGGAGTACTGCGTACAGTTCTGGTCGCCATATTATAAAAAGGATATAGAGGCACTGCAGAGGGTGCAGAGAAGATTTACAAGGATGATACCAGAAATGCAAGGGTATACCTATCAGGAAAGGATGAACAGGCTGGGTCTCTTTTCTCTTGAAAAAAGGCTCAGGGGTGACCTAATTGAGGCCTTTAAAATTATGAAAGGTTTTGATGGAGTAGACACAGAGTGAGTGTTTCCACTTGTGCGGAAGAGCAAAACTAGAGGCCATCAATATAAGATAGTCACCAAGAAATCAAATAGGGAATTCAGAAGAAACTTCTTTACCCAGAGAGAGGTGAGAATGTGAGCTCGCTACCACAGGGAGTAGTTGAGGCAAATAGTATAGATGCATTTAAGAGGAGGCTAGATAAGCATATGAGGGAGAAGGGAATAGAGGGTTACACTGATAGAGTTAGAAATACGGGCGGGCATATTGTAATGCTGTATATATGACATAAACATGTCAACTGATGTATTTTCCATCATTTGGGTTACTGTAGGAGGTAGAGGGTTCCTTCGAATTTAAATGGGCAAAACAGCCTATGGAATCGATTGCTGAGCCTGTTTTTTAAATTTTCCGAACTTTCTCCCCACTTCACAAGGTAGCACAGAGACCCACCAAAGCCAGTCACCGCCTGCCCTTCCAACCCGATTCCCCCGGGCGTCCTGCCCTGTCAAGGATACACTGCAATGTTTAGCACGTGCAGCCACCGTACTGCAGACGTCACACTTTTGTTTCAGATGCAAAACAATTTTAAGGTAGGCATATTCCAATTTGCAAAGTTCCTTGACCAAACAACGTTGTCAGCTGTGGCTCAGTGGGTAGCACACTCACCTCTCAGTCAGAAGGTTGTGGGTTCATAGTCCCACTCCATGGAACTTGAGCACATAAATCTAGGCTGACACTCCAGTGCAGTGCTGAGGGAGTGCCGCACTGTCAGAGGTGCCGTCTTTCAGATGAGATGTTAAACCGAGGCCCCGTTTGCTCTCTCAGGTGGGCGTAAAAGATCCCATGGCACTATTTCGAAGAAGAGCAGGGGAGTTATCCCCAGTGTTCTGGCCAATAGTTATCCCTCAATCAACATGACAGAAACAGATTATCTGGTCATTATCACTTGCTGTTTGTGGGAGCTTGCTGTGCGCAAACTGGCTGCTGTGTTTCCCACATTACAACAGTGACTACACTCCAAAAGTGCTTCATTGGCTGTAAAGCGCTTTGAGACGTCCGGTGGTCGTGAAAGGCGCTATATAAATACAAGTCTTTCTTTCTTCCATGACCCGAGACTCTTGTTTGTTTAACAATTAAAATGTGTGACCTCAAAAGGACGGAGGTCCATTTTACCAGCAGAATATTCCATTGTGCATCGTTCTGACTAAAGGTCATCGACCGGAAACGTTAACTCTGTTTCTCTCTGCACAGATGCTGCCTGACCTGCTGAGTATTTCCAGCATTTTCTGTTAAGACTAAAGCAATCTCAGTCCAGTCAACCCTGCAAAGTCCTCCTCACTGAAATATTACGCATTAAATGATATAGCGCTCTTGTCATCAGCGTAACAACTGATTTGCAATGGGCAACACCATGGAGGTCTATATATATATTATATACACACAGACGAGGGATTATCTGGACAGTGGCCTTAAAGGAATAGGTCAGCCAAACATCATTACTGTGCTGCCAAGCCTAGTGTACCAGTCAGCAATGCCATGGGAGATCAGCTAGCTAACAAAAAATGATAGCTTGAATTACAGGGGACACCAGGTTTAAACCATTGGTCATCAAAGCTCATTTGATGATGAGAGAAAGGGAAACTAGCCTGACGCTATCAGCAACTGATGTGTTGAACCATAGGCAACCGTACAGCTTTAGACGTGTGGATTTTATTAAATTAGTAATTAAATAAAAAAGCTAACGGCCATGTCAAACTGCACCTAAATTTGAATTTATGGAAGACCATTTTAGGAACCACAATCTCATACAGAACTCAAGACTGTATTTACACTGAAGCAGACAGTAGAACTATTTTGGAATACCTAAAATATTGCTCTCAAGCTGAATCAGCACAGCTCAGAATGTTGCCGCTGACTCAACTAGTCAAGACAATAACCACGTTAATATTTTGTTTTTAATTTCGACCACATATTTTCTGCCTCCATCATAATATTGACTTTCATTTTTCTTCATGTGCAAAACGAGACAAACAGGCCAAAGATTCCTTTCGGATCTCCAATATGTCAGTGTATCTTTGTGGTCAGCCTACAGGGTACAAGCTACTTTTGCTTGAGTTGATTAAAGTGCTTGTTTTTTTTTTAAACAAGATGAAACAAAGCGCAACCCGAGTTACAGCATCTCACTAAATGCCACAGTTAACAATAAAAACCCTTTCAGACAAAAGCCCAGCCAATTCAATGGCTACCCACTGATTAGACTCCAAATATTAATCACAGTGGCATCAGCTGCTTCCATTTTTTGAAGCCATTTTGATGCTGCAATTAGAACAAGAAGGAAGAGTCATCTTTTGTAATCGAATACTCTTCAGCATAGTTGTCCATTTACACTTTCTGCTCAATTTAATAACTCCGATATTACAGTCAGTAATAAAAATGCCTGCATGAGAGCTTTTTTGAATCAGTAGAGGATTATCCCAGGAATAATAAAATTGGATGTGGGTAACACAAAATTAGAGCTTCATTAGGACAAAAGTGGCCATCTATTGCTCTCAGCTCCCATTTGTGCTGTATAAGTGGAACAATGTGCCGTTACCTGTAACCTGGAAGTTTATTATTCCAACTTGAAATTCTGAAAAGTCCCTCCTGTTTACTCAGAATGGTCATAAAGGTTTGTTCTATATCTATCTCAAATTATGTCAAATTATTCTAAAAATGATGGTCCACATTCCTTGGATTCTTGAAAATTATAGAGAACCGCATTGCCCGGTCAGCTACTTTAATGCAGGTATTAACCTGTTTATTTTAAATAGGTTAAGGCCTCCAATCAAATAGACGACAGAGGAATGTCATACAACCGCACCAAACATATGCCCACTAATATCGCCAACAGTAATTTCTGGGCTCATGTCAGTAACCTATTTGAATTTGGAGCTCTTATTCTTCAGTATGGATAGTTGATGATTCATTCTTCCTATGTCTCACTCACTAATGCATGCACCACACTTAGATCACTTCCCCACGGATTGTGACGTGGTACAAAGCAAACTGAATTTTTCAAAAATGGGTGGAAAGAAAGAACTTGCATTTCTATAGCGCCTTTCACGACCTCCAAACGTCCCAAAGCGCTTTACAGCCAATGAAGTACTTTTAAAATGTAGTCACTGTTGTAATGTAGGAAACGCGGCAGTCAATTTGCGCACAGCAAGCTCCCACAACCAGCAATGAAATAATGACCAGATAATCTGTTTTTAGTGCTGTTGGTTCAGGGACACCGAGGAGAACTCTCCTGCTCTTCTTCGAAATAGTGCCTTGGAAACACAATCAAAATATATAGAATAATTAACATGTTCTTGTGGCATTCTTGAATTATGGAGATGGCTAGTCATCTGTCAAGGGACATTTTGCTGAAAATTGTGGGTTACTGAGGTAAAACTGGAAAAATCATACTTTAAGCCCTTCACTCACAAACTGTCCTGGCAGTATGTACATGATTGACAGTTGCTCTCTCTGACACTGCTTCGAGTTTTATCAGCTGATTTTCTGAGCACTCAAACACCCGAACTGCCCACGTGAATACTGCAATTTCTTTGACGAAGAAAAAAAATTTGGAGCAGCAGTCTCTGTGGAAAAGACAGCAGGCAGGATCATTGCTAGGAAATCAGCTGATCTCCCAATCGCAACATCAAGCAAGCCTTTGTGCCCGCTTAACACTCCTGCTCTGCATCGGCACCCCAAATTAAATGCTGGCAATGAGGTGAGGGTGACTGCCCTTGACATCAAGGCAGCATTTGACCAAGTGTGGCAAAAAGGAGCCCTAATAAAATTGACGTCAATGGGAATCAGGGGGAAAACTCTCCACTGGCTTGAGTCATACCCAACACAAAGGAAGGTGCCGTTTCCTGCTCTTGCCCTGAACTAGATAATTTCATTCACTTTGCTTCCAATTTCCACCCTTCCCTCACCTTCACATGGTCCATCTCCGACTCTTCCCTTCCCTTCCTCGACTTCTCCGTCTCCATCTCTGGGGATAGGTTATTGACAAACATTTACTACAAGCCCACTGACTCCCACAGCTACCTGGACTACACTTCCACCCACCCCACCTCCTGTAAGGACTCTATTCCATTCTCCCAGTTTCTCCGTCTCCGCCGCATCTGCTCTGACGATGCCAGTGCTTCCAACATGTCTTCCTTTTTCCTCAACCGAGGATTCCCCTCTACTGTGGTTGACACGGCCCTCGACTGTGTCCGTTCTATCTCCCGCACTTCTGCCCTCACCCCTGCCCCTCCCTCCCAGAACCACGATAGAGTTCCCCTTGTCCTCACCTTTCACCCCACCAGCCTCCACATTCAACGGATCATCCTACGCCATTTCCGCCACCTCCAGCGTGATCCCACCACCAAACACATCTTCCCCTCACCTCCCCGTTCAGCATTCCGAAGGGACCGCTCCCTCCGCGACACCCTGGTCCACTCCTCTATCACCCCCAACACCCCTTCCCCTTCGCCTGGCACCTTCCCGTGCAAGCACAGGAGATGCAACACATGCCCTTATACCTCCCCCCTTCCCACTGTCCAGGGCCCCAAACACCCCTTCCAGGTGAAACAGCGATTTACTTGTACTTCTTGCAATTTAGTATACTGTATTCGTTGCTCACGATGCGGTCTCCTCTACATTGGGGAGACCAAACGCAGATTGGGTGACAGCTTTGCGGAACACCTCCGTTCAGTCCGTAAGGGGGACCCCAAGCTTCCGGTCGCCTGTCACTTTAATTCTCCGCTCCACTCCCACTCAGACCTCACTGTCCTCGGCCTCTTGCATTGTTCCACTGAAGCTCAGCGTAAGCTCAAGGAACAGCACCTCACCTTTCGATTAGGCACTTTACAGCCTTCTGGACTCAACACAGAGTTCAACAATTTCAGATCATAACCCCGGCTCCTATCATATATATATTTTTTATCCACACTTTTTGTCTGTGTCTTTTTATCTTCTCTCCCACATGGCAGCTGTCTTTCATTCTGCCAGCGCAATTTGCACTTCATCTAGAGCCATCCTTTGTTTCTTAACCTGTCCCATTACCATCTCCTTTTGCCTTGAATATCTCTTAATGGGGGAAAAATTAATTATCGCCCCGATTGGGGCGCGATTATCGGCCGGGCGCAAAGTTTAGCGCCTGACGCTAATTATCACCTCCAACTGCAAACTTGGCTTTTATCGCCCCTGGAGGTGATTGGAGCGCTAAATCAGGCGCTACACATCTGTCTTAAGGCGCAAAGGCCGAGGAGCGAGGCGCTACCTCAGAGCGCTGGTGAAGCTCATGTGATGTCAGTCAGCAATGGAACACAGACACACTGGCGCTGGCCAGTTCTTAAAGGGGCGGGTCGATCTTGCTCTACATCCACACCCTGCTCATTGCAGCCTTGAATCTCGGCCTGGAGAGACCTGTACATCAAATCTGTTGGAAAGAACAATGGAGAGGCCCAGGGAAAGAGCTCAGACTGCAGTCCCCATATTCTCTTCTAAATCGATGCAAGGAAGATCAAACCAGAAAGAACCTGCAAAGTGCTGCTCAGTACCCAAAACTCCTCAACACAGCTTTGAATGTCTCCTGCAGTCTCTCTCTCTCACTCAGAATGCGTGGTGCAAAAATTTCGCCGACAAAAAAAGGCAGGAAGCGGTGGCCTTTATATAGCGCTCCCCCAGTCTCTTCCTGACTGCAAAACGCTCCCCTCAACCTGTCGTTGCTAGCGGCAGGCGGTAAGACAGGGGGCGCCACTCAATATCCGGTCCAGGGTGCTACCGGGGCGTTGCACTCTCGACTGACGTCACAACTGGCCGGCGCAGGAGATCGTGGCGGTAGTGTTTAGTGCCGCCGCAAAATGTCTAGTTTATTTTGTGAGCGGCGCAAAGATCACCGCGCATGGGCGCTAGTTGCTTTGCGCCCCATTAGCGCCCTCTTAAGGTGCTAACGGGAGACGCAATCCAACTGAATTTTTACCCAATGTCTCTTAATCTCTCCTGCCTTCTATCCTATCACAGACCTTCCCTTTTGTTCTTTCATCCCCTCCCCCCTTTCCCAGCCCTTACACTTGCTTAAAAATCTGTTCCATTTCCTGCTTTTTTCCAGTTCTGACGAAAGGTCATCGACCTGAAACGTTAACTCTGTTTCTCTCTTCACAGATGCTGCCTGACCTGCTAAGTATCTCCAGCATTTTCAATTTTTATTACAAAGGAAGATGGTTGTGGTTGTTGGAGGTCAATCATCTCAGCCCCAGGACATCGCTGCAGGAGTTGCTAAGGGCAGTGTCCTAGGCCCAACCATCTTCAGCTGCTTCATCAATGACCTTCCCTCCAACATAAGGTCAGAAATGGGGATGTTCGCTGATGATTGCACAGTGTTCAGTTTCATTCGCAACTCCCCAGATAATGAAGCAATCCATGCCCGCATGCCTGGACAACATTCAGGCTTGGGTTTGTAACATTCGCACCACACAAGTGCCAGGCAATGACCATCTCCAACAAGCGAGAGTCTAACCACCTCCCCTTACTATTCAACGGCATTACCACAGCCGAATCCCCCACCATCAACATCCTGGGGGTCACCATTGACCAGAAGCTTAACGGGACCAGCCACATAAATACTGTGGCAACAAGAGCGGGTCAGAGGCTGGGTATTCTGCGGCGAGTGTCTCACCTCCTGACTCCCCAAAGCCTTTCCACCATCTACAAGGCACAAGTCAGGAGTGTGATGGAATACTCTCCACTTGCCTGGATGAGTGCAGCTCCAACAACACTCAAGAAGCTCGACACCATCCAGGACAAAGCAGCCCACTTGATCAGCACCCCATCCACCACCAGAGGGCTGTGAGGTCTTTGAGTATATTCAAGTCTGAGATAGATAGATTTTTAGACTCTAGGGGAATCAAGGGATATGGAGATCGGGCGGGAAAGTGGAGTTGAGGTCGATGAGGCTCGAGGGGCCGTATGGCCTACTCCTGCTCTTATTTCTTATGCTGTTATGTTCTTAAACATTCACTCCCTCCACCACCGGCGTACCGTGGCTGCAGTGTGTACCATCTATAAGATGCACTGCAGCAACTCGCCACAGCTTCTTCGGCAGCAACTCCCAAACCCGCGACCTCTTCCACCTAGAAGGACAAGGGCAGCAGGCACATGGGAACACCATGATCTGCAAGTTCCCCTCCAAGCTACACACCGTCCTGACTTGGAAATATATCGCCGTTCTTTCATCATCACTGGGTCAAAATCCTGAAACTCCCTCCCTAACAGCACTGTGGGAGTACCTTCACAAGGACTGCAGCGGTTCAAGAAGGCGGCTCACCACCACCTTCTCAAGGGAATAAGGGATGGGCAATGAATGCTGACCTTGCCAGCCACGCCCACATCCTGTGAACGAATTTTTAAAAATGCTCTATCCCTCCTAATTCTGTCCAGAAACACTGTTATTTTGGGAAGACCAAAGTCATTGGCTTCGGCCCCCGCCACAAACTATGTTTCCTCACCACAGATTCTAAATCCCTCCCTGGCCACTGTCTCAGGCTGAACCAGACTGTTCGTGACCTCAGCATCCTATTTGACCCTAAACTGAGTTTCTGACCGCGTATCCACTCCATCACAAAGAACGCCTACTTCCACCTCCGTAACATCACCCGTCTCCGCCCCTGCCGCAGCCCATCTGCTGCTGAAACCCTCATCCAGGCTTTTGTTACCTCCAGACTCAACTATTCCAATGCTCTCCTGGCTGGCCTCCCATCTTCCACCCTGCATAAACTTCAGCTCATCAAACTCTGCTGCCCATATCCAACCCCAAACCAAGTACCGCTCACCCATCACCCTTTGCTCGCTGACCAACATTGGCTCCCGGTCCGCCAATGCCTCAAACCTCTTCATGGCCTCACCCCTCCCTATCTCTGTAATGTCCTCCAGCCCTACAGTCCTCCACGAATTCTGTGTTCCTCTTACACATCCCTCACTCCCTTCTCCCCACCACTGGTAGCCGTGCCTTCAGCTATCTAGGTCCTAAGCTCTGGGATTCCCTCCCTAAACCTCTCCGCCTCTCTCCCCTCCTTTAGGACCCTCCTTAACACCTACCTCTTTGACCAAGCTGTTAATCACCCCTCCTAGTATTTCCTTCTATGGCTGAGTATCAATTTTTGTCCAACTCCTGTGAAGCAAACACCTTGGGACATTTTCCTACATTAAAAGGTGCTATATAAATGCAAGTTGTTTTTATTATATTCTTGAAAATCACAGAAAAACAGAATATTTTAGGCAAAATCACGATCCTCACAGTGGGCTATAAAAATTACTGGATATGTCATGGAATGTCACCATGACAAATCACAGGCCTTAATTATAGGTCTTTCACGTCGTGAAACAGTGCTAACAGGCTATTCCTGGGGATATAGCCTTTATGTCTTAGATTCAAATTTTAGTTTGTTTGCTATTTTTTCTTAACTGCTAAATAAGACAGAATAGTCCATTGAGTGAACTAATTACTGAGCTGAAATCCTTCACCAATCAAGTACTGATAATATTAGCTTAATGAGCAAGCTGCAGTAATCACCATGGTTGAATATCACATTTCAAAGTACTAGATCAAGTATTAAATTTACTGGTAGAGGGATATGCTAGACAATTACAGGTTAGGTTTTTGTTCTTAAAGCTGCATTAAATACCAGCAAAGCAAATATGCAAATCAATGTCAATTTATTGAAAAGTGCTTTTGTTCTTCTGTTTATTTGTTTTTCCATATTCAAAGTATCATAAAATCATAGAATACAGCACAGAAGGAGGCCATTCGGCCCATTGTGTCTATGCCGGCTCTTTGGTAGAGCTATCCAATTAGTCCCACTTTCCTGCTCTTTTCCCATAGCCCTGTATTTTTTTTCCCTTCAAGTATTTATCCAATTCTCTTTTGAATGTTACTATTGAATCCACTTCCACCGCCCTTTCAGGCAGTGCATTCCAGATCACAACAACTCGCTGTGTAAAAAAATGTTTCCTCATGTCGCCTCTGGTTCTTTTGTCAATCACCTTAAATCCGTGTCCTCTGGTTACCAACCCTTCTGCCACTGGAAACAGTGTCTCCTTATTACTCTATCAAAATCATTCATGATTTCGAACACCTCTATCAAATCTCCTCTTAACCATCTCTGCTCTAAGGAGAACAACCCCAGCTTCTCCAGTCTCTCCACATAACTGAAGTCCCTTGTCCCTGTAAATCTCTTCTGCACCTTCTCTAAGGCCTTGACATCCTTCCTAAAGTGTGGTGCCCAGAACTGAACACAATACTCCAGCTGAGGCCTAACCAGTGTTTTGTAAAGGTTTAGCATAACTTCCTTGCTTTTGTACTCTATTCCTCTATTAATAAAGCCAAGGATCCCATATGCTTTTTTAACAGCCTTTTCAATTTGTCCTGCCACCTTCAAAGATTTGTGTACATACACCCCCATGTCTCTCTGTTCCTTCACCCTCTTTAAAATTGTACCATTCAGTTCATATTGCCTCTCCTCATTCTTTCTACCAAAATCTATCACTTCACACTTCTCTGTGTTAAATGTAATCTGTCATGTGTTATGCCCATTTTACCAGTCTGTCTGTGTCCTCCTGAAGTCTGTTATTACCCTCCTCATTGTTTACTACATTTCCAAGTTTTGTATCAGCTGCAAACTTTGAAATGATGCCCTGTATACCCAAGTCCTGGTCATTAATATATATCAAAAAGAGCAGTGGTCCCAATACCGACCCCTGGGGAACACCACTGTATACCTCCCTCCAGTCTGAAAAACAACCGTTCACCACTACTCTCTGCTTTCTGTCCTTTAACTAATTTTGTATTCAAGCTGCCACTGTCCCTTTAATCGTCGATGACGAAGTCCAACACCGCCTTCAGTGTGCCAGTGCAGCCTTCGGTCGCCTGAGGAAGAGAGTATTTGAAGACCAGGACCTCAAACCCAGCACCAAGCTCATGGTCTACAGAGCAGTAGTGATACCCGCCCTCCTGTATTCCTCAGTGATATGGACCATGTACAGAAGGCAACTCAAAGCACTGGAGAGGTACCACCAACGCTGCAGGATAGGCGCACCAACATCAGTGTTCTCGCTCAGGCCAACATCCGCAGCATCGAAGCTTTGACCACGCTCGATCAGCTCCGATGGACGGGTCACATCGTCCGCATGCCTGATACGAGACTCCCAAAACAAGCGCTCTACTCGGAACTCCGTCACGGCAAGAGAGCCCCAGGTGGGCAGAGGAAACGCTTCAAGGACACCCTCAAAGCCTCCTTGAAAAAGTGCAACATCCCCACCGACACCTGGAAATCCCTGGCCCAAGACCGCACAAAGTGGAGGAGAAGCATCCAGGAAGGCGCCGAACACCTAGGAGCAAGCGGAAGCCGAGCGCAAGCAGCGCACGTCAACCCAAGCACCTCACCCACCCGCCCCTTCAACCACCGTCTACCCCACCTGTGACAGAGACTGTAGGTCCCACATTGGACTCATCAGTCACCTGAGAACTCATTTTTAATGTGGAAGCAAGTCATCCTCGGTTCTGAGGGACTGCCTAAGAAGAAGAGAATCCCATGAGCTTTAATTTTGCTAACAAGTCTATTATGTAGTACTTTGTCCAATGCCTTTTGAAAGTCCATATACACAACATCAACACAAATGTCAGAATATTAATGATTGTGAGAAAATCCTGTGATTGTAGTCTTAAGAAAATAAATAAAACAATTATTTTTGTTGTACAAAATGACTACTATAGTTCTCAATGAGTTGACTGAAAATGAAAGACACTTTTTTTCACTAGTGCACCACATCCTGTCTACATACAACAATGACTGCACTTCAAAAGTCACTCGCTCTTTGAGACACAACATACTGTATAAATACAAGTATTATTATAAATCATATTTAGCCTTTACACTTTGTTACAAAGATCTACACAATTCATTACCTATTTACATAGAAAGCACCGCAAACAAAAAGTTTCACTCTAAAGCTTTTGGATTTTTTTTCAACTGTCAAGCAAACAAAATTCAGAAAATACACAATTATAATGCAATTGTGTAATACAAAGAGTGATCGCATGAGCAATCGACTTCCGGACAAGATAACAGAGACAAAAAGTCTGGGATTATTTAAGACACAACTGGATGCCGTGATTGTGGGGGGGGTGCACGTTTTTCTGGGATGGATAAGCTTGGATAGGCTTACTGGCCTTCCTCAACCATAATGATCCTGTGATCTCGTCATAAACATTCACTAAGAAAAGTAAGGGTACAGCTGAAGTAGATAGAACAACAACTTCTTTGGATTTAAAGGGCAACAATATTCTAATTTATTGCACATCATCTGAAAGTCACCGCTTTGCTCATTTAGTACAATTCCTGACTAAACAAGGCTACTGGTATCAAAAGTTGTCTTTCAATTTAACTCCATTTTCTACTGCATTTGAAACTGTTACACAGGAAGTCCCTTCCTGTTGTAGATAGGAAGTTCTGTGGTGACCAATTACTGGGCCGATTCTGAGTGATATAGGCTGGGAAATTGACAAATATCAATTGTTCAAATATTCAATAGTTCTCAGTTGACGACTTATAAGTCAAAAAATGGCTTGTACGCAAATTTAAAAATTCCTGGTAATCTCACAATAACTAATTCACAACAGAAGTTGTGAATCATGAATTCTAAAGCCTAACCACCCAATGGGCTTTATATATTAAAAAACACATCACTTATTGTTTCACTCAATGACTTTGAAATGTTTATATTTCTAAGTCTCTTTCTATACAATTAAAGAAAAATTTAATGTTGATTAACTCCAGGTTTCTTTAACCATTAAATACCTAACTGCTGGTAATAGTTTGGCTTAATTTACAGTTGTAGAAAGAAACGTACATGCATCATGGATGAACAATGTACTCGCTTAAAACATACAGTACTTGTACATAAAGATATGGGTTAGTGTATTTACTATATGAATTAACTTCATTTTTACCTTGACACTTCATGTTCTTCTTTCAATATATGGCCCTAACTTAATAACTGTACCAGCTGAGATGTGCAAATGCAGTTAAACCGATCCCACCTACCCACAGGAACACCACTGATTACATTTACTAATTTCCAGATGACAAGGTGCCTGGAGTTAACAGCCTTTTAGAATTACCGGTAGATTATAAAATGTCAAAACTACTGCTGTGAAATAAAATTCAGACTGCAGTATCATTAAAAAGTGACTATAAATCCATACCAGCCAGTTACGAGTGGGTCATAAAAAGAATTAAAGTTAAGTCCATAAAGTTGGAAATGCTAGATAAAGTTGTATTGCACTAAAGTTGATTAAAACCACTAATTATTTATTAAGTTGGTTAATCCTGATGTAATTATCAGAGAATGACAAAGAAAATGTAATAAATATTATTTATGGAGGATGCCCTACTTTAAAGAAGCAGAACAATTGAGAATATTTATTCTGGATAATAAGCTTCCCTCTTATTCACCAAATACTTCAGATTTAATGTTAATAATAACTATAACATTGGTAAAAATCAACCTTTCCTGAAACTTGATTAAGTTATTTAAAGACATAATTCCAGTCTTCAATGGACACTTTCAACCACACGATCAAGTTCTTTTTATATGGACTTACTTTAATTGATGCTGTGCTAAAGCGAATTTTTCTATGTGGGATGGGTTCCTCTTCATCAGATAATCCAGTGATCTCTGAGTAGCCACTTTCAGGTTCAAATGCATCATCCTCATCATCATCCAGACAACTTCCTTCAGATTCATCACCTACCCCACTAAAGGCGCTAATATCCACCATATCTGCCTCAGAAAAGTCTTCATTTTTTTTGCAATGATCATACAGATCTAGGTCATTTTTAATCTGTTCTTCAAAGGAATCTGCTTTAGAGGACAAGGACTCCTCTACTTGATGCACAATCCCCTCTCCAGGTTCCAAAGACAGAGGCTGGAAATGATCCAAAGAGTCTTTGGGAAGATCTCCATTTTCTGAATTAACATCATGGAGCAGTGCTTCGGTCTCAACCGATTTAGCCTCAGAAGTTTCTAAAACAGCATCTCCCTGCTGGAGGCCACTGCCATTTTCAGGGTCCTTAAGAGCAAGTTCTGGATCTTCTTTCCCATCATCTGTAGGTCCAGATTCCTGGTCCGACTCTACATTGTCTTCCACCTCCACTGGTCTAATTTTTCTGACCTCCTCAATCTTTTGTGACCTTTGCGCAGATGATGCAGGTCTCGTTTCTTTCAAACTGTCCCCGTGTTTCACAAGCGATGCCAACTTGCTGGCCAAGTTACTTCTGGATGGTGAGCCACTCAGCAATTTATCAGTCTGTAGTTCCTCGGTTTCTTTCCTGAATTGGTCAGGCCCAGCCAGATCAAGAGAGAAGTCGCCGTCGCTGTTGCTCCCACTTTCTGTTTTGAGTGCCTCTTGCTGATTTTTAAGAACTAACTTTGACTTTTTAGAAACCGGTTTTGAGTTGAGGGGGCAGGCGCCTTGCCTTGCCTTTTTCTGATTGGCACCGCTTTCAAAAACTGCACTAAGCTGACTGACTGTAGGGGAAATGGCCTCAGTCTCTAGGCTGTCTAGTGACTCAGTGCTCCCATTGAATCGAACCACCACATCCAACTTGCTGTCCTTCAAGCCGGCCCTCTCCTTCTTCAGCAGGATCCTGTTGGAGACGTTCTTCTCCTGGATGTTCTTCTCGAACATCCTCCTGGTCTCCTGCAGCTTGGACAAGGGTCGGTCAGTCTTGGTGTCAAAGCGGCTCACCCTCTCGGAGACGCTGGTGCCAAGCTTCAGCAGGGCACTGTGGTCCACGTTTTCATTCAGGCTGCTGGCTCTGGGCAGGGACAGGCGGACAGACCTCTCCTTGCCTTTCGGGGTGATGCCCGTCGCTTCGTTCGGGGTGGTGCCCATCTTCTGCAGGAACATGTTCTTGATCCGGTGGACGTTGGATCCGTATTTCTTGCCCCGGCTCTGCGGCTTTCTGCCCTCGGCGTCCTCGGCCGCCCTCTCCTCCCCGTTGGCCGTGGCGGGGCTGTTCTGGCTGCTGTGTTGCAGAGCCTGGATCTCAGCTTCGTAGGCATTGCGGTGGGGAGACGGACTCCGCAGGCTGGCCGCCGCTGCTGTTGCTGTTGCTGCTGCTGATGATGATGTCTCGGTCTTCATCATGTTTAATGCAGCCCTTGCCTGCTCCAAAGCTGCATAGTTTCCGATCGCAGGCGAGAGAGAGAAAAAAAAAAGAGAGAGAAAAATACTACAGGATGAGGCTCATGCTTTGCATTCTGTCGCTTTATCGTGTGGCTCGCTGGTAGTCCTCCATCTATAAAGAGAGGAAGGGGGGGGGAGAGAGGCAGAAGGGGGAAAAAAAGACTAAAATAAATCCCTGGAATAAATCACCGAATGCAACATCAAAGAATGCACGCCGTGTGATGGATTGCAAACATTTAATCCTTTGATTGCATCATTTTGATCGCAAAAATACTGATCGCTTGATCCTTCTGCATTATCAAACCTCCAGTGGACTAGCTGGCTCTCACTGGGTCCTACAGTCCGCCGGATGAAATTACAACCTGCATGCTGCTGCTCAGCATTTCACCCTATACATGGGGCTTGCATCTTGGGAGGTGGGGGGGGGAGATTGTTGAGTTTTTTCACTGATTTGAACAGATAAGTTTTCACCCCGTAAGCCCCCCTTTTAAATAAAGATTGTAAAAAAAAATCTAAATTCTAACCTCGCTCCTCTCCAAATCCTATCTCTCATGTCTGCAGATTTCACACCTCAAGTTTAATCAAAAATCTGTCTGAAACCCAAGCAAGACCCACACTGTTGATGGCACGTTAAAACAAGGACTTTATTGGAAAGGCAGCCAAAAAAAGAAATTCTGAGGCTCTGAAAAAATAAGGAAAATATCCAAATATAACATTTTGTACTAATGATAAAGCCCCAATATTACCTTGTAGTAAAGTCTCTATTATTTCAAAAAAATATGAAAAGTGAACTGCTGTTAGTCTCTTGGTCAATATAAAAAGAGAACAATGTAAAAGTAATGTAGTTGCTAGATCTTGGTTATAAATAACAGCACTACATTATCAAGTATATGTACTTTAATTTCCCACTACCTTCTTAAAATTCACTGTTAACTACAATGTAAGAGGCAAAATATGGACCATCTATGTTCATAAATTACTTCTAATTTCTACTCATTAATGGATTCTATGTGCACATATGGAACTTTGTACCATGAGGAACTCAAATGAACAGTAATAACGGCGAGGATAATCTTTGAACTATGACTTTTTGAAAGGAGGAAGTTTATGATTTAAAGCCTAATAACACTAATTATACATATGAATAGAAGGCTTTTTGAAGAGTTCTAAAATACTTGGTTAGCTTAATAACACATCTCTAAAGCAGTTAAAACGCTCTCTAAAGTTGCAAAGGACCACTAAAAAGTCTGTCTTTTCAGAAGACATATAATCTTTGTATACTATCTGTAAAGTCCAAAGTAAAATTGTTATTTAATTAAAGATTCCTAAATAGGACTGTGTAGTAAGCCACCATTTATCTATGATAGAATCCTGTCCACAAAGACAACACGAGGACAAGTGACTGCACAACTTTTAAATTACAATGAATTGTACAGTCGTGCTTACAGAGTAAGAGTAATGGAGTTAATACTGCAGGACCAATTTTTAGGATGGGAGTACTATCAATAATCATTTTTCATATGTCTATAGTGTCTGTGGTTTTACTACTTTCCCAATAGTTAAGTGCTTGCAATGTCTGCATTTTTCTCCTTTCTTATTGGTTATCCCACCAGTGATAATTACCAATCATATTACATTAGTAAACCTATCTGATTTGTTACATTCCACAAGAAATAATATCCTTTCGATGGTGAGATAGAGGATTGCAGTAACCAATCACATTTGACTAAAAAGCAGCTCACCTACTGTGTATGTGCATTCCCTACAACTCTGGCCACTCGACCCGAATGACAGGATCTGCTCCACCGCCTGCCCATTCCACCACTCTCAGCTTCCTTGCTGCCCTCCATCTCTGTGTTCCAGCCAGGCAGATACCAAGCATTCGTCATCACCAATAACAACAGTAACTTGAATTTATATAGTGCCTATACAGTAGAAAGTGTCCTAAAGCAGTTTTCATTGGGGTGTGGGGAGAGAAGACAAAATACATAAAGGAAATTTTTAAAAACGAACACTGAGCCATGGCATGAGAGTTAGGAGAGGTGACTGAAAGCTGACTTGAGAAGATAAGTTTTGAGAATATTTTTAAAGATGAACAGAAAAGTGTAAAGGCAGAAGGGTTTAGGTAAGGAGTGCTAGAGAATTTATAATAGGAAAAAGTTGACACAAAAGTGTGAGAAAAAAATGTGACAACAGTTTGTTTACGAGGTTGAAGGCCCATGAGCAGCACCATAAGACATGTCTGCATATACCTCCTCTTAACTATTTCCATTATAAATTCCTGCATCCACATTTATCATGCAAACTGCCTAATTAATTAATTAAACCTACACACCAGTGGTGGCACTGTGATGCCTCAGTTGTGTATTGCCCAGCTCCTTTGCCCATACTGCAGAGAAACCCCTAAGTTCCAGCCAACTTGACATCTCTGCTTCCCAAACTGGCATACATTTTACTGTTTAACTTTAAAATATAAAGTAAAAGCAATATATAAAAATAAGAGCAAAATATACGGCTTTAAAATGGGGACTGAAGTACATCTAAAGGCCTCATACACCTGGCTCCCCATGTACAACATCAGAGGAGATCAACTAGTTATGTACAAAATTGTGCTTTACCAGAATTTCAGTTGACTTTAGACCCAAAAGAATAATCACTGTGTCTACCTCGGATTTGGTGAGAGTGCATTCTACTTAAAAGGTTTGAAATTAATGGCCAAGTAAAATGTCACGTAAAACAACTTCATTGTGACTTTATATACTGTTCCTTGTGTTTTTAGGGATTGTAATTTACTTCAGGACATTTCAACTGCAAGAAATGTTGGAAAAGTATTTAAAATGGTTTTTGTTCTGCTTAGTCTCCTAAATTACATTTTACCACACATTTTTCTTTCAAATTGCCTGGATTAGAATGCTCTATCCAAGGCAGCAGTAGTCTTTCGTACTTTTACAATTTAGCTGCAAATATAATTGGTTGTGCACTTTTCTTATATAACTTTCACACCAGATATATCACTGATTCAATATAAATGAGCAATTCAATCTGGAACTGGGTAGGCACACATCTATAAGAAATCACTCAGTACTGACACTTCTTTTAGTTGTAGCCTACATTTACTAATCTGTAATAACCTATTTTATAATCTAGACCATTCCTCGACTAAAACCACTCTACACCTATTACATTAATGGAGTATACTTACAATGCAATCCTAAATATTCTCTTTAGGATACAGCATGGCTGCTGAATGAATGACAAATTAAGTTAAGGTCACTATGTTAATATAAACTTGAACCTCCTATTCTTGACGTAATGCAAGTGAAAAACCACTATGAAATGAAGGGAAGTGGTTGAACTCCATTCAGACTTACTCCTGAATTAGCATATAAATAGAGCTTATAGTATCTTAGCTCCATCTTCATAACAATTTCCTATGTGATTTAACAGTAAAGAATCATATGCCAGTAGCATGTCATCTCTCTTCAAAGAAATCTTTACTTATATTTCCATAACTTATACAGAATAAGTTTACTAACTTTAGCAATTAAGAATTATTTCTCACTAACAGTCCAATTGTTGGCGTAGATTAATTTTGATGGTTTATGAATGCACTAAGCTACATGCAGGTAGCAATCAAACCACATAAGAAATTTAATGAGTGCTAATTCTTTACCATAACAAATATTATGATTATAATTTATTTTATTATTGTATTTATTTTATCTTTAAGTATTAAACTGCTACAAAAATGAGGAAAGTAAAATAATTACTGGCAATATTTTATGAAAATTACTATATGACCTCATTCCTTAAGTCCCATTCTCAACTGACAACACAACACCTCCAAAAATGCTTAGCTCTGTGGCGAGCAACATCATAGTGTGCGCCATATTACAGATTCTAACTACATGTGCTCCACAAAGTCCCTCTGGAAAAGTCTTTTAAATTAAAATGAGTGAAATAAGTGTAGAGAAAAAATGAATAAATCCCATTCTATTGTATAGACAGACATCATGGTAGGGGATTAGTGGTTTACTTAAAATAAATCACTGGCATAGTACCTTCAGCATTCAGAATTTACCCAGTTGTCACTACTCTGAATAAACCACTCCTTGCTAACATGCATTCTACTATATATATATATATTCTGAAGTAAAGTACTAAAGATTAAAAGACCAAAAGAGTTATTAATATTTTACATTTTGGTGTTCTTGTTATGTTAACAGACACACAGAAACATGCAAACCTCTTAAAAATTCTTGTTTTTTCTAAGTCAAACTATTCCTACTTTTCAGATGTACTGAATATTTGATTCAAAAGTCATGCATGTATATATAAATAGAAAGACTTGCGTTTATATAGCGTTGTTCATGACCTCAGGACGTCCCAAAGCGCTTTACAGCCCATTAAGTACTTTTGAAGTGTAGTCACTGTTGCAATGTAGGAATATATATAAAAAATAAAATACATATATATATATATACACACACCTATTATGCACATATATTCATATCTATTTAGGACAATATTCCCAGTGTATGTGTATTATATAGATATATATTTATAGTGCTGTTGCTCTAACTGAGACCCTATACATTAGTAGCACTAGGATCCAGGAGACAGCCGCTACACAAAAGGCCTGAGTACGTTGCGTTTCCTGCGCGTTATTTCCCATTTCCCTAATAACTGTCATTTTAGCCCAAAACGTCGGATCCGGAAAGCGTTACAAACAGGAAACGTTCACTCATCAGATTTAAAGAGGAAAAAAAAGACCCCGTTTGCTGTTACTCTCATTCAGCAATTTGACGCTTTGTGATCCGGGAGGACGCTGACTTACATTGTAGCCCGTTTGCAGTTCTCCTGCTTCCTTTTGCTGTGTGTCCCCCCCCCCCCCTCCCCACCAGCCCAGCGATGTGCCGCAATACTGGGCTTCACCAGCCACACATGTCACACCGTCTTTAACCATCTACGGGCACTCTGCAGGCGGAGCTTACAAACAATAGCCAAGTGTGCAAACGCTTGGTGTTGATAGCGTCTTTGTGTGTGTGTGTGAGGACTTGCAACCCATCATTATCTCCTAGTGTGTATTCTGCTTATTTTTCCAAAAAAATGAGTAGAATCGGATGCACCAAATATTTGGGGGGGGGGGGGGGGCGGGGGTTTAGTTCAAGATGCACCAAATATTTTTTTTAGGTTATAAAATAATTTTGCAATCTATCAAAAAAAAGGTAGCCTGCTTTTGCTGTGACAAGGTCATTTTTTGCATTCAAAACCCTGACAGCTCCGGGGAATTACCATTCTCCTTAGGCCAGGTAATGCTTTGGTTCTCGGTTTACTCAATTATGCTGGAACAAACCCCTGTCACAGTCATAAAGATATTTATTCTATAAGCAATATTTTATTACTGCAATAATAATCTTGAACAGCTAAAAGCCACTTCTGCTTGCTTGTGTCTTCCTTTTCCCTTTCTGTCTCCTATTTTGTTTCATTCTGACTTGTAATTTATATCATAACCTAATTACCTGATCTACACCATTTACAAAAAAAAACACTTCACCTTCTACCCAGCACCTCCCATATCCCCCTTTCGTTTTGGAAGTAGGGCACATTGAAAAGATTTCACCTCTGATTGGATGAATACCCTCCAAACACTATTTTTCAGCCAATGAAAGCCGAGCATTTTGGAGATTGACACAGTTCACATCGGGGTGACCAGGTCAATCACTGATGCAATTTTTTTTATGTCAAATAGAAATGTCTGAACGAGACATCGCATAATTGGGGTCAAATTAATTTTTTTAAAGGTTTGCAAAACTAAATAAGATTTTTTTGTAGCTCTGACTGTACCAGTGCTTGCAATGAGTGTGTTAGGAGGTGCAAAGTGTACAACCGTTTGCTAATATCATTGCATTGATCTAAAACATTAAAGGAATATTTCTTAATAAGTGTACTCTCACACATCAAACATTACTCATAACAATTTGGAATTTTGAGCATCTTACTTCGATATTTGCTCATTCTGGAATAAGTTGCCGTTGAAGGGGTTAACAGAGATGGCTGTTTTTCCTCCCCCTAACTTAGGGACTCAACTGTAGGGCTCCTGTAGCACCACCCCAGCTGAATCCTAAGTAACTCACTGTTTGTGAAGCACTTTGTGATGTCCTGAGGACATTTGGCACGACCGTTATTTAATTTGAAGCAAACATATACAGCGATATATCACATAGACTGCACGCCAATAATCACCAGGTCCACTATTTTGAGTTGAAGAGTGGCGGGTATATTTGTATGTGGGTGAGTCAGAGATATGTCATTGTCTTTAGAATTTCCATGGAGTGCTGGAAGAGACTGTCAGCCTGGTACACGGTTAAAAACTACAGAAATTATATAAATGACACCATTTTGATTATTATTTTGGAAAGCAAAAGTTTTACGGCAGGGTAAACACAAAAGAACTTTACGTATATGTTATCCAAAAATAAGCACTAACTCTTGATTTCTTCAAACAAAACACCACTTTATAATTATAATTTTGCAAGTCCCGCAACATTGGGTTTGCCCAAACCCACAATGTGGGTTCCCTCAAACTCGCAGCAGGGAACAATAGCATTGTTAAGTTTTGTGAGGCAAGTTTCCCCCCTTCATTTGAACGGATTCCTACCATATGGAAACATGTACAGGGAGGTAGGCTGCATTCCGGTTGTTGGAAAGTACAAAACCAAATCAGTAGCGCTCAGAGGGCTGGTACTTGCCATTACCGAGATGTTCATGAATGCAACAGCTGGTTGATCAAACATTCCTTGCAAGAATGTGCCTAGTGATGGCTGTGGGTATTTCGCTCTGGAGGTCTTGCTGCGAAAGGTGCAGTGAAGGAGGTTGGCCCTGTTTGGAATCAAGACCACCCATCCAATAAAACAAAGGTCAAAACCTCATGGGTGAAGGTCATGGAGCAAGTCAATGCAGTCTGCCAGGCCTATCATACCTTGGAGAAAATAATAAAGAAGTTTGCTGGTAGCAGGAAAAGTACTAAGGAAACATACCTACCTTTTCATACGTGCTTACACTTCTTTCACAGAAGGCATGGCTCCAGTGTCAATGTTTCTGCCCTACTAGATAGTATGCAGATGCTTTCTCACAGCATTCTTTCACACAGCAGAAGGTGGAGGGCACAATTGCACTGGGGCACAGTAAAACTAACACATAACAGTTCAAATTTTAGCTGGGGGACCAGCCTTGCTCAAGTAGTTCACACAGTATAAGGAGATGGCCGTCACAGGTTTCATCCGAGAAGCTGTGGAAGGGATTGGTGAGGGTGACTTTTGAAGCATGGTTCAACCACCCACATTATTTATTTAATATTCTCTTCCTAAAAATTACTTTCTTAATCCTCACCACTGGGGGCTTCACTTGCAAAACAGCAAAACAGCTGCGTGAAGCAGAAAATATCTTACCCCTCCTTCAAAGTATAGTCTTGGAAGTGCCAAGGAGTTTGCAGCCTGTGACGCTTGGGAAAGGTGCCATTTTTATTGCTAACAAAAGATTCAAGAATTAAATCTGAGTGTACTCAAGGCTTTTAGCGTTGCACTCAGTACTGCTTGTGTGTAACAGGTGTGTGTGGCTGTGCGTGCTCCTGCCATCTTCTCCCTGCCTGAATCTGGTATCTACCTCCCAAGCAACCTCTTCCACCTAGAAGGACAAGGGCAGCAGGCGCATGGGAACACCACCACCTCCAAGTTCCCCTCCAAGTCACACACCATCCTGACTTAGAAGTATATCGGCCGATCCTTCATCGTCGCTGGGTCAAAATCCTGGAACTCCCTCCCTAACAGCGCTGTGGGAGTACCTTCACCACACGGACTGCAGCGGTTCAAGAATGCGGCTCACCATCACCTTCTCAAGGGCAATTAGGGATGGGCAATAAATGCTGGCCTTGCCAGCGATGCCCACATCCCATAAACGAATAAAAAAAAGTCGGCTGCCACCTTTTGTGTCCTGCCTTCATAAAAAGTAAGAGATAGAAAAAGGGTCAGACTCAGAAGGACCCAAAATCCATGGGTCCAGTCTTATGTGGGCATTTTGCGGGGCCTTATAAGGGGTGGATCCTCTGCCCACCCCAAACAAAGTCAGTGGCATAGGAGGGGACTCGCAATGCCTGTATTTCCCCCAGCCGCTTAGTAGCTAGGTGGGTGATCAGTGGCTGAAACGCTGGGAGAGGCCTGCTGTACCAGCCCACCAAATTGCAGAAGTGGGGCCCATCTGCTGGTCCTGGCCTGGATCCACAAGAAGAAGCCAAATTTGTACAAGATATTTCATCACCATTACAAAAGGGGCACCTCTGCCCTCCTTCCGGGGAGGAGGGGGACCTGGCACCCACACCAGACTTGGCAACCAGCTCTTCAGTTTGCCTTGGAGGGGGAACCAGATGCATCCCTCATGGCCTGCTGGGGTCAGCAGTGGAGCTTCCCAGAAAGCACATACCAGCACTTACGCATGGCTGCAGCCACCGCAGATAAAATCTATGGGCTGGATTTTGCCAGCCCTGGGGAGGCGGGTTTGGAGGCGGGACTGCCGGGAAAATGGCAGAATCTGGGGGCGGGTGCCCAACCCACCTCCATGCCATCTTGCCAGGAGGCGGGTAGCCGTCCCGTGCCGGGTCCCGTCTCCTTGGAGCCGGGAAGGGATTAAAGCCACTTAACTGCCTATGAACTGGTAGCTAACAGGTAGAAAATAGGCTTATCAACATTTTGCCCTCACAAGTGCGGGCTTCCCGAAGGCTCCGAAACCCGCCAGGGTCACCGAGGTGAGTAGTGGGTCTGCGGGGGTCGGGGGGGTGCAAAAGTGCACTGTGAAGGTAAGTGATCGGTGCAAGTGCGGAGAGGTGAGTATCTGAGGTAAGTGCAAAGTGTTAGAAAAAGTTTACTTACCTTTGTTTCTTCCTGCTGGCTTCAGTCGGTGGGGATGCGGAGAGTCTCGCACCTCCGCAGTAGAGATGACAGATGGCCGTTGCATTCTCCAATGCAACAACCACCTCATTTCTGCAAAAGAAAGAGGTTTGATGAGGTCTTGAATTCAAGACCTCATCAAACTACAGAGAATGTCAGTGTTTGACAGCTTCACAGAGCTGTCAAACGATGACAATTCATGTTTGACAGATGAAACATCATACGTTGATGTTCTCTGCAACCGGCTTTCCCTTAATTGGCCTGCTAAGTCCGCTGGGCGGGCTTAACAAGGTCAATCAAGGGAAAATAGCGTGGGTTGGCCAGAAGTTGATGGAGGCGGGATCAAACCCGACAAGTGGGAGTCCTGCCTCCAAAAGCTCCCCATTGGCAAAATCACCCCCATAGGATATTAGAATGGTTACAGCACAGAAGGAGGCCATTCGGCCCATCGAGCCCGTGCCAGCTCTCTGCAAGAGCACTTCAGCTAGTCCCATTCCCCACCCTTTCCCCGTAACCCGGCATTTTTTTTTCCTTCAGGTACTTATCCAACTCCCTTTTGAAAGCCACGATTGAGTCTACCTCCACCACCCTTTCAGGCAGTGCATTCCAGATCCTAACCTCTCGCTGAGTAAAAAAGTTTTTCCTCATGTTACCTTTGGTTCTTTTGCCAATCACCTTGAATCTGTTGACCCTTCCGCCAATGGGAACAGTTTCTCTCTATCTACTCTGTCCAGACCCCTCATGATTTTGAATACCTCTATCAAATCTCCTCTCAACCTCCTCTGCTCCAAGGAGAACAACCCCAGGATCTCTGGTCTAGATTCTCAGCTCTAGAGAGTTACAGAAACCATAATGAGAAAAACGTGTGGAGAATCTTACAGAAAGAAGAGAGAGAAAAAGTAGAAGACAAAAAAGAGGGAGAAGAACTGACAAAGGACTAGAGAGTGTGAGGAAACAGAGAGACCCTTACATGAATTATAGGTCTGGAACTCACTGCCTGAAAGGGTGGTAGAGGCAGAAATGCTCATCACAAGTAAAAAGTACTTGGATATGCACTTAAAGTGCCGTAACCTACAAGGCGACGGACCAAGAGCTGGAAAGTGGGATTAGGCTGGATGGCTCTTTCTCGGCCGGCACAGACACAATGGGTCGAATGGCCTCCTTCTGTGCCGTAAATTTCTATGATTCTATGAAGAAAGACACAATTTTTTTGGACCGTGTGCAATCATACTGGATATCAATTGTTCATTATAAAATTAAACATCCAATGTACTGGTAATTTAAAGCATATGTGCATCATTTTTGATTTCTAAATGTTTATTTTAAGGCTTACATATACCCTTACACTGATGAAAGCAGGCCCTTGACCTGCTTTTAACAGCCATAAGAGTTTTGTGAGCAATTGCTGGGCAGTTGTTGGGCAAATAGCCCAATAGTACCTTGACAGATCGCAAGTTCCAGGTTTCGCATATACGCAAGCGCATGCGGAAGCCCGGAAGTTGCGGGACCTTTTAAATGGATTACGACGATGTACATGGAGCATACGCCGTCACGAAGACCGCATTTTCTGCCCCAATATATATATAGAATAACTGTTTTTCAAGATGTTAAACTTGCTTTTCTGCAGCCTTGAGTAAGTAATGACACATTTCTGTCTTGGGCAACATTTATCCCTCAACCAATATCACTAAAAAATGCCTCAATTGGTCCTTTATCTCATTGTTTGTGGGAGCTTGCTGCGCACAAATTGGCTGCCGTGTTTCCCTACATTACAACAGTGACTACACTTCAAAGTACTTAATTAGCTCTGTAACGCTTTTGGATGCCCTGAGGTCATGAAAGGCGCTACATAAATGCAAGTTCTTTCTTTCTTTATGCCCAATACAATTCCTCAGTTGTGGTGACCAGAAGTAAGAACGCAGTGTATTGTACATGTTATTTGGGGTAGCTTTTGCTTCACAGTACAACCAGTGTAATAAAAATCAAAGAAGAAGTCCTACATATTGGGTTGTCTGTGAGTTTTACAGTAAATGTTTTAACAGTTTCAGAAGGGAAATCTCATCATTATGTGCAGTAATGATGATGCTGTTCAACCCAGAAAATTAATTCGTGTAAAAATTGCAAAAAAATTGATCTGTTCTTTTTATTTTGCTGCGGAGTGCAGTGCCATAAGAAAAAGATCAGCGAATTTGAAAAGCTAGTGTTACAGACGATGCCGTGGCAACACTGGGAACTATTGTAGTGGAGTGACATCAGCAAATATTTGGTGGGAGAGGATGACGCCCAACAATGCAAAGGAGACAAGCATGCCAATGCAGGGTCAGTGACTCTGAGGACCTTGCGAGAGGTCTGAAAGATGCTGCACAGCTTAAAAGAGCTGAAAGTAAACCATGAATATTACTGTAAAGTAGCACCACAGAACATAAATGGACGTGGAGGAAATTACAAGTTATTAGATATATTCCAAAATGGCTGTGCTGACACAGGTCAGAATTGGAAGGGAAATCAGGTTTTACTGATCCAACAGAAAAAATATGGGAATTTATTGGTTAAACCAAAGGATTACATAGGATATACGGCACAGAAACAGGCCATGCGGCCCAACCAGTCCATGCCGGCGTTTATGCTCCACACGAGCCTCCTCCTGTCTTTTCTCATCTAACTCTATCAGCATAACCCTCTATTCCCTTTTCCCTCATATGCTTGTCTAGCCTCCCCTTAACTGCATCTATACTATTCGTTTCAACCACTCCCTGTGGTAGATCCCTACAAACTCCACAAAATCATCAGTTGAAGCATTCCTAAGATGTGTTCTAATTGTGACAATGCCTGCATGCTTGAAGTCTCCCATGGAGGTTCTACTGATGTTGCTTGCTGCTCAATGGCAGCCTGCAGAGTAGACAACCCTTGGTCCATTACTGTGCAGAACTGGGTGGTAGAATTTGCAACACTGTCAAGATCAGCTGGAAACTGAAAACAGAAAATGTTGGAAACACTCAGCAGGTCAGGCAACATCTGTGGAGAGAGGATGCTGGAGAGAACCTGAGGAAAGCTCATCGACTTGAAATGTTAACCTTAACTTCCTCTTTCCACAGATGTCGCCTGACCTGCTGAGTGTTTCCAACATTTTCTGTTTATATTACAGCTTTCAATGAGTTCAACATGGAAACAAGTGACCAGCTTAACAATTCACGCCCAAGATGTATTCTTGTTTCATAGCTGGCTGAATAAGATCAGAATCACAAAGCAACTTAGCAGACTGGCCAATCTGATCCTCTGCCCAAAAGTCTGCTCATCTTCAAGCGCTATTTGTTCCATTCTGACAGCTGATCTATGATTCTTCCTGTCTTTCCTCCTCAAATTCAAGAATACCCTCCAAAGTATGTATTTGAATAAAAACAGAAAGTGCGAGAAATACTCAGCAGGTCAGGCAGCATCTGTGGAGAGAAAAACAGAGTTAATGGCCGTGAATTTAATCGTGCTGAGAGGGCGGGTTTGGAGGCGGGTCCGCTGTCAAAATCGCAAAGATTGGTAAACCCGCTGTCAACCCGCCTCCACGTGAGTATCCCAGGTGTCGGGTCTGTCAGCGCAGAACTGACCGACACCAAGCGGCGGGGGAGATAATTCTGGTACTTAAATGGCTTGTTAAGAGCCAATTTAAGAGGATTTTGAGGCTTACCTGTAATTTTAGCTTCTCCCCCACTCCGCTGTTCGTGAAACACGCCAGCTCAACCTGGCGTGTTGTGAGTCTGATCTGAACTTTGTGAAAAGCTGACAGCTGCAGAAGTGGTGTCAAGGATGCCATGTTGCAGATGGTGAGTTTCAGAGCAAAGAAAATGTTGGTGACTGCATTTTTAATACATATAGAGATTTCTTTAGCTTACAAGTTTTTAAATCCATCTGTATGTCCAGTGCCACCTCATTGGGAGAACCTCTCTCACCAGTGACAGATCGCTTCTGTCATCTCACTTGCAGCTGCCATCTATTCCAGCAACATCGGAGCCAATGAAACAATCAGACCTTGGTCCTCCGAATCCTTCCACCATCAGCCCCAGCACCAACATCACCAACCTCATCACTAACCTTCGCCGCCATCACCTGATGCTGCACTGGACACAAGGCATCAGCCCCTGACAAAATTGCTGGCCGGGAGGCCCGCGATGGCATCACCTTGACCTGATTTTCTTCACTTGATGCTGTAAACCCTGGCTGCCACATGATGCGCCAGGTTGACACCATCCCACACCAGCACCGTGAAGCATCCCTTTAATGTCCAAACCATTCCATGCACGCTCATCACTATAGCGCGGGGGGGGGAGGGGGGTTTATGACTGAACAATCACTGGAACTCAGTAAGACACTTCTCAAGGTTCGCTCAGATCTGTCCAATAAGGGGCACTTTTGGAAAAAGATATTACACTGTATGACAACACATTACCAGAAACTTCACATGGACATTGGCAAAACCTCTCAAGTGCCCACCCTTGTGTGTTGTTAGTTGGTATGCTTGCAGTAGGATGAGGATGAGTGTGAGGGGTAGCTAATGAGATGGGGAAGTGATAAAGTAGATAGAGAGGATTGGGTGGAGGTGCAAGGTAAGTTGGTGTCCTGGGGAGGTCTCTTCTGCCCTTGGAAGGGAAGAGAACCTCCCTGCGTGCTGTGACTCCCTCCATAAGCATATAGAGGGAGTCATTGGAGAGCCTGGGTGAAAGTGTTCACCTTTGTGCAGTGATTGTCAGTGTTTGCAGCACCTCAATGCTGTCAAACACTGACAGATCAACTGTCAAAATAAAGTTGTGCATGGTCCCTTTAAGAAACCGGCAGATGACGTGTCATCAAATGATGTCATCAGACCCGCTTCCTGTTAATTGGCGAGCTTCACAAGGCCAATCAAGGGAAAATCACGTCTGCAGTGCGGAGGCAGCTGGGGGTGGGACCGGAACCCGGAAACCAGCTGACCTGCCCCCAACCCGCATCCAGAATTAAATTTGCGGCCAACGTTTCAGGTTGATGACCCTTCGTCAGAAATATAGAAGAGGTGTAAATGGGAATGGCAGAATCATCAACAGCTGCCATGTGAAAAAATAGGGGCAGAGGTCATGGTCTGAAATTGTTGAACTCGATGTTGAGTCCAAAAGACTATAAAGTGCTAATCGAAAGATGAGGTGCTGTTCCTCAAGCTTACGTTGAACTTCGTTGGAACAGTGCAAGAGGCTGAAAATCATGTCCCATATATATACACACTACAATGGGCTCACTATTCTTCATTAATGTCTGCAGATTGTTTATTAGAGTCTCCAGGTTCAATAGCACGGCAATCATGTTTGTTGTGCCATCTCATCAAATTTTCAATATCCCTGCAGCCCTTCATCAATTGTAGCAAGGTGTTCAAATCAACCAAGACAATGGACAGGAAGTTCTCTTCTGGACGGCTGGTCACTAGTGATGTGATTAGATGAGATTCCACAATCACATTGGGGAGCAGTCCTAGTAGGAAGCGCGAGTCTGAAAATTGGGGCTGCAATGTTATAACTCCTTTACAGAGAGCGTGGGTTTGTGGAATTAGATCTTGGATTAGATTAAGGTGAAGGTTGTCACATTACTTGTAGGGTAACTTGGGCCCTTGTGTCTCTAAACCTCTTAATGTAGACCTGTTTTGTATGTGGAATCATATCCATTACAGTCTAGCCTAAATTCATGAGTGACTTGCTGTGCATGCCAGTCAGGGGAAACCTTCCTATCCATTGCTTGGGTTAATTTAAACGAATGACTACAAAGATGAAAGGCTGTAACATGAGATCTGAATTTGTTTCTCCATTATTTAGTTTCAATTTCAGTTTCAGTGCTCCAAAAATTATAATTAATGGCAAGCTTGAAAGTGCAAAGTACCAGGGTTTGGGAGAACACTGGATAAACCTTGTTACACTGTATCTTTTGTGAGTTATGCAGGTGGGTCTCTCACTAGATTATTTTGTGCAAACCACCAGTTACAACAACAACAAAACTTGCATTTATATAGCGCCTTTAACACCCCAAGACGCTTCATATGAGTGTTATCAAAAAAAATTTGACACCGAGCCATATAAGGAGATATTAGGACAGATGACCAAAAGCTTGGTCAAAGAGGTAGGTTTTAAGGAGCGTCTTAAAGGAGGACAGAGAGGTAGAGAGGCGGAGAGGTTTAGGGAGGGAATTTAGAGTTTAAGGCTTAAACAGCTGAAGGCACGGCCGCCAATGGTGGGGTGAAGGAAATTGGGGATGCACAAGAGGTCAGAATTTTGTTCCTGTATTTCGCTCAGAAAAACCATAAAATCCCTAATACACTAAATTAAATCTGTACATAGGAGTAAGGAATACCCTACTGCTGTTGGATTACCCCATATTGTTGAAATAGTGTAGTAGGATCTACCCTTGCATCTGATCTATGCATAAGACATGCCTGCTGCTGTTATTGGATGTAAATGTGGAAAGGCTTTAATTTCCAAGTGTGATATCCCTCATCTTGATGAATAAAATGTTATAACAAATGAAGAAAAGAAACATGAAACTTTAGCTGCGCATGTCCCATCTTACAATGGATGACTGATTGCCACTAGCTCTATGATTATCCTCATAAATATATATTAGCTTGAATTTGCCTGTTCTTTGAGTTAAATATATATACCTCTAAGGCTCTTTCTGTGTGTCACTCCTCATTTCTATATCTAGATCTCGTTTAATCTTCTTGGACTTCATTCCTTTTCATCTTTACAAACCTATTTATTTTCATCAATTTAATTGGCTAATTAATTCTGATTGTAAGTGATTTCCAGTATGTCAGTGACTTCCAGTCCAAACCCACTGGGGATCGCTCACTGGGCCCTCTCCTCTCTCCAAAGGCACTGATTTGCTGGGCTGATAATATGGTAGTTATTGGTTTCCAACTTACTTTCTGGCTCATTTTCTACTTTCTCACTTTGGGGATTCGCCAAGAAACCAGTCCTAGCTAAAAAAATAAATGACCCATCTTAAACGCAATAACTGTTCTTGAATGTTGTAGGAATTGCCACTGAAGGTATGATTCCAGGTACAGATTGGTAGCTTGTCCACCGTATGGTGCATCTTAAAAGTCAACTCAAGGCTTAGATAAGCGAAGAACTCTGCCTTTCCGCTAGTTTCCACTCTCAAATGGAGACAGTAATGGTGGGGTGAGAGGTTAAAGGAGGAAAAATTCTACATAAAAACGTCAATACGAGAAGCATGCATATTTTAGGCTTGTAATATTACAACAATACTGAAACTAAAATTAGCCAACAAATTATAAAAGCACATCATTTCATTTCATTATGGGCTGATTCTATGATGGAGTGCTGGGGGCTCAGCACACCCCCCCCCCCACCAGCAGCATGTACAGCTCGTGGAATTGAACAAATAGGTCTCAGCATACTCAGCGAGCGATTTTAACCCTCCCCACCCAGAGGAAACCGGGCGGGTGGGTAATTAGGAGGCCCCAGGCGTCTTACCCGCCCAGTTCCAACCTACTTCGTGCCGATCCTGCTTTTAACCTGCTCTTCTGAACAGGCGACAAGGGCACCCACCTGAAGCCGGCGTGGTCCATCTTTAAATATGCAGCTTGGGATTCCGATGACGTCATTGGGCTTTGACTGTAATTTTAACTCTGGCCTGAGTGGGGAAACTGCTGTGGCTTTCCGTCAAGTGAAGACACTGAGAAGAGGATCCGGGACAAGGAGAGGTCATTTAACGGAAGTTTATTTACCCGCCCGCATTGAGTGCGCGGCTGACCGGCGGCGTACAGATGAGGTACAGGAGTTAAGGTCGCCCGGGCCTCATGCTGCCAACGTTGGGCATGTTTGGCACTCCCCCGAATCCCACTCCAAGTTAAATGTCCCTCTTTGGTGGTTAATTCCCAATTCTGCCAGAGAAGATTTAAAAGGTTCTGAGATAGTGCTTTGTTAACGCACTGGCCACATTGCATCTATGAACTTATGTTAACTAATGTAAGTGAATGTACTCCCCATGTATCTATCTTTCCAGTGCAGCTCTTGATTCACTGCATAAAATGGGCACTGTGAGGCCTGCAAGCTGTTCACTGAAGAACTCCACCATTTAAACCTAGGCTACCATATTATTGAGACCTCACATGATAATTGTGGATGAGAAAAGCCATTGAAGCCATCTTAATCCCGATAAAATGACCCTCCCATCTCAGCAGCTAATTGTTTCTAAAATGATTCCAGGATTTTTGACCCCACAACTCTATCCAGGAGTCCATTCCAAGTGTTGATCACTCTCTGTGTGAAGAAGAACCTCCTAATATCAATCCTAAAGTTAAGCTTTACTAGTTTGAACTTGTGTCCCTTTGTCCTACTCTCGCAATTTAATTTAATATAAAGTAATACTCTAGATTTACCTCATACAATCATTTAATTATCATATACATCTATAAGATCACCTCTCAAACATTTCCTTTCTAGGCTGAAATGCCCAAGTTATGTTGTCTTTCTCCATAACGTTCCTAGCCTGAAGCCAGGGATCAGCCTCGTGGTTCTCTGTACAGCCTGAATGTCTCCTTTGTTTCTCAACAACCAGGGCTGGACTTAAGGAGACAAAAGCAAAATACTGCGGATGCTGGAAATCTGAAATAAAAACAAAAAATGCTGGAAATACTCAGCAGGTCAGGCAGCATCTGTGGAGAGAGAAACAGAGTTAACGGGGGTGATTTTGCCAATGGGGGCGCTTTGGAGGCGGGACTGCTGCTTGTCAGGTTTTAGTCCACGTTCATCGACTTGTGGCCAACCCACGCTATTTTCCCTTGATTCCCAGCGGGCTTAGCAGGCCAATTAAGGGGAAGCCGGTTACAGAGAACGTCAGCGTGTGACGTTTCATCTGTCAAAAATTTTTGACAGATGAATTGTCATCGTTTGACAGCTCTGTGAAGCTGTCAAACACTGACATTCTCTGTTGTTTGATGAGTTCTTGTATTCAAGACTCATCAAAACTCTTTTGTGAGCAGAAAGCAGATGGTTGTTGCATCGCAGAATGCAGCAGCCATCTGTCATCTCTGCCGGTGAGATGCGGGAGTCTCCAGTTCCCCAACTGTTGAATCCTGCAGGAAGAAACAAAGGTAAGTAAACATTTTCTATCACTTTTCACTCACCTCACATACTCACCTCACCACACTTGCACCTATCACTCACCTCCACAGCGCACTTTTGCACCCCGCAGACCCCCGCAGACCCACTGCTCACCTCAGTGACCCTGGCGGGGTTTCCCGACGTCGGGAAGCCCGCGCCTCTGCTGGAAAAATGGGGATAATCCTCTTAACTGCCTGTTAACTACCTGTTAACAGGCAGTTAAGTGGCTGTAATCCCATTCCCGCCTCCAGGAGATGGGACCCGGTGCGGGTCGGCTACCCGCCTCCTGGGAAGATGGCACGAAGGTGGGTTGGGGGCGGGATGGATACCCGCCCCCAGATTCTGCCATTTTCCCAGCAGTTCTGCCTCCATACCCGCCTCCCCAGGGCTGGCAAAATCGCCCCCAACATTTCAGGTTGATGACCTTTCATCAGAGCGGAAAGATGTTAGAGATGAACAGCGTTTAAGCAAGAACAGAGCCTGGGAAAAGTGGGGCAGGGAAAGGACAAAAGGGAAAGGTCAGTGATAGGGTGGAGAGCAGGAGTGATTAAATGACAAAAGGATGATGGTGCAAGTCAAAAGGGGATGATAATGGGACCAGTAAAGAAACAGAACGTGGATCCACTGGAGGTATAAATGGTTCCGACAGAATGGCAAAGGTGAAGAGAAGCATTGGAAATCTGGCAAATCGGAGAGGGTTGACATGGCCCGGGAATGTGATGGAAGAAAGGCAGGTAGACCCAAGGGATGTGGACCACCCTGCCGGCTATGTACGGACAAGGGATCCCTACCCCAAGCGCCAGCCAACATCTCCTCCACTCCCAGTAACTCTGGTGCAGCCATCCTCCATTACCAGCACCTGCTGTCTGAGAAAATGGGAGTGGTGATTAAGATCTGAAGTTGTTAAAGATCTGAAGTTGTTAAGTCATCACCTACAGATTAGAATATTGACAAAAAAAACAGGACGAATGTATTATTCTGCTGCTATGGTGTATTTGTGTATCTCTTTAAAACTACAACATTTACTTGCTGTTACATAAACAGTGGGCTGGTTGATAAAGAGGTCATCTAAGAAGCTGTGGTATTTTTTGGTCCTGAGAAGTTCCTTTGGTTTCTTTATATTTATCTCTGAAGTCTGAAATGGAAATGTGAGTTGACAGCCGGGCAGACTCCACGCCACAAGTGGGCCGTTTATCCTAGAATTGTGGGTGCACCGCTCGAGAATTAGGGGCTTACACGTAGCAGATAGCTTATCAGAAAATTGCAGGCAGCGGACATGCAGATTTCCAGGGAGCCACTTGTTACAGGCAAGGCCCCACCAGTGGCAAAGTGTCTCAGAAAATGTTGTATGCTTGATAAGCGTGACAGACAGGAAGTGCACACTGGGGTCTAAATTTTCAGAGAACATGCTGACAGCGGGTATCCTAACCCCCCGCCAGTACACATCAGGAACATGTAGCGCATTGCTCATGACTTTTCATTGTGCAGTGGGCGAGGCCCATTCTATCCGTCGTGGGCTGTGTGCCCACGATTTTCCCATATGCGCTGGCGGCAGGCAAATTTCTCTGCTGCCAGCAAGCACTTGGAAAATTATACCATCTCTATGTTAATTGGCAAAGCTCCCATGACATTGCTTATGGTAATTGCAAAAATGGTTCCAAAAATTCAGAACAAACATGAATTTTAAAGCCAGAAGCTGCAGCAGGATGGAGGACAATCACAGGTGTTGTTACTAAAACCTAAGCTGCAAAGGGATGGATAGAGAACATGCCACAATGCTACCTCCTGGATGGAGGCCTGAATTATGACAGCACATTGTTGATAGAGATAAACTTCCCATTATAAAAGCTGACAGAAGTCTTAATCAAAGAATGTGACAGCAGGAAGTTTAAGCTTTTGGGAAAAGAAGGAATATATATATATATACACACACACACTTCCTTTCCCCTCTCTCATGAAAGAGTGAAAGAGAAAAAGAAAGGGAGAGAGAATTGTAGCTTTCAATTTTTCTGTGTTTCAAACCCTCTGTTATTACAAAATAACAACAGAAAATGCTGGAAAAACTCAGCAGGCCAGGCAGCATCCGTGGAGAGAGAAACAGAGTTAACGTTTCAGGTCGAAGACCTTTCGTCAGAACTTTTACAGAACTATTACACTTCTGTAGACCCCTGAAAACTCCCTGTCCTAACTTCTAAAAGACAGGTCAACTACCCAAAGGAAAATGGTGCTGTTATTGTAGAAAATGTGTTGGTATACAGCGATAGTAATAATCTGTTAATAATTCAATTAGAGAAAAATTCAGAAATCTGTTGACAGATGGAGAGGAATCTGATAACTTTAGGGATCCTCTAGGATTGCCTGTGAATCCCAGTTTGAAATCTGATGATATAGAATATAGAATTAATGCTGAAAGACTCAATCAAATTTATTCCAGAAATGTTTAAGAATCCTATGGAATTCTAGGATGTACTTGAGAAGATTGGGGGTATCTATATTACAGTATATGATGAAACTCCTTCCTGAACTCTGCTAGTGTTAGGAAACACACTGACCTAATTCTGGAATATGAATATAGTAACACATTTGCATATTGCACAGAAGCAAGGTTGAGCTGCTATCAGCCATGCGCAAGAAGTAAGTGCTGAAAGTGTCTTCTCTGGAGGATATTTTCTGACAGACGCAATTTGCATATAAGACTGGGTCGAGGAAAGTATTTTAAGATGTTCTCATTATGATCGTCTGAAATGTTCTAAAACTAAAATATAAATGAGAACTGTATAGTTCATATAATTTTAAAACCACAGAGGCATTTCAGTATTTTATCTAATCAGTGTGCAAAGTGCCTTGGGTAATATTAAAATTAGAACAAATACCATTATAACAGATAGAGCGGAGACTATCATTTTTATAAGAATATCCAGATCTGTGTCTTTATAAGAATGAACGTAATTACTACTTGGTTCCGACATGGCCTTGTTTCCCCCATTTCACCACTACCAATTTGTGTGTTATTATGGAAATCATATTTTCAATTTTTTCTGAAACTATGGCCAACCTTCTCATGCAACACATTTGCACAGTCATTAGCTTTATTCATTTTGATAGCTTAATTTTCCTCTTGTTCAAATAAATAAGAGTTTGTGCTTCCTTGGCAGGAATACAAAAATGATTCAAAGTAAAAATCCCCATGACAATGTAAAAATAGAAAAGACTTAGTAAATTAAGTAGCTGCATTTTAAAGGAATTATTGATTGTTTGGAGCTCTAGTGCCTTTGTGCTAAAAAATAGTGAATCACCAATCTCAAACTGCTTAATGGGTCAATAAAATATTAATAGATTATTATTTAATATGTGATTATGTCACCTCCATTAAATATTTTACATATATCATGGAGATTTTGTTATCACATTGCATTTTTATCATTGGAACTATTTATAAAATTAAACCAGTTATTTCACTCATCGCAGAATAATAGACTAATAATATGACTAGAACATAGTGCCCCACTGAACACATCTAATAAAATAATACAATAGCAAAATACTGCAGATGCTGGAAATCTGAAATAACAACAGAAAATGCTGGAAACACTCAGCAGGCCAGGCAGCATCCGTGGAGAGAGAAACAGAGTTAACGGGCGCGATCTTGCCAGCCCTGGGGAGGCGGGTCTGGAAGTGGGACTGCTGGGAAAATGGCAGAATCTGGGGGCAGGTACCCATCCCACCTCCGTGCCATCTTCCCAGGAGGTGGGTAGCCGACCTGCGCCGGGTCCCGTCTCCTTGGAGGCGGGAAGGGGATTACAGCCACTTAACTGCCTGTTAATAGGTAGTTAACAGGCAGTTAAGAGGATTATCCCCATTTTACCCACACAAGTGCGGGCTTCCCGAAGGCTGGGAACCCCGCCAGGGTCAGCGAGGCGAGCAGTGGGTCTGCGGGGATCGGAGGGGTGCAAAAGTGCGCTGTGAGCTAAGTGATGGGTGCAAGTGTGGAGAGGTGAGTATGTGAGGTAAGTGGAAAGTGTTAGAAAAAGTTTACACTTACCTTTGTTTCTTCCTGCAGGCTTCAATCCTTGGGGATGCAAAGAGTCTCGCTATCTAAAGGGATCAAGGGACATGGAGAGAAGGCAGGGACAGGGTACTGAATTTGGATGATCAACCATGATCTGATTGAATGGTGGAGCAGGCTCGAGGGGCTGAATGGCCTGCTCCTGCTCCTATCTTCTATGTTTCTATGTTTCTATGCATCTCTGTGGCAGAGATGACAGATGGCTGCTGCATTCTCCAATGCAACAACCATCTAATTTCTGCTAAAGAAAGAGGTTTGATGAGTCCTGAATACAAGGACTCATCAAACTATAGAGAATGTCAGTGTTTGACAGCTTCACAGAGCTGTCAAATGATGACAATTCATCTGTCAAAATTTTTTTATGGGCAACACGGTGGCATAGTGGTTAACACTGTTGCCTCACAGCGCCAGGGACCCGGGATCGAATCCGGCCTCGGATGACTGTCTGTGTGGAGTTTGCACATTCTCCCCGTGTCTGCGTGGGTTTCCTCCGGGTGCTCTGGTTTCCTCCCACAGTCCAAAGATGTGTGGGTTAGGTTGATTTGGCTATGATAAATTGACCCTTAGTGTTAGGGGGGATTAAATACGTGGGGTTACGGGGATAGGGTGGGATATGTGTCGGTGCAGGCTCGATGGGCCGAAATGGCCTCTATCTGCACTGTGGGGATTCTGTGATTCTGTGATGTAACGTCATACGCTGACATTCTCTGTAACCGGCTTCCACTTAATTGGCCTGCTAAGCCCGCGGGCGGGTTTAACAAGGTCAATCAAGGGAAAATAGCGTGGGTTGGCCAGAAGTCGATGGAGGCGGGACTAAAACCCGACAAGTGGGAGTCCCGCCTCCAAAAGCTCCCCATTGGCAAAATCCAGCCCAACATTTCAGGTCTGTGACCTGAAACGTTAACTCTGTTTGGCTCTCCACGAATGCTGCCTGGCCTGCTGAGTGTTTCCAGCATTTTCTGTTGTTATTTCTAATAAAATAATGGTTATTAACATTTTTTTACAATTGTTCTTATACATAAGGGCCGATATTCCAAATGTACACTCCTAATGTGGAGTCTGGCCCACCAGGATTGTGTATTAGGATATGACGGACATGATCCCACTATTTTTCCTGCATGATGAACATTAAAGTGTGGAGAGTAAACCTGTTGTGTGCTTCCCATGGGTTGCAATGTAGTAAAATCAGCCCTATAATATAAATAGAATACATAATGAAGACTCATGAGATGGGCCTCATATTCCACTCATGGCATTGACAACAACTCACCTGCAATAAGTTACCATATCAGCCCACTGAAAGGGCGTGGATCCGATGATACTGCTCCTTTTATGTCTGTATATGGACTAACTGTATGCGGCAGCACTTATTTTCCGTGCATGTCCCAAGAAAGGTTTCAAAATCCACCACGTCATCGACACACTTGGGTTATGGTTTTCCTCTCTCATGGAATTCAGTGCTATGCTGTTGATCACTGGTTTGTGATACGATACCTTATCTCAGCCAGGGCACAAGTATGGATTGACTTCCCTTGAGGTTAGGAAGAGGAAAAATTAGCCAGAGTTCCTGTTCCTGATCACTGTCCAGTGACCCCCTACTGAAAACACACAAGCTTGTGGATGTTGGGTGAGGACGAGCACAGGATCAAACTTGGCTGCGAGGCCCTCTGCAGTCAAATAACTGCTGATTCTCACTGTGTAGGCTCAGAAATAAAGAACTGACAATTGGACAAAGTACTTCAAGCCTGAAGCTGCCTGTGGCACTTCCCCCCAGTAAGATTCAGGAGCGAAAAGGGGAGAAAATTGGGGGGGAAGGAGGAAAGGAAGCACATTCCTCATTATGTAAACTATCCTCTCGTCATTACAGACATCTCTTTGAGCTATTATTTTTTTTCATGTATTATCTTCAACAAACCGAACATGAACATTACATTCACAGACAGTGTGATCAATAAAAGTGGGTTTTTTTTCCCTCACTATTTTCTTACTTTTAGAATCATGAGGTTTTTTTTAATTTTAAGGTAAATTTTGAGACACATTTATGTTTCAATTAAACAAGGCAAAATAAATGTAAATAGCGTATCGATGAAGAATCTAGATATTCATGTTGATACAAGTCTTAAAATTACATTGATATTGATAAGCTCAGAATTTAATCAACAATAATTGACAGTTATTGTAACATGAAAACTATGTACGCAGCTATTGGTATAATTTTCATTCTTGCTATTTTCTAATTAATATACTTCGGAGATTTATGAGGTTTATCAAGTATTGCTGAAGGAGTTTGGATTTAAATGGGTTTAGCACTAAAAAGAATATGGCCTAGTTATGACACCAAAGATAGCACTGTACAGCACAATTGACGGAGACAGTATTCTGCTTGGTGAGTTGGGCGATTAGCCTCGGTTTTAACCTAGGGCAGGAATCACGGGTGCGGGGGTTGAAATGGGCAGCGATCCATCTGTCCTTCCCCCCCCGGCGCCCCCGGAAATAGCTTGAGGCCCGAGCATTTGTAAGGCCTTGGCCTCATTTTAATCTCCCCTTCACCGACTCCTGCCTGGACATAGCTGGGATGACGTAAAGGCCAGCAGGCGGGAGCTGGGAATCGCGCAGCTGCAGGCCGCCACCAGAGACCCAAGGAAAGGGTCCCTGGCAACGTAGGTGGTGGTGTGGCGGGTGGGGCGGTTCCGGGATGATCGCAGCTGGAAGGGGTCGGGCAGAGGAGACCCAAGCACTCCTGCTCCACCTGGACCACAAGGAAGTTTACCCAAATTAAAAAAAATAATACTTACATTTAAAAAAATTTTTTATTCGTTTTTATGGGATGTGGGCGTCGCTGGCAAGGCCAGCATTTATTGCCCATCCCTAATTGCCCTTGAGAAGGTGGTGGTGAGCCGCCTTCTTAAACCGCTGCAGTCCGTGTGGTGAAGGTACTCCCGCAGTGCTGTTAGGGAGGGAGTTCCAGGATTTTGACCCAGCGATGATGAAGGATGGTGCGTGACTGGGAGGGGAACTTGGAGGTGGTGGTGTTCCCATGCGTCTGCTGCCCTTGTCCTTCTAGGTGGAAGAGGTCGCGGGTTTGGGAGGTGCTGCCGAAGAAGTTTTGGCGAGTTGTTGAACTGCATCTTGTAGATGGTACACACTGCAGCTACGGTGTGCCGGTGGTGGAGGGAGTGAATGTTTAAGGTGGTGGATGGGGTGCCAATCAAGCGGGCTGCTTGGTCCTGGATGGTGTCGAGCTTCTTGAGTGCTGTTGGAGCTGCACTCATCCAGGCCTCTTCTGGCCCGATCTGGCGGCTCCAAGTGAGTTGTGCTTTTCCACGTTAAAATTACATTGGGGTCCAACATTGGGAAGCTGACATTTCAGTATTTATAAGGCCCCATTCTACCTGTGGCGAAAGGCCTCCATGCCCCCAAAAACCCAGAAGTTAAAATCGTGGGGGAGCCGGAGGTTTTCGCTGGCTGCCATTTTAACCCCCCCCACCCGCATCATTCCCGCTAGGAAGGCTGGGTTAGAATCGCACCTCGTAAATGTTCACAGGGGATCATTTTCTGAGTACATGTGGCTGGTGAGGGAACCTTGTCTGCCAGCAGTGTGCATTGGCCACTAATTTCAATGGATGAAAAACCCCAGGCAGCGTCTCCGCCTCCATTTCTTACCATACACATTCTCATAAAGGATCATTCTTATTTAACAATTTTCTCTTGCCTTCTCTGCTAACTCTTGATGTTTGCGCTTTTGCGGATGCTGGCTGCCCACTGGCAGTCTGACAAGAGGCCATTTTCCATATGTGAACCTGTAGGCTATTTAATCTTGGGGGTGGGGGGGAGGGAATTGCCTGCCGAGTCTGGTCTTGTCCTCATCCAGTTCCCACCCAAGGGCACCTTCCAACATGGATCACTGAATAGCAATGAGAAGGGGGAACCCTGGCTGGTTTTCTTTCTCCCTCTCAAGGGTGCTGGAGCCAAATTGTAGTCCCCATTCTGCCACCCTCGCTGAGCTTGTGATTGCCCCGTACTGTGAGTTCTCCGAAGGGGAGCTGTAGAGGGAAGTTCGGATGCTTTCCCACAAAGAAAGGAGGAAAAATAAGAGTTATTTTGGATGCTCCTACATGCCTCCTACCAGCTGGTCATAGATTGGCATTGGCAGAGGCTTGACACCATGGCATCTGCTTTCCTCCCTCGCTAAAGGATTGGACACAGCACAAAATAGCACCCCCCCCCCCTCTAAAACAAAGAGAGAGTAGGTGTGGAGTATAATAAGAAATTAGCAACAAGTACAAGATTTGCAAGGAATATGAATGAAAAAAAAGGGTAGGTGGGGTCTGGACTAGGGCTGCCATTGTCTTATGGTGTGGTTCCATGTAATGTTGGCTCTTATGTTCCGGTAACTTGATGTGCATTTACTGTAGAGGTTTCATGTTCAACATGGAGCGTATTTTGTGAAATGTTGTAAAGGCCGCCTACCACCTATTAAAACTCATGTGGACAAAACAAGTTATGTCAAACGGTTTTGTGGAGTATGAAATATATTAAAGACTTCAAGCTGTAAAACAGATTGCCTGTCGAGGGGTTAAAAAAACTAATTTCTGACAGAAGAAGCTATTTGTTAGGCACATGCTTGAGAGGAGCACAGCTGTATGTAGAATCATTACATCAACTTCCAGTGATGCCCCTGTTTCTTTGTTCTTGTGATAAAAACCCTTCTGTGTTTTTTGCAATTAGAAATGACCTTTCACACAGCTCTCTTTCAGATTCAGTTGTGCAAGCAGTCTGTTGCTGGGGACAGTGACAAATGAAGTCTTATGGGAATTCCCTGCCATCTTTCAATGCTAATCTAAAACCCTCTGTGGCGCTTGCACTAAGATTCGACATGCTTCACTTTATTAGCTGTAAAAAAAAAACAAGCAGCTCCAGAACAAAATGCTACAACAGGGTCAGTCGCATTATTTGATTTAGTGCAATCATAATGCTCATGTTAACCTATTTATGTAGCTAGTGTACGTTACAAAACAGAGCAAATTGTACATACATGCTAAATCTCTTCATTATAATTAAAATTCAAAACTAATGCAACTAGGCATAAAATATGTGATTTGGATCATGGTGCAGTCAAACATTTATAGGAACCTAAATAGTTCTTCCATCTCAAAGGATTAGGACAATTGGCTCCTGCAAACTATTTAAAGAAAGAAAGACTTGCATTTATATAGCGCCTTTCACGACCTCAGGACATCCCAAAGCGCTTTACAGCCAATGAAGTACTTTCGAAGTGTAGTCACTGTTGAGATGTAGGAAACACGGCAGCCGATTTGCGCACAGCAAGCTCCCAGAAACAGCAATGTGATAATGACCAGATAATCTGTTTTAGGGATGTTGATTGAGGGATAGACATTGGCCAGGACACCGGGTAGAATTCTCATGCTCTTCTTCGAAATAGTGCCATGGGATCTTTTACGTCCACCTGCGAGAGCAAACAGGGCCTTGGTTTAAGGACTCATCCGAGAGACGGCACCTCCGACAGTGCTGCACACCCTCAGTACTACACTGGGAGTGTCATCGTAGATTTTTATGCTCAAGTCTCTGGAGTGGGACTTGAACCCACAATGTTCTGACTCAGAGGCAAGAGGCTAACACCATGACAAAAATGGCAACTTTTAATATCTGAGGAAGCTACACAGCTTACTCAATTAAACATTCATGTATTCTTACATTGCACAGTAGTGAAATCAAACATAAAACAGAAGTGTTGTGCAGTAGGTGGATGTGTGCCAGTGCAAAATGCGAATATAAAATCAATCCCCGTGTCTCTTGCTGGTCAATCCACACAGAAGCATTTCCAGTAAATTCAGGAAGTAGTTTATGGTTTGGTCTCCAGCGCTAGAAAGGTCAGCGTAAAAGTTGAACAGCTGTGCAATGGAGGGGTGGGGGGAAATGATTAACGACTGCATTGGAAAACATCCATGTGGAAAAGTTTCCAATAAGCTTAGTTAGAATAATGAAATGGATCTCAAGGAGGGACGGTTGAAACTGATTTTGTATTCTGTACCGTAGCAAAATATTTAGACGCTGCTCATTAAGATATTCCTGTGACATTATGGAATCTGCTGTGAAACTGTTGAAAGAGAAACTAATTCTAGAAAATACCTCAAATTTGTAACCAAGAATGGGAACTTTTGAGACTGACAGTTAATGTACAAGTGAATATTACCCAAAGAATAATAATTGTATTTTCTAATAGTGCTACTGCATACTTTTCATTAACTATTATAAGCTGCGGAGGATTTGTCCATTTGATCTTTACTTTATATGCAACTACTTCGTCCTGTTAACATAATTCTAGCAAATGTAAATTAATCCTTTGCTTGATCTTTCGCTTTGGTCGAATTTTATACTTTTGTCCTTTGAAAAGCCTTCTGACTGTGCAAGAAATGTTGCTATTTGTAAAGGAATGTGTAAGCAGCTTCTAACCTCAGTTTTATCTTCTGCCTTCTCAATTTATTTGAAATGTATACAACTGGTTGAGTGACTGACCTGCACCAACAGTTCTGGGCTCCAGAATTCCTGGGGCCCGGAATCCTCTGAGCCGAAGTGTTTGCAAGAGGAGGAGGACCTAAGAATTGATACCACGTAGGTCTGGATGCCCAAGAGGTGCTCTGTACCCTCCCACCAACATCTGCAGACAGAGGTGATATTATCTCTGATGAAGCTACATCAGCAGAACTCCTTGAGTATTGTGTGCAGTTTTGGTCGCCTTATCTGAGGAAGGATGTTCTTGCCATGGAGGGAGTGCTGTGAAGATTCACCAGACTGATACCTGGGATGGCAGGAATGACGTATGAAGAGAGATTGGGTCGATTGGGCTTGTATTCGCTAGAGTTTAGAAGAATGAGAGGAGATCTCATTGAAACTTATAAAATTCTAACAGGACTAGACAGACTAGATGCAGGAAGGTTGTTCCCGATGGCGGGGGAGTCCAGAACCAGGGGTCACAGTCTAAGGATAAGGGGTAAGCCATTTAGGACTGAGATGAGGAGGAATTTCTTCACCCAGAGAGTGGTGAACCTGTGGAATTCTCTACCACAGAAGGCAGTTGAGGCCAATTCATTAAATATATTCAAGAAGGAGTTAGATATATTTCTTAAGGCTAAAGGGATCAAGTGATATGGGGAGAAAGCAGGGACAGGGTAGTGAATTTGGATGATCAGCCATGATCTCATTAAATGGCGGAACAGGCTCGAGGGGCCGAATGGCCTACTCCTGCTCCTATCTTCTATGTTTCTATGAACCTCGATGGTGTCACTTTCATCTATGAATGCCAGACGAACCATTCTGCTGGATATATCTTCAGAAGCAGCTCACTCTAAATATGTTGTGTGTTATGTGGTACTGCATGAAAGAAGGCAAGCCTGATTGGCCACAGTAACCAAAATGCCACCAACCATTTCTGCAGGCTCTGGCACACTTAACCTGCCAATTATCTGCCTTCTCAGGATCTGAGTCAGCAGAGAGGCAGATGTTGAGCTACACCATTTGCTGTAAGGACCCCCGTAGCTACCATTCAGCAGATGCTTGGTACATTCAGGGACGGTAACTGTCAGCCATGACCTGAAATTACGTTGCACCCTCTTGCGATGTTGGCCAATGAAAATTGTGCCATAGGAGTGGCACAGAGGGCCATCCTCACAAGCACCTCGTGCATTGTCACCTCAACTTCAGCACCCCTCACACAGAGCTCAGGTGTTGAACTGCTCGGTCACTTGTTTGCGGATTCATGTCTGCACCTTGGGTTCCCTTTCCCTTCATTTTTGCTGCCACTTCTTAATCCCTTATCTTTTTAGTCTTGGCAAAAGCTCGTGATGGATTGAGATGCCTTTAAACCACTCCAAAAGCTTGCTGAATTTTTGGTTGGGTGAGATTATGGTGAATGTTAAATGCTTATCCATCAAAGAACGAAGTGGACCCTATCTCACTTCGTCGCCATTTAAGAATCTTCTACTTACGAAAATTTCGGAGGGAGCGGCCACTACAGGGAATTTGTAATACCACAGTCCTGCTAAAGACATTACTATATGCAGCAGCCAAACCTAGCATGCAAGTACTCTCAATCAACAACAACTCGCACTTATATTGTGCCTTTAATGTAATAACATTTCTCAAGGCACTTCACAAGTGATCAGAGACCAAGCAAGGGTTGGAAAAGGAGGTGACCGAGGCATGGTTGAAGAGTGGAAAATATAGAAAGGTGGGGGTGGGGAAGGCACAATGGGTGCAGCCTCTACCACCAAAAGTAGATCCGAGGAAGAAAGGATGCACAATAGACCAGATTTGGAAAACTGAAAGTTGTGAGCTGGAATGTAGGGCTGGAGGATGTTGCACAAGTAGGGTGAAGAAAGGCCATGGAGGTTTTTTTTGAAATGGAGACAAAAGATTCCAAAATCCCCATGCTGAAGAATGGGGAGATGTTGATGATTGAAAAGAACAGGGATGATAGGTGATCAGGACTTAGTATGACATATAATGTGGGTGGCGCAGTTCTAGATCAACTGGAGTTTGCGTAGAGTGGAGCTCTGGAGTCTGGCAAGGAAAGCATTGGAGAAGTCTGGAGGTGACAAAAGCATGGATGAGGGTTTTGGCAGAAATGAGGATGAGGTTGGGTGGAGGTAGGCAGGCAAAAAGGTGGGGTGGCTTTTAATCCTACCCGCCTGGTGGAAACCAGGCAGATGGGAGCTAAAGTGCCCCAGGTTACTTACTCGCTGTTGCCCAAAAGGTGGCAGGGTCCTAATTCACATATGCTAATCGGGCTCCAATTACGCCATCGGTCCCCGATAGCTTGAGCAGGGAGCCATCGCGGCTTTTTCGCCAGTTGAAGGCCAGTGTGAAGAGGATCGGGAAGCTGAACAAGCTATCCAGGTAAGTCTTTTACTTTCCTATGTGGAGTCAGGAGGTGCAGCAGTGCTTCTTCAGGCCCCACAAGGAAAGTTTAGGCCTCCCCTGACCCAGACTCCACCTCCCCCTTCCCTGCCACAAGACTCCCTGGAACCCCCTTCTCCACACTTACCAGAGTACTTAGGGAGGCCAGGTGCTAACGATTTTCTGTAGGCAGGCAGTTAAAATGGCCGTGGCCTCATACTGCCACGGGTGGGTGGGAAACTAATTAAAATCAGCCGGAAATCCATTAGCAGTTAAATTCCCCACACACCCCCGTGTGTTGAACTGGATGTGGAGATTGAAGCTCAGTTCATTATCAATTCAGTATGACCAAGTAACCGAGAAGGGGAATGGATTTGGGAGCTAAATTGCTAAGTTACCCAAACCTGATTGGGAATTGAAAACTAATTAAGACATACTGAGAAACCAGCCATGGAACAAATGGATTGACTATTGACCTGCCCCTCGCGCTGCATTCCTGAAACATGGGAATAGTGTAGAATGCACCCTACCATTGGCTCAGCTGTCTTCTGCTCCACCCTTCACTACCAGAGCCTTTTTGACGACCCTTGACTGGGGGAGGTCATCTTTCCTTTGCTTTAACTATTCCTCAAGTTTGTCCTCAATAAAGTGAGACACAGATTATTGACTTTCTACATAGGCATGTGGCAGGCAGCAGTTTTATTTAAGATTCGTGAATGGACACAAAAATTACACAATTTCCCAATATGTGCTGGCCAAGTGGAGCCTCGTAAAATGTAACCAAATATTTAAATCTTTGACCGAATCTGGTGTCAACATGCTGCCCCAACAGTGAGGCACTGTGAAGATTTTGAGAGACAGGCAAAAATGGGAATGTGCAAACAAAATTTGGACAGACACCTACGTCCCTCGCTTAGGGGACGGGCCAAGCTAGATTTGGAATACAAGTCCTGGACACTATTTTGAATTAGCTACAGGAAAAAGATATGTTTTCTCAACGAGTTTGGCCTGTAGCACACTCAGCGGGATGAAAAAAGCTAGCGAGGCAAACCTTAAAGGGCAAGTTATAATAGTAACAGAAAGGTGTTACTATTTCACTTTAGTAGTACAGCAGAGACATGTAGGCAACACATGTTGCTCCCTTTGATGCTGAAAAATTGGAGGTCCTGCTGCAGGAGGGCCCCAAAAGAGGCGGACTATTTGTGGGACCAAAGGTCAGTAAAAGAACAGGTGTCAGCTGCACGGAGGAAGGCTACTGCGCCAATTCATTATAGCCACCAAATGAGGAATACATTTGCTGGTAGCAGGCGGAATGCGAAAGCAACTGTAGTGCTCAATTTTACTCATCTTTCTTTATAGGTCCCACCAACCAGGGCATGAACCCAAGTTTGGAACTTCCGCCTCCTCTGAGAGGTACCATTTCAAGCTTTGAGCACAACCATTGCCCTTTTGCACACACTGGAGGTGAAATTCGACTTTGACGGTAGAGCAAAACGGGTAATAGCGAATCGGCAGCCCTTTTACACCTTGCCCAATATTCTTTTCACTAGACTGCAGCGTGCACCTCGAGGGTGGAGGATCAGCAAACAGATGCGGTGACATGCAGGTTGAGGTTGTTAGGGAGTTTCTTCGTGGGTCAGCGGGCATAGATGCAAAGGCCAGCCCGATTCTATTAAGAGCCACCCACCTGGTGTTTCTCTTCTTCTTCTTCAAGTAACGAGGGCACTGTGGAATGCCGCAGAATGAAGGCATCATGGTTGCTTCCTTGATGAAGGCCACTAACGTGCATGATGATGCTTCTCTGGTCAGATACCACCTGAACATTAATTTAATGCAAACCGTTCTGTATGAAGCCAATGAGGTTTATCTGAAGAGCCCTGATGTCCACATGGATACAATAATTCTTTACATTCGAGGGAACCCTGCCTCCTGATGAAAACTGTGTGTCATGTCCAGCTAATACATCCTTCCTCAGGAAAAGTATTGAAGGTGTTGCACCTTGCAAACGTAACATTTGTCACCTCCCTGGTACACCCTGCAGACTGCCTGATGTGGCAGGCGCCTCCTGGGGTGGTTTGAACGGATTCAGTTGCATGAGTGCCTTATGCTGTGATAGTCTTCACTTCTACAGGAAGAGCCATCTATGATCCACATATCAGGTGCTTGTCCTTGTGCAGAGTTGGCACAGCTCTGCGACAGACTGTCTTGGGAAGCGTAGGTAGCGAATGCAGGCCTCCTCTGACATGTCCAGGTACAGCTCCTGGGCTAGTGGCTTGTGTGGCCAAAATACCTCAGAGGCCATTTGAATCTGCATTTGTTGGCTCCTCTCAAACCCCTCCTCATTGTGCGACCAGAACCTCAAGCAAATACCCATCGTCATCAGCTCTTTGTAAGGTGCAGTGCTACCATGAATAAATGAAGAAAAATACTGGCGAGAAGTAAAAAAAATGGAGGGCTACTTTACAAAACCAACTAATGCATGGAGCAAAATGCAGCCAAACAGTCCCCCCTCCCAGAATAAAAATATTTGCATTCTTCCTTTAAGAAGCTTAGTTGAACAAATGAGCTCCCAAACACTCCAGTGAATCCAAATGTTATGAGGGAGATTTACACTGTGGGTGGAGCCTTAGCCAAACTCTCAAAATTCCTGGCACTAAAATGTAATAATGGATTTGAGTAAATAAATGAGGCCATATATGTTTGTACTACAGCCTCATTATTTCATTCTAGATTGCACACTGTAAAATTGGGCACCCCTCCAAATCAGGTACACAGTCAGTTGCCTAATTTTGTGATCTGGGTCCACTGCTGGCACGGTCCCACGCCACTGGCAGGTCTTTAAAACTAGTGCTATTAGTGTGTTTCAATATATTGCATAGGTCAGTGCTGGGGAACATTATGGGTCTTTAAACAATGCAGGAGTCAGAGACCAGGCTAGTGCTGTACCAGAATTTATTGTACGCGGTTAAGTTGTGGCTAAGCAGAGAGTCTGCTTTTCAGAGGGTCCAAAAATATAGATTCATCTCACTCTTCCTTCCTGCCGTGTGGCGTGTTCCACTTAGCATTTGTGTCACAAAAGAACCATTGCAACTGCAAAAGATCCAAATCCAAATGGCAAAGCATGACAGTGGCAGCAAAAATCTCAGTCCATATTACAAAATAGAAGCTAGTGCAACATTTGTTGCCCCATCAAAAACAAAATGTTGGTGTTAGACTTTAAGCAGACTCCAAGTGAGCTATTATCTATATGTGCTGAGTGACATCAAGCATTTAAAAATAACAGCAGCAGTATTAACTTGACCAAATTATCCTCGTCAGTTTACAAGTTGCTGTAGCCCGAGGGGCATGTCTTATATTTTCTGTTAACACTAATATTTATTGCTGATCACTACTTCTTAGTGATCTTGGGGTTACAGCATCTGTCAGCACTGCAAGTTAGTTTGCAAATTGTACATCTACATAACCTTTGTTTGCTTTTCTTTTTGTATAATCACAATCTATCTTAGTCACATGTGAGAAGTCGCACAACACCAGGTTATAGTCCAACAGTTTTATTTGAAATCACAAGCTTTTGGAGCGCTGCTCCTTCGTCCTTCACCTGACAAAGGAGCAGCGCTCCGAAAGCTTGTGATTTCAAATAAAGCTGTTGGACTATAACCTGGTGTTGTGCGACTTCTCACATTTGTCCACCCCAGTCCAACACCGGCATCTCCACATCATATCTTAGTCACACAAGAGTATCAGAGGTGCACTAAACAACATTCCCAACAAATCCTTGAAGAGACACCGTAGAACTTTTTTCCCCAAAACAAGAAATGTGATAGGTGGAGTTTGACTTTTGACAGTTTAGATGTTGAGAAGTAGAAAAAAAACTCTTTTTATTAAGCATACAGCTGTCAAGATGGCTGGAAAAAAACATTGACTAAAATAGTACAGTAGCAGAAAGCCAATCATTCTCGGTGTTAGAATGCTCCAGCTGCTATCAGACTGTCCTCCTTATGCTGCTGTCTGTCAAACCTGAAGCACTTTTCCTTTCCCTTTTAGAGGAAGATGGCGATAGACAGAGTTTGGGTTTATGCTTCTGCAGGCAAGTTTTTATTGTATTATCAGGATTTTCCATCAAAACATTGGGTTTGTACATTAGAAAATATATATCAAAATGAGTATGTTTTGTGTCACACCTTGTATTTCATAACATTTGCATTTTTTTACCATTGTATTCAGTTTTTGAAAAGAGTATGACGAATACTGTCTGTGCAATAATACTTTAATTCAATCCATAGTCAAAATACCTTTGAGGGATTATTTTCCTGTATTTAACTTATTTAAAGTTTATATTAATCAATTGCACTGTGAGTAGATGACCAGGGTGTGTTATACAAAAGTAGGTTAGAAGGAGGAACTTTTTAAACAGTGCTATTATTAAATTGCTGTCTTGGGTGCATTGCCTAGAAGTATTTCTAGCAATGTTATTCAGATGGACTAGGGGACAAAGCTACTGGGAAGAAATATTGTAATATCACAGAAGCAATTATGACTTATATGCATTATAAAAAGCCTTGAAAATGCTGTATTAGGTGAAGATACTTAACAAGAAGCAGTTTGTATCAACAAAATAGAATACAACATTATTTGTAAATGGAGTGGTTTAGTTTAGATGGTCTAACCCAAGTAATCCCAATGTATTTTTAAAATTACATATCCCTGTGTTACGACTATTTTAATGTTCCTGTTTGGCTATGAAACTTCAGTCTTTAGGTCTGTACCACCTGTAACCTGCAACAGATTTTTTTTTAAAACAAAGAGAGGATTAGATGTTTGCCAACAATATGATGTCATCACATCTGACACTACAATTTTTACTATTATTAATAACTTTTCAACTAAACTAAACTACAGTAAGGTTTTTAGCCTTAGGGTGATCTGGATACCTTCCTTCTTGAATAGAGGGAATGTATGATTTAGATTCAGCAGCATCAGATATAACAACCATAGTGATAAACAAAGTTATTTTCTTAAGGTTAACAATCTATCATTGTGTCACTATAGTATATACCCCAAACAGTACATTATAAATTCCCGACCTCACCGGCATGTAGAAAAGACCATACAGATAGATAGATAATATAGTTCAGCTTAAAACTACTAGTCAAATTTATTGCACAATATAAATTTGTACAGAACAAAAATAAATCAGCAGATGAAATAACAAGGCACTACTTCACGGAATTTACACTTTAAACTAACTTCTCAGACCAAAATAACACATCATTTTGGAATTCTAAGAGTCTAAAAATGTAACCTCACTCCCAAGAACCTCTCAAACATACAGCAAGAAGTCACCTCACATATTCCTGCCACTGGAGAGCTCGTAGAATAAGCACTAGTTTCGGTTGGACAGTACGACAGTCACACAAGAGGAAGTACTGGGATGGTAAACATGAGTAGGACACACACCCCATTTAGGAGAATAAAACGGTCAGTGTTCTTGTTATGATGTTAGGCATTGTATCAACAGGAACAGTGGCCCCCAGATTTCAGCAGTCATAATGTGACAGGGCAAAAAATGGGGTGAGACCCAGTGATACACTGGATCTCCACCCCAAAGATCATCCTGCACAGGTTTTATGCAGGGGCAGGAGCAGACAGAAGTTATGTTTGCCCCCTCGAGGCCTGGTGCTAAAAAAAAAAGAGTAAGACCATGGAAATATCAGGGACAGTCAGTATCAATTTAAAAAGGGCTGGTCATACTTGTCTAATTTAATTTTTTTGAGAAAATCACAATGTGTATGGGGAAAGGGGGCTATCATGGATGTTGTATACATGGATTTTCAGATAGGTTTTTGATGAAGTGCCAAATAAGAGATTGTTAGAAAAATTATGGAACATTTGGGTAAATGTTTGTCTTCACTGCATTGGTGGTTATCTGGTGGAGTGACTCACCCTCCTGTTATAGAACCCACCCACGTTCACTCCACAGGATTATCAATCATGCGGTGAAGTTGGAAGTTTACTCCATTGCATTAAAGAGAATTCAGCTGGATGGAAAGAGAGATGGCTTCGAAGGACAGAAAGCAAAGAGTTTGGGTAAATGGATGGTATTGGGATTGGCAGGATTTGGATAGTGATGGGCCCCGGAATCTGTGCTGGAACCTCTTTTGATTTCCATTTATATAAATGATTTAGACATTGACACAAAAGGAATTACATTGTAGCTTGATTCTGATATCAAATTAGAGACAATGGCAAACAGTGATGAAGAATGCAAGTGACTGCAGGAAGTCATAGACAGGTTAGTATAGTGGGCAGATACAAAACAGATAGGCTTGGCAATTCAATAAGGCCCGAAAACGGGCGGTGGCACCGCGGAGGGAGATTTGCTCACGCCCGTTTATAACGTGCAGGCAGCACGTTATTCTGCTGCTTCTTGCTGATTTGATTGACTTTAGCCTGCAGCCCAGCGATGAACGCGCTGTTTCAGGCTGCGCGCTCAGCAGGAGGCCCAATGTTGCATCCCTGTAGCGTCGCTAGAGGGAGGCTGCATTCTCTTAAAGCAAGGCTATCATTTTTGAAAGCTGTCTCAAGTCCTTAAAGGCGAACTGCCTTCTGAAAAATGTTTTTTTTTTAATCATTCCAAACTAGGCAGTATTCAGCTCTTAAAGCTGAACTGCCTTCTGTATGTAAGAAATGGTAAAAGTGCTTCAGCGCAAACACAAATGGCTCAACAGGCCAGGGAAAGGGTACCCAGGGTCTCGCACGCAGCACTCCAGCTTTGTGCAGGGGGGTCAGCACTGGAAGAGAGGTCCTCTACCCACAGGGGGGCCCGGAGGCCCTCCAGAAAGAAGATTGTGGGACCAGATCGCCGAGGCCGTCACTGCCAGCAGTGTCGCCCACCCCAGGACCTGGCTGCAGTGCCCAAAGAATTGCAAGCAGTTCACACAACCCCATTATAATAATAATTTTTTTTCCACCTAGGGAGTTGTGAGAATTGGGATGCTTTAGCACAACTGGCTATTAAAGTGGAAACTACAACAGAATTTAAAAGGAATTTACAAAGGGGGCTACTTCAATTCCCTCCCACCACCCCCATGAAATTTTCAGCCCCTTATCTTCAGGAATATAGGCTACAACCCTGGCCGATTGAACACTGGATCCCGACTGAGGGCCTAGGAGTGGGAACTTCAGACATTTAGGGAGCAGTCTTGGCAGTCTCTTGCTGTGTTGTTACACTTGATTACATCTGACACAGCAATACAATACAATACAATTAGGAACCATACCACCTGGCCATAATAAGACATGCATGATCTAAGGATTAAGCTTACTCGTGGCTACACCTGATACAATGTTACATTCCAAACAGGTAAATCAATGCAGTGCGATCCTTTTAACACGTCACACATTACGATTACATTCCTGTTTATACAAGTTATGCAAGCCCAGGTTACTAGTTACCTCTATTCCCAGACCAGCAGTTCAAACTATTGGAATGATCCAAAACATAAATCACACAGCAAAAGTAAAAGAGAAAAGAAAATCAGAAATGCATCCACAATTATACCCTATTTTTTACGAGAGTACTTTACCTGGGGAGAGAGAAGCCACTACTCTTGTGTTCAATTGCCAATTCAAATTTTCCAATACCATTTCCATGATTTACATTGCTGGCATCATTAACAAAAGCCCATCATTATGCTAACCCACACGAGGGGCAAGCTAAACCAAACTGATAGTGAATAGAAATAACAACAGAAACCGCTGGAAAAACTCAGCAGGCCAGGCAGCATCCGTGGAGAGAGAAACAGAGTTAACGTTTCAGGTCGAAACCCTTCGTCAGAACTGAGAAAAAAGCAGGAAATGAAACAGATAAAAAAGCAAAGGGGGAGGCTGGGGGGAGGAATAAAAGAACAAAAGGGGTGGTAAACCGAGTCTTGGCAGATACCTGATCAAACACGAGAAGGGAAACTGAAAGCAATGAAGATGAACAAGGTTGAAGAGCCAAACGGTCGAAGAGAAGAGCAGAACTTCTTCAAGGTGGGCATTCCTAGAAGAGAGGTGGCAGTGAACCAAACACTAATACGATAGCAAAATACTGCGGATGCTGGAAAATTGAAACAACAGAAAACGCTGGAAAAACTGAATAGAAGTCACTTAAATTTCCGACAAAAAAAGGTGTTTCATCCCCCTCCCCCATCCCCAGTTCATCTTGGGGCTTCCTTTGTTTTGTCGTTAACTCAAATTACCATCTTGCACAATACCAAAACAAAGAGCAACTATCAGCCTTAAGTGAGAATTAACCATGGCTTTCCCATAGCTTTAGTTACTAATCCTGAGAAATCCAAGCATCCCTCAGAATACATAATTTTCTATTGGCAGGATGACAGTTAACTTAAACACTCTGCGCACACCTTAACATTTTGGAAATATAAAGGCCAATTCCCAGATGATGTGTTCAGAAACCATGAGCCTCAATATACCTCCTAATTGTAGACAGTCATACCTAAACTGATCCCACAACGACCTGCTGACTGCTTTATTGCTGCTTGCCCGTTTAAAAGGGCAACTCCTGGGCTTTCCTTTTTCTGGCTTTCAGAGCCTGGATTTTTAAGGTGTGAGTAACAGTTCACCATTGTGTTGAAAGTTTTATTTTTTGGGGACTTTTCATGGTGGTTTCTGCATTAGTGTGGGTGCATTACTTGCTCCTGTTATTTGCTGCTGCATTTTTGCATTGGAAAACTTTTGCAGAGAGCTTATCCAAGAAGAAGTAGTTGAAGCGAACACTTACCTTAATCTTCTTCTTCTTAGGCAGTCCCTCGGAAACGACGATGACTTGCTTCCACATTAAAAATGAGTTCGCAGGTGACTGCTGAGTCTAATGCGGGACCTACACTCTCTGTCACAGGTGGGGCAGACGGTGGGTGGGGTGCTTGGGTTGACGTGCGCTCCTTGCGCTGCCTGCGCTTGGCTTCCGCTTGCTCCCGACGAAGAGATTCGAGGTGTTCGGTGCCTTCCCGAATGCTTCTCCTCCACTTTGTGCGGTCTTAGGCCAGGGATTCCCAGGTGTCGGTGGGGATGTTACACTTTTTCAAGGAGGCTTTGAGATGTCCTTGAAGTGTTTCCTCTGCCCACCTGGGGCTCTCTTGCCGTGCCGGAGCTCCGAGTAGAGTGCTTGTTTTGGGACTCTCGTATCGGGCATGCGGACAATGTGACCTGTCCATCGGAGCTGATCGAGCATGGTCAAAGCTTCGATGCTGGCCTGAGCAAGAACACTGACGTTGGTGCGCCTATCCTGCCAATGGATTTGCAGGATCTTGCGGAGGCAGCGTTGGTGGTAACTCTCCAGTGCTTTGAGGTGCCTGCTGTACATGGTCCATGTCTCTGAGGCATACAGCAGGGCGGGTATCACTGCTGCTCTGTAGACCATGAGCTTAGTGCCGGGTTTGAGGTCCTGGTCTTCAAACACTCTCTTCCTCAGGCGACCGAAGGCTGCACTGGCACACTAATGAGTTGATGTCAAGTCACCAAGATCGCTCTAGCCCATACCTTCCATATCCATAATTCCAAGAACGGTCTCCTCATGGCAGTACAAATAGTACAGGTTGGCAGGTCTTCTATCAGTCTAGTTTCTCACTCTCTGGTGTAGGCAGCCTTCTTCTTTAAGAATAAACCATACACTTTCAGCATTTGGATCCAATGTGAATTGCACCTTAGATCCCAACCTACAATCCATCTTGTGTGCATGGAGGACCAGATCATTCCCTGTGCCTGCCACAGAATTCAAGCTGAAACAGTGCATTCTTTTTAGCTCATTACATAATCTCAAGTGCAAGATCAAGTAATGATTTACATTTTATCTTTTTCTAATGTTTATTTAGCAATGCAAATGAATCATAATTAAATCTGATTAAAGTGTGATTAACTAAACTGCACTAGTAGATCGACTAATGACTGGAAGGATGGCCGAGATTTTCCTAACCTGCGGCAATGCCACTGGAAGTGTGGCGAGGTATGACATCCACCTACCGCTGAGTTCAGTGCCTTTCCTGGGGTCAGCCCAGTTAGCAGTGGGGGAGAGCAGGAATTCGCTCCTGTGGCAGGCCATCAGCACCTGCAGCCACTTAAAGGGGCAGGAAATGGTCTGATCCGTGAATATGATAGCAATGCATTTACTGGGAGTTCTTCATCAAAGTGCCCTTCATAGGTTGCACTGACTTCTGTGCCCAAATAAGCTTCCAGAGTCTTTCTGCAGCCTCTGGCAATGCTGAGTGCCTATTGCCTGCAGACGTAACTTATGCCCATTGTTATTGAGGCAGTTATGGCAGGAAGTATTAAGCATCTTGCCATCTGTCATTACTGAGTCATTTACCAGGAACGGTAGCATAGTGGTTATGTTACTGGACTAGTAATCCAGAAACGTGAGTTCAAATCCAACCTTGGCAGCTGGGGAATTTAAATTCAGTTAATTAAATAAATCTGGAATAAAAAGCTAGCATCAGTAATGGTGACCATGAAACTATCAGATTGTTGTAAAAACAGATCTGGTTCACTAATGTCCTTCAGGGAAGGAAATCTGTTGTCCTTACCTGGTCTGGCCTATATGTGACTCCAGTCCTACAGCAATGTGGTTGACTCTTAAATGGCCTAGCAAGCCATTTTTGCATAACAAACCGCTACGAAAAACAATAATAAGAATAAAACCGGACGGACCACCCGGCATCGACCTCGGCACCAGGTACGGACATGACAACGGCACACCCAGCCCAACTGACCCTGCAAAGTCCTCCTCACTAACATCTGGGGACTTGTGCCAGCATTGGAAGAGCTCTCCCACAGACTAGTCAAGCAACAGCCTGACATAGTCATACTCACAGAATCATACCTTTCAGCCAATGTCCCAGAATCGTCCATCACCATCTCTGGCTATGTCCTGTCCCACCGGCAGGACAGACCCGGCAGAGTAGTCTACAGTCGGGAGTGAGTGGCCCTGGGAGTCCTCAACATTGACACCGGACCCCATGAAGTCTCATGGCTTCAGGTCAAGCATAGGCAAGGAAACCTCCTGCTGATTAACGCCTACCGCCCTCCCTCAGCTGATGAATCAGTACTCCTCCATGTTGAACACACTGAGAGTAGCAAGGGCACAGAATGTACTCTGTGTGGGGGACTTCAATGTCCATCACCAAGAGTGGCTCGGTAGCACCACTACTGACCAAGCTGGCCGAGTCCTGAAGGACATAGCTGCCAGACTGGGCCTGCGACAGGTGGTGAGAGAACCAACACGAGGGAAAAGCCCGCTTGACCACGTCCCCACCAATCTACCTGTCGCAGATGCATCTGTCCATGACAGCATTAGTAGCAGTGACCACCGCATAGTCCTTGTGGAGACGAAGTCCCGTCTTCACACTGAGGACACCCTCCATCGTGTTCTGTGGCACTACCACCGAGATGAATGAGATAGATTCAGAACAGATCGAGCAGCTCAAAACTGGGCATCTATGAGTCACTGGGGGCCATCAGCAGCAGCAGATTTGTATTCCACCACAATCTGTAAACTTATGGCCCGGCATATCCCTCACTCTACCATTACCATCAAGCCAGGGGATCAACCCTGGTTCAAAAAGGAGTGTAGACGAGCATGCCAGGAGCAGCACCAGGCGTACCTAAAAATGAGGTGCCAACCTGGGGAAGCTGCAACACAGGATTACATGCATGCTAAACAGCAGAAGCAGCATGCTATGGAAAGAGCTAAGCGATCCCACAATCAACGGATTAGATCAAAACTCTGCAGTCCTGACACATCCAGTCATGAATGGTGGTGGACCATTAAACAACAAATGGGAGGAGGAGGCTCCATGAATATCCCCATCCTCAATGAAGGCACGTGAGTGCAAAAGACAAGGCTGAGGCGTTTGCAACCATCTTCAGCTAGAAGTGCCGAGTGGATGATCCTCATCGGCTTCTCCCTGAGGTCCCCACCATCACAGAAGCCAGTCTTCAGCCAATTCGATTCACTCCACGTGATATCAAGAAATGGCTGAGCACACTGGATACAGCAAAGGCTATGGGTCCCAACAGCATCCCATTATTATTGTAATATCCTCATTACATGTTCTCTAACGTAATACATTGTTTATGGCTCTGTTAATGGAGAAGCAAAGTATAATAATGTCTTTATAATACATTCCTAATTTAAAAAAATCTTTGTGTTTCACTCCAAAACAATTTACAAAAAGTGTGTTTATTGTATTTGTTTAATTGATTCATTTTGCTTTTTAGTATTCCTTACTACAATATGTTCCATATTCGCTGATCAGAATGTGAATCCCATGGCAGGGGTCTTATTTGTCCATGTGTTGGAGAGGGACTACTTTCAAGAAGGATTTACTTCCTTCCAGCAAACATATGGTGAGCAAAACAATCCTACTTCATGTTTTCTTACGGTGTATTTACACTCCAACTTTAGCATCGGTGCGGTAATTTCAGCCATGATCTTATTGAATGACGGAGCAGGCTCAAAGAGCCAAATGGCCTACTCCTGCTCCTATTTCTTATGTTCTTATGTTTCAGCTTTGCACTGATGCTGAACTGGCAGTGTAAATCCAGAGACAGGGCCAAAGCTGACTTTCAAGAGAAGTGGAGTGAGATGGGAGTATAAATCCAATGCGGTGTCAAACCTAGTTTGCAAAGTGCTCCAGGGTTTGTTGGAGGCTTTGTAAACCGACTCGGTTTAATTATTTAGGGAGCAGAGATTCTCCCCTCCTTGCCCCCCAAATATTTAAATTTCTAACTTTGTGGAGACAGCTTTTATGCTGCAGCCATACAGGCATGCACAGAGCTCTCTCCAAAATAGGAGAGCTACATTTCCATCCAGGCGGAAACCAAGTAATGCAAACAAAGTTCTGAGATTGGTAGCTGCAGTGTTAATGCATCCTTTCAGTATGGTAGCCCAGCTATGTAGCTAAACAAAGAACTATTTTGAATACGATTAATGTATGAACAATGGTAGTACAGCATTCATTCGGTTTCTAGTTGTATTTATATGTTTGCAAAAATATTTTCAAAGCTCCAATGCTCAATTTTTAGAAGAAAATTGCAGGAGACTTGAGTTTGTCTTTTCTCAGGTACAGGGGCCGATTTTGTCTTTAGTTCTGAGTCAATTCTAAATGGTTAAGAATTGGAGCAAATCATACCCAAACGATCAAGTGTAAATAACGTTCAGTTCTCCAATGTAAGTAGACTTGCGTAATTATTCACAGCAGCAGATGCAGTCTCAGACGTGCCGAGGGAGGACACGAGAGATGGGATAGGAAATTTAGTTAAGGTTAAATTTAAGGGGATGGGGACAATTAAAGGGAAGTGTCACAATTGGTGGATAAAAAATTTAGAAAGCCTTTAGAAAGCCTCAAAAGGTATCTTTGCCATGGCTGAAGGAACAGGCCATTAAGATGTGGCAGGCCAAAATGAAGGGAAAGGGAATCCCAGATGCAAGCATGGGTCTGCAGACATGTGACCGATTAGCCCAGCACCTGACCCCTATTTGAAGGCTGCTGAAGTCGAGGTGGTGTTGCATGAGGTCCTTGTGAGGTGAGTTGCTTTCTGTGCAATTCCACAGTTCCATCCCCCTAGGTCAGCATTGCAGCAGACCGCCAAAGAGGTTCAGTCAAGTTTCTGTCTATAGAGAACTGTCACTGTCCCTGCATGTGGCGAGCAGCCCTACATTGCATGGTAGCTGCAGGTGTCCTTGCAGACCCTGAGAAGACAGCCAATCAAGCAATGGTGGCTTTTGATCATGCTGGCATTCTTTCCTTCATGCAAGTACCACATAAAGCATGACTGTGACTTGGGTGCTTCTGAGGAACCATCCAGCAGCACGCTTAGAAAAGCATTCACATATTTTAGTGAACCATTGGGGGTCTGTTAGCACAACTTCCTTTGGAAAGCGGAGCCTCCACTGGCACTACATCTGCCGAAGATAGTTTCACCTCTCTCTGCAGTTGTAGGTGCTGGCAGGAGGGCATGGAGCTTGACCTATCTGGCATTCCTCCATGGGCCCTCCTCTTCTTTGGAAGGTGTAGCGCTCTCGCTTCTGAGTTAGAAGTTCGTGGGTTCAAGTCCCACTCAGAGACTTGAGCACAAAATCTAGACTGACACTCCAGTGCAGTACTGAGGGAGCGCTGTACAGTCAGAGGCCCTGTCTGCCCTCTCAGGTGGAAGTAAAAGATCCCACGCCACTATTTCAAGAAGAGCATGGGAGTTCTCCCCGTTGTCCCGTCCAATATTTATCCCTCAATCTGCATCACTGAAAAACAGATGATCAGGTCATTATCTCATTGCTGTTTGTGGGATCTTGCTGTGCGCAAATTGGTTGCGTGTTTCTTACATTACAACAGTGACTACATTTCAAAAGTACTTCATTGGCTGTAAAAGCTCTTTGAGACGTCCTGAGGTCGTGAAAGGCGCTACATAAATGCAAGTTCTTCCTTTCTTTAAAAATGCCATTGATGCCAGTGGAGGTGCTGAGGGCAAAGAAAACATTAAGGGCAACTAAGCACAAAAAGATCATGAAAGCCTAAGTGACAGCAGGGGGAAAAAAAATAACAAAAAGGACCCAGAAATGGGATAAAAACATTTACAAGAAATGTTTTGGGCCTTTTAAATAAATGCCCTCTTGCCTGAAGGTCTTCCCTGAATCACCCTTCCCACCAGGGTTCTTGTACTGTACATTTGGCATCCAGCGTGTCTGCTGGCCGAAGAATGGGGCAGGGAAAGCTTTCTCACGTCCTTTCGAATAAGCTAATGAAGCTCCCACCTGTCTTGGACAGGAGTTTCCGACACCCAACTCAAGCCTAACTGGTAGGTTAAGTGGGGCTGAAATTAGGCAGAACGGAATTCTGCCTAATTTTGCATATAGGCATGTGATAAACTGGAGTCCTTTGCTGATAGATAGTTCCATTCAGACTGAACCTCTTAGAGATTTGAACAATATAGACTAGGGCAATATCCATTCCTCGTTGGGACCTTAATTCTAATTATTCAAGCCAGCAAAGAAGGATGAAGATATCTTTTCTCTGACTGTTAAGCAACCTAAATGATTCTGGATGGTCACAATCAAGTTCTCAGTGACAAACAAATAAAAATGAAAGAGACTGATGAGGATCTTTATGTTGAAAAGATCCATTTTTCTAATGTTTTCAACTTTTAAGTATGCTTTTCCAAGGACCCTTGCTTTAAGGTGGATGAAGAAATATGTTTTATCCCTTACCTTGATGAATAAACATAGGGACAGAAATTATGGTCAGCACAAATGTTTGCACCGATGCAGAATGGTGACAAGGACCACGAATTTGGATGGGGATCCATTTCACTGCTTAGTTGCACTGCTAAATGTGCAAGATCATTTGAATGGTCAATTTGATGGTAATTCCATTTAAAGCAGTTCTGTCCTTCGCAAGGGGACCACTGTTGTCAGTTGCATGTTGCACTACTTTGTCATTCAAAGAGGCTTAAGCGTGGAAGAGCTACAGGAGGAGGCTCATCCTCAAGCCAGGCCAGACCAGGAGACTGACAGTGACCCAGAAAATGTGGCTGAGAAAACACCTTTGCCGCACGCAAGAGCAGTACAGCAGGGCCTTGTGGAGGACACATGCACCTAATTGCCAGAGCCAAACATTAACTATCAGCTGTGTGTACATGTACAGTGGACAAAGATGCCTCCACCAACATTGTGCTCCGCGCTACCTCAACTACCATGGATATACATCCTCTGATCTGGCGATATCTTATTCTGCACCACCAGAAAGGGCCATAAATATAAGCTAGGGGCCATAAATATAAGATAAGGGTCATAAATATAAGATAGTCACTGATAAATCCAAAAGGGAATTCAAGAGAAACTTCTTTACCCGGAGAGTGGTAGAATGTGGAACTCACTACGACAAGGAGTAGTTGAGGTGACTAGCATAGATGCATTTAAGGGGAAGCTAAATAAACACACGAGGGAGAAAGGAATAGAAGGATAAAGTTAGATGAAGAGGTGTGGGAGGAGGCTCATGTGCAGCATGGGCTGAATGGCCTGTTTCTGTGTTGTACATTCTATGTAATTCTATGTAATACAGGATGCTTATCTCAATAATAAAAAGGCAGATATGCATTAGATGTTTTACAATTATAATTTTGGCACAGAAGAATCTTCTTGTTCATTATTGCCTAAATCCTACCCTTTTCAATGTAAAATTGCCATTTACTTTTTATTTCAATCTCAACTCTCTATTTTAGATATAATTACCAGTACTCCCATCACATTCAGCACCAATCTGCATGATCACCCTGATCGGCCACGCTGGCTTCGCTTTATTCAACGGACAGCATACCATGATGGAATGCTTTATGGCACGCCAACTTTGAGAGACGTTGGACAGAGAATAATTGAAGTATTATGTTTTCTGTATATGCACCAGATAGTACCGTAATATTTTGATAATATGTGTACAACCTTCAGAAAAATCTTCACACTCCAAGTATTCTGTACTTACAATCAACAGCCTATTTATAATTCCAGCTCACTGCTGCTGTACTCTATAACAAGTATGCAATATATGGCCTAGCCATAATATTGCAGTAAAATAAACAAAGTTAAGCATTCTTGATCGAAATTCATATTTCTATGTGCGGTGTATCGTGTAGTATATTATACTTAATGCAATGGTAAGATTCATTCAGACTGGCATACTGTTTTCAACAACATATGTAATTAATATTTAATCTTTAATGACATAAAAAAAACTGTTACTGTGTAATTAAAGTGTAAAATATATCACTAATTTGTACTGGGCACTAAAAGAAATTGCACAACATACATAAATTCTGAGGTTAAGTTTTGTTTTCTTTTGGTTAGGTAACTGCTTATAATAGGAACACGTATGAGACAACGGGGCAAAATATCATCATTAATGTCGAACAGCCAATAGGTGAGAACCTATCATATTAATTATTTGCTTGAGGCATGGAGGGGTTTGATTGGTTTAGAGAAATAAATATTTTCTATTATGTACCCATAGTTCTTTTGTGATATTGCTCACAGGTCTTTCAGGGTTAAAGGCGCTATGTAAATGCATGTTGTTGTTGTTGTTGTTGTTGTTGTTGTTGGGATGGAGCGCGCTGTTCCATATGTTATGTGTACTGAGTTCATGTTGCTCCTTAAATTTCTTATCAAAGTCTTGCAGTTGTCTCGCAAGGTTTTGCTTGGACAATGGGGGTAATCTTTTGAGTACATGGCAGTGGGGGCACATCAAATAATCGTTGGTGCGCTGCCCCCTGATCTTCCATCTATTGACCAGGTTCCCCACTATTGTTGCCTGGTCATAAAATAACCCCAAATGAATGAACATTTTTTTATTCACATTGTGTTCATTTATTTGGGGATCCATTTTCTTTTGACTTTTAGGCACTGTATGATTTGATGAACCCACGGACAATTGCCCTCTGAGAAAGAAACGTAGCATAGGTTTTCCTGAACAAACCACAACCAATAAATAAAGCACATCACTTTGCTTGGATATCAGTAAGTTTGATTTGATTTTTTTCCATTCAGGCTGCCCCATCATATAAATTTCTGGAAGTGGACTGACAGATTAAATTTGAAGGCACTCAGGTCTCATTTATAGCATAATAACACTTATTCCAAAGCAGATATTGGGAAATTAACTACCATCAGCAGTGAAAATAGGAAATGGCAGCACTCTCTGGAAATGGTCAGAATTAGCAAGTGTGACCAAAGAGTGTAATGGCTCTGCATGTGTGGGGCACAGCAAAGACAGAGTGATCCATTAAGGTCACACTTGTATAGAAGCCCAAAAATATTGGCAACAAAGGTTCAGTTAAATGATCCGAACTGTGACAAGGGAGAAGAAGGCCAGGCCAAAGCCCCTGTAAGAGGGATGGTCTGTAACGCCAAAAGTTCTTCTAGCTATTGGGAGATGTTAAGCTTTTTAGGTGTTTATTATTGTGACAAAAAAATGAAGCATTTTTGTCTACTGTTAGCTTTGTAATGGTTCCTTTAATTCAATCACAGTGAGTAAAGCATTCAGAATCATGTCCCGACTCTAGCTCAATACAATGTCGCGAGGTGGCGGGCTGGGAAAGAGCACCCAGCAGCATTCCCAACAGGAGAGGGGAACAGGAATCTCAGTCAGGGTGGTGAGCGGCCCGTCCAAATCTTCTGGCATTCTCCGCCACAATTTCCACAGCAATTACAAGTGGAGTCGCGGAAGAGAATTTCTCTTCATGTCAAGTGCGTTTAATGCTTAAATATTTGTTCCCTCTTTAACTGACGTGGAAGTCTGATCTCCTAGCGTACAATACAAAGGGTAATTTTGTTTTTTATTTAGAATTTGTCAACCCATATATGTTCTGTTGTATGTAATGCACTCTTAAATACCGACTATTGGTCTTTATTTGTCCATTGCAGACGTTGGCCTAGAAATTCAATGATGCTGTGCCTCTTTTACAGGCCTAAAATGGGCACCAAAGTTCCAATATGGCGGGCGGTGCGCAGGCGCACATTCTGAGCAGGATGTGTGCTGCCCACCATATTGGTACAGGCATCAAAGGAAGCGTCATGGGTCCACACCTGAAACGGGCATTAGGCCCTTTGCATATGCAAACCCACTACAGGCTGCTGCTATACAGGTATGTTTTTTTTAAATTACTTAACTGAATATGGAGCCAGGAGGAGGAGGAATACTCCTCCCGACTCCACATGAAAACCACAGGCTGCTGCTGGCTGCCGCTCACACCCCTCCCGATCACTGCCTCGACTGTCGCCACCACCGCCCCCACCCCCCCCCCAATTGCTACCTTGCCCTACTCTCCCGAAGGGGGCGCACCCCTTCCAATCATCTGTCTTTCTCCCTGTTCTGATCACCCCCTTCTCTCCCGGTTGCCCCCCTCTCCCCCTCTTACAAGACCCACCTGCGTTGCTGGCAGCGGCCCGACATTCAAATGATCTTTGCCGGCGCGTTGCTTGGGGTCGCCCAGCAGACTGCTTCCCCGGTCTGAATGTAAATGAGGCCTGAGACCCAATATTGGGCCTACCCATTTTTGCACAATTTGTTGGCCTTATAGGTTTTGAATCACCAATGAAATCCTAAAATAAGTTTATGCTGACAACCGATCACTTCTTTCTCGCTCTTACACAGTGTCCTCGTACATAAGTGAAGTCAGAATACATCAACATTTTCCCCAACAATTTTCTGCAAAAGGGATACCGTACAGCTTTCCTTCTGGGCAAGGGTCTGTCTGGTATTGTTTCTACAGGACATAATACAAAACATGTAGCAATATGCAAAATCTGTTGTTATTTTGTAAAGCACACAGGGGAATTTTGTTCACATTCATTAGTCAGGTTAAATTACATTTCTTTCTTGCTGCAGGGTTGAAGCTGCCATACCAGGTTGAATTCTATGTGAAAAACAGAGATGTGGAGGAGGTATTGCCCATAGAGGTGCAAAAACACGTCATGGACAGAGTGGAGAGCATTTGGGGATCTAATCATTTGATCATAGTCAACATCACTTCTGCATTAGACAGAGGAGGCCGGGTTCCGCTGCCTATTGAAGGAAGGAAAGAGGGGTGAGACAATTTATATTCATTTCAAAAACATTGAAGTCGATAAGTGCTTATGCATATGTATTTTCTTTTGGATGAAAAGGCAACAAGTAACTGCCAGGTGTAAATTCCTCTCACTACTCGTGCCAATATTTTTCAGTTTTGACAGCAGCTACCAGATTTAAAAATAGAAAGGCCGATTTTAACTACCAGTGGAGAATGGGCAAGCGGCGGGCAGAGCGCGACATCTTCCCGTCATTGCACGCTGGCGAGAGGCCAGAGCCATTTTGAGGCTCGGGTCTCATTTCCATTGTGCTGCCAAACAGGAGCCTGGCTACAGCTCGCCAGTTCTGGGAGTGCGGGAAATTGGCCACCTCCTGTGCTGAGCCGGCTGGCAGTCGGAGTCTGGGTGGGGGCAGGGGTGGCAGGTGTAAGCTCTCAAACAGGCTAGTAGTTGCCCAGAGTTTAATTTTTTTGTGGGCCCAAGGAGAAGCACTCCTGCTGCTCCTGGCCCCTCCAAAAGATAATTAGATATGTCCTGGGCCGTTTAGTGAGCGGCTTCCAGCGGTCCTTTTTTAGCGCACGCTTCGCCCATTTGTGGCTCAAACTTTCAATCAGGGCCCTATGTAGGTCATAGGACCCCAATTTGTATAATTTACTGAGGCTCCCGCCTGATTCAGGCAGGTGCTTGGGCTGTCCTGCTAAAGGATCTGGCGAAATGGTGGCCAGTGAGATTGGAGCAGGAACAGAGTGATAAGTGCACCACTCCAATTTTAAAACCCCATTTCCACCCAGCAGACCAAGTTAAAATTGGTCCTACAAATGCCACCATTTAAGTTATTTTTTGCAGCCACTGCTAGTGGTAGAAGATCTACTAAATGGTAGGCAGAGTTGCGTTGCAACAAACAACATATTTTTTTTGTTATTCCCTTCCCTAAAACTAACAGTCTTGTTCATAAAGGCAGGACTCTATCCATGCTCAATACTTTAAAAAAAATGAATAAGACTTAAGGTGCATCTCTACCTGGCATTATCTCTATCTGCATTTTAAGACTGATAATTCTACCAATCCACTGCAATGTCCCATCTCTGCCTCTTTGTTGGTTGCTTATTTCTATTTGAACTAGGGTTGAACAGGAACTAATTTCACTTGGCGATAATGAGGTAAAAATCACTAAAATCGAATATTAGTGGCAAAATTCAGCTCCTGTACAAACCTACCATGCAATCCTTCCTCAATCCAGCTTATATCCCATAGTTCCTTGCTATTTATCCTTATGAACTATTTCATTACTTTGTTTCCAATGTACTATCTCTTTAATGATGTCTTTGCCATAAAAAGCCATACGTTGTAAGAAGTTATATGCAGGATCTTGTGCATAGCTGGCATGTTATGTCAGAGTTTGTGGCATAATGGAGAATGTTATATTGAAGGACTACTGTGTATTCAAACTTAAGTTTTGCATTAAGCAAACACAGCCCTCAACAAGTATGGAATCCTTGGGGTAGAAATTCGACTCGGGCAGTGGTGCAAAACAGACGATATCAGATCAGCCGCCCATTATACACAGCGCCTGATATTCAGTTGCATTGACTGCAGTGGAGCTGAATATCAGGCGCTGCATATAACTGGCGGCCAATCCGATACCACCCGTTTTGCACCACCTCCTGAGTCGAATTTCTAGGCCCTTATTTCCGCGTAAAAACGAGTTCCATTGCAAAACAAAACTACTGATTAAAGTGTTCATCTATTTATACCTTGCAAATGAATGCAAGGTATTATTTTCCTTTACTGGTAGCAGCTCTGAGTACCTTTGTAGTGCATAGAGACTATTTTTAATTTGTTGCAATCAGGAGCCATTTTCGAGTCCAGAGAATGAAATCTGGCAGAGAACGAAATTTACCATGGCAACCACGGCCTGTGTGAAGAACCCAGTTACTGCACAGAATTAACCTCCTGCTGCATGTATTAGGTATGGTTCTTCAAACATAACATGGATTCATTCAGAATTACCATTCTGCAACTGGGTGGCTGCTACTGTCATGTGTAGCTGTGAATCTGTATTGCTGGAATGCTCAGTTAACATAACCTGTTGCGTCCCTGTCAAAGATTGATCTCTACAGAGTGAAGCTGATCTATCTCAGAGAATAGTTTCGTACTTGCTGTTGTACAATTTGGTTCAATCGTATTATCATCTGGTATTATCTAAACTTTCTGGGTGCAATAAAATGTTGAATTAGCTTTGTGTATTAATTCCAGATTATTTTAGTTCATGTGGCTCGATTAGACCCTTTAGGGGTCAAATTCCTTGAGGGTTATCCTGCTTGGCCTAGCTTCAGCGGAAGTGCCGCGGAAACCTTGGAAAAGCGATGCTAACGGATTTCCGTGGCAGTTCCGCTGAAGTTCCGGCGGCCGAGCAGGAGACCCACTGAGGAAATTCTCCCGTTGTCTAAAAAAATGGCGTATGTTTCAATGGACTACTCAGCGTTGAGTTTGAAGGCTCCAAAGTATATTAAGACAATGTAATCTATCTGCTTTGTTTTTATTATTTCATACTGAGAAGCTCTACCTTAGGGGAAAACTCCTTTTTCAAACATTATGCTCTAAAAGGCACAAATCGAGTATTACAATAAATCTGAAGGCTGGGCAGAATATACAAAAAATATTGGAAATCATAATGAACTATTTCACATGTGTACGTATATAAACATATGAAAATGAAAGACAAGAAAGTGCCAGCTGCTCCATCAAGCTTCTCCTCTACTGACTTCTACATCCCATCATCCCATCCATGCTCCACGTCCTGACGATACATCAGAAGACCCAATTCCCTCTTGTAATAGCCTTCCAACACTGTTCATGGGCCTTCAATCTTTCATGCACTGTAACATCTAGGTCCTTCTCCTGCTCAGCAGGCTTGAGCACGCAATCTTACAAAGTAGATACATTTTTTGGTGTTGCCCCTACCCAAGTGCATAACTCTACTGTAAATAATAGTAATGGTAAGAGTACTGTGCCCAGTTCTGATCCCCATATTACAAGAAGGTACAAAAAAGATTTACAAGGAGGATACCAGAACAGAGAGGTTATGAACATCAGGAAAGACTGAACAGGCTGGGGCACTTTTCTCTAGAAAAGGGAAGGCTGAGGGGTGACCTAATCGAGATTTTTTAATTTATGAAGGGGTTTGATAGGGTAGACATAGAGAAAATGTTTCCGCTTGTGGGGGAATCCAAAACTACATAAGATAGTCACTAATAAATCCAATAAGGAATTCAGGAGAAAAAAGTAACCTTTTCTGTGGTACCTTGTCAAAGGCTTTTTGAAAATCAAGATATACAATGTTGACCGAACTACCGACATCCATCAACCTAGTAACTTACCTGGTGTGCTTTCTTTCATCCAGAGCCACGTAAAGGCCGAGATCCTGTGCTTGAGATGCTTCAAAAGAGTCATCCAGCATTAATTTTAGTCTTGTCTTCATTTATTATATTTATGCCACCTGGTCTACTGTTGTTGACTCGCTCGAGAATTGGAGTTTCCACAATCCCTAATCCACGAAGGAAGCTTTGGTGGGAGGTCAGAAGTGCCCATCCTGCCTCATTTAAATGCGAAGGCAGGTTCAGTTGTCTCTGTTGGGGAAGCTCCAAGAAACCTGAAGGCAACACATGAAGGGGTAGCCCTGATGTAAAACAGCTCTTCCCCATTTTCCTCTTCCTGACAGCTGGGGAATGCTGAGTGACCCTAATATTTAAAAGAAAGCATGTCCATCACATTGTGACTGAGTACCCCCAAAGCAGCCAGGGAATTTCCTGTACTACAAACTAAATGGATATGGTGGCCCTCCGATTCGAGAATGTTAGGCTATCTTGAATTCAATCTTTCTCAAAACACCAGGGGGTAAAAATTGGGTAGCGCCCCGAAAACGTTAGCACCCCCGCGGCCGATTTTCCCAGGTAGCACCCCGAGAGGGAGATGGGGCGCTACTGGAAGTGCCCCACGTCCCTCTTGGGGCGCTGCGAGCCAATATCGCGTCGCTACGTGCCGCGGTACTGCAGGCCTTCCTCCCCTTCTTAAAGGGGAGGGGCCTAGCACAGCGCGACCCGGGGCCCAGCTGGGCCACCAGGGATCGGGAGTACCGGCAAACGAGCCCGGCACTTAAGAGGAGTGCCGGGCTCACGGAGAGCAGCCGGCACCCCATGGGGGGCGGGGGGGGGCTTCACGGTGGCCGGGGACAGCAACGGGAGCAGGTGCTGGCAGGAGGCCAGCAGCAAAAATGGCCGCCCGCCACCTCCCCTTTAACTAGCGCTGCCCCGGCCGCAGGTAGGCCCCCCTGACCCCGGCGGACATAGCGTCCGGTGGTAAGTCGGGGGGCACCACCCAATATTACACCCGGGGTGTGAGCAGGGTGCTGTGCATGGCGATGATGTAATTGCCAGCGGCGCAGCGCCGCAAGGTGCTAACGGTTAGCGCCGCCGCTAACCTCCCACTGAATTTCGCTAGTTCGCTAGTTGATTTGCGCCCAACGGGAGGCGCAAATCAACCGAATGTAGCCCCCCAGAGGTATTAAAAAGAGCTTCACCCTTTCACCTCCTTCTTTCTGCAAATAATGGCCCAGAAATTGATCTCGCTCTGTTCCCGCGGGGGTAAGGAGCAGGCGCGATCTCTCACTCCGCGTTGGCTTTTTCAGATCCAGCTCGCACGAACTTGATGTTCCAGACATCAGCTGGGCAGTGCTTGCGTATCCCACCGGCGTAGTGAATTCGTGCGAGCTGTGGGATCACGTGACTCAGTTAGAGCCAATGGCAGCACACCATCTTCCATTCATAAGTTTCACATACGTGCTGTGAAAGCTATGAATCTTACACCCCCCCAAAATAACAGCTAAACCTCAATTAAATTTAAAAAAAACCCATCACATTAATAAAATAAGTATAGTTAAATAAATTAACCATTTTAAATAAAAAATTAAATTTTTGAAAAAATTTAAAATCTTTTAAAAAGTTATAAAAATAAACTTACCTGTCTTTAAAGTCTCTAAAAAAGATATACCTGTTAAAAAAAATTCAAAAAAATACTTAATTCACTACTTACCTTGTTAAAAGTGGGTCTTACTCCTCCTTTTTCCATTTCTAAATTCTTCCGTCCTTACCTGCGCGTCCAAAGCACGAAGTGCACAGCGTGCGCGCAGCCTGTAGCGCGCACGCGATGCACCGAGGAACCGCCCCCTTTTCCAAAGACCAAGTGCCGGTTTTCAGCGCATGCGCAGGGCATGCAGAAAACCGGCAATTGGAGAGAGAATACACGAGAGTACGCAGTGCATACTCTCGCGCAGCGGGATCAATTTTTGGCCCAATGTTACATAAGATAGCTGGAGGAAAATGGGAAAAATGAGGCATGTTTGTCTAAGATTCAGCATGGTATTGGCTTTTTTAAATTCTGTCACAGTAAATAAGAAGTTAAAAACCAGCTTCACTTGCAGAAAACAATGATCCTGAAAATCTCCGGGCCCAATGACAGATATCCATTGGAAGTCGGGCTTCGGACGTCAGTCGGAGATGAGAATCTGGTGGGACCCAGAAATACCAGGGGCTGGATTTTGTGAATGGAGGCGAGTTGGAGGCGGGACAGCTGCTTGTCGTGTCAATGTCCCACCTCCATCCTCGCCTGACCAACCAGAGGGATTTTCCCCTGATTGAGCTTGTTAAGCCCGCCCTGCGGGCTCAGCAGGCCAATTAGGGAGGAAGTCACTGACAGAGCACATCAACGTCTGACATGCTATCTGTCAAGACGTCTTGAAAGAAGAAATGTCAGCGTTTGACAGCTCTATGAAGCTGTCAAACACAGAAATTCTCTTTAGTTTGATGAGTTCTTGTGTTCAGGACTCATCAAACCTTTCAAATTTGTAAATTTCACATGGCTCTTCGTACGGAGGTTCCAACAGCCAGTCTGTGAAATTGACAAGGAGGATGTCGGCTCTCCCGATCCACCGCAGCTGAAGGCTGTCGAAAGAAAACAAGGTAAGTGAACACTTTTTAAAACTTATCACTCACCTTACATACTTACCACTCCACACTTGCACCCATCACTCACCTCTACACCTTACTTCCAGGTGCCTCCGACTGCCGCAGATCTCCTCCACGTCTCCTCCAACCTGATGGGGTTCTCCGAGGTCGGGAAGCCTTCACCTGTGAAGGTAAAATGGCACTAATCCTTTTTCTGCCTGTTAACTACCTGTTAACAGGCAGTTAAAAGGATTAAATGCCTTTCCCGCCTCCAGGAGACAGGACCCGAAGCTACACATACTCCCGCCTCGTGGAAAAAGGGCACGGAGGCGGGATGGGGGCGGGTTTGCCATCCACCCCCACTTTCTCCGAATTTACCGGCTGTCCCGCCTCCTTGCCCGCTTCCTCTGGGCTTGGAAAATCCAGCCCCAGGTCTCTGCTCAGAATCCAGTTGGCAGCCAATTCCCAACAGGGCTTTGGGTGGACAGGACTTTGGACTGTCTCGTACGTGGCCCTTGACTTTGGAGATGTGGGGTGGGGGGGAGAGATTTCTCACAGCAGGAATTTTGTCGGGCCCACCTATCCTTGACCTGGAAGCTCGGGTGAACCTAGTAAACAAGTCATTGAACCGGTAGATTTGGGGCCCACCTGATGTTTAAGGCCTGGATCTTGGCCTGGATAGCCCAGAAAAAATTGCCATCATGAGCCACATTGGCTTCCTTTTTGACAGCAAGTAGTGGCAGATGGCCAACAAATAGCTTTCCAGGAGTGCTTTTCTTGCCTCCTATAAGGACACCCAAAATGTGCACATACTGGCACAGACAACCACCCAACATATGTCAAACAGTTGACCCTGCCCTATCTGCCAGTAGGTTCAGGTGCAGAGGTCAATGGCACCCACTCTGCAGCATTCATGCTGGCAGAACAGGACAGAGGATTTTCGTGGTCTATTTCTCAGTTTAAGATAGATGCAAACGTTTAAGATTTTCATCATTTGGTTTCAGTTAGGTGTCTGAGGGAGAGATCAAGCCATTCAATCCAAATATGTTCATAGGGATTTGTTCAAATGTGTGTTTCATTGGCAGTTATTTTAGTTTATCAGTTATTTAAATATATTTTCTGGAAAGTATTTTTCAGTCTGGCTGGTTCAAAGTGAACCTCCTAGTCAGTAGAAAGTAGGTCTCATGGACTAGATGAGCTTGGAGAGAGCAGGGGAGATACTAGAGGGAAATGGTGGTTCAGAGCTAGCGTGGGAGAGGACTGGAAGATGTTTGGCTTAGGGGGCAAAGGGGAAGGCGGAAGGCAGCGAAATGAATGGTCTCTTGAAGATAAAGAAATCCATGAGCTCCTCACATGGAGGAGGTGGGGGTAGGGTTTAAGGAGACGGTCAATACTGGGGAGAAGGAGCCTTGGCTTATTGTTGCCATGTAAGACGATCCTGGAGTAGTGGGTGGTTTTGGCAGAGGAGAGCAACGCCAGTATACTTTGATGTGGTTAAACCAGATCTGGCAATGAATAGCTAAGCCAGTTGTGCATCAGATAATGTTTGTATCCCTCAGACTTGCTCATACTAGTGTGTGCCAGTGTTGATACTTTTGCAATTAGCATTATTTTACTGCTGGTGTTAGCGCAATTAAAATAAATGGATTAATGCCAATTGGAAAATCTAGACTTGACTACCATTTTGTTGCTATAATAAGATCACAAGATAATTACACATGAGAAGGGTATTTACAGCCCAACTTAACTCATTCAATCAGAAAAACCCTACAGTGTTCCCATTTCATCATCCAAGTGTTTCTTAACTGATTCCAGCGTTTTCACCTCCACTACTCTCGCTGGTAGTCTATTCCATGTGTTGATCACTTTGGGGGAAGAAAATCCTCATCATATCAGACTTAAATTTACCTTGTATCCCTTTGTCATATTCTCACAATTTAATTTAAAGTAGTAATCCAGATTTGCCTATTTAATTCCCTTAATTATTTTAAATACCTGTGTAAAATAACCATCCGTCCCCTCCATTCCAGACTGAAAAGCCCAGGTTTTTCCAAACTTTCCTGATAACTCAGTCCTCAGACATAAGGGATCAGCCTCGTGGCTGCCTTCAGGCGTCTGAGTGTCTCCTTTGTTTCGTGATGACCAGAATTGGACAGATTACTCAAGCTGTGGTCTGACCTGAGCCGTGTCTATTTTAATCGCAACTTCCTCTGACTTATATTCTATTGTTGTGACTATATAGTTCATCGTTCTATTTACTTTGATGATTGCTGATCTGCATAGTTTGGACATGTTGGGGACAAATTTGACTTTTGGCCGACCAACCTTCGGAGGCCGAGGCCTCATTTAAGTTTGGCAGGCGCATTGCATCAAACAGGTGTCCCGGAGTAGCTGGCCGGATTGAGGTCTCCGGATCATTGGGCCGGAGCAGCCGCCAGCAAGGTAGGTTGCGCGGGGCGGGGGGTTGGCGGGGGCTAGTGACCATGATGAGTGGGAGTCCCAGGTCAGCAGCGGCTCAGATTATTTTTGTGTGCCCCCTCTCTGGGGCCCACAAAAATAATTCGACACTTACCTTTGGCGGCTCTCTTCGGTTCCATTGCCCATGGAACTGGTCAGAGCCTGCCTGGCACAAGCTCCAACCAGTTCCGCCCTAAATCATCCCATTAAAAGAAAGATTTGTATTTATATAGCGCCTTTCACAACCTCAGGACGTTCCAAAGTGACTTACGGCCAATGAAGTACTTTTGAAGTGTAGTCACTGTTGTATTGTAGGAAACGCAGCAGCCAATTTGTGCACAGCAAGCTCTCACAAACAGCAATGTGATAATGAACAGATAATCTGTTTTTGTTATGTTGGTTGAGGGATAAATATTGGCCCAGGACACCGGGGATAACTCCTCTGCTCTTCTTCGAAATAGTGCCATGGGATCTTTTGCATCCACCTGAGAGAGCAGACGAGGCCTCGGTTTAACGTCTCATCTGAAAGACGGCACCTCAGACCCTGATTTTCATATTAAAAGGGGCATATCGCCTGAAATACCCTTGGACACCTGGCGGTAGGCCCCTTTCAAAATGGAACCAGCTGCATCAGCAGTGTTAACAGGGCGGTACGGCTATTGACCCCATTTTGAGGCTGGTACCGTCCCGTTAATGGTAGGCGAAGGCAGTGAAAATTAACCCCGTTAAATGTCAAGTCTACTAAGACTTCTAGGTCTCTTTCAACTTCTTCCTTAGCTATTTCAACACAATTCCTTCCTGTGTGGAATACTTTACACCTGTAGGCATTTAAATGTCATCTATCTGTTCACATAAGCAATTTATCCAACTTATTATGCGGCTGCTGCCTTTGATTCCATGGCCCCCTCCTAGTTTGGATTCACCTGCATATTTGACTCATTTGCACTGGGTTTCTAAATGGCAATTGAATGATTTCAATGGAAAAGTAAAGCCGGTGAGCAGGCTGCTGATTCCTAGCACCCATTTTTTATCCGGCAATAAAATTACCCTGAATAATTCTTCCCAGGAGTGCTACAACATCCATTTTTGTTTGGGTCATTATCAAATACCAGGTCAAAATGGACCCTGCTACTTGTGACTTCCTTGATGCAATTAGGACATGGCGCCATTGTGCCAGTGGATTTCACACTTCATTCAGCCTTAATCTGTCACATTAACACCACCTCTAGCCTTGCATATCTCTTAATGTCTCTTGGGGGTAAAAATTCAGTTGGTTGCGCCTCCCGTTAGCGCCTTAAATGGGCGCTAATGGGGCGTTAAGGCGCTAACGCCTGGGCGCAGCGCTGTTTGCGCCGCTCGAGAACTTAACTTGAGATTGTGCGGCGGCGCTAAAACTTACCGCTGCGACCACCTGCGCGCGCAGATTGTGACGTCATTCTGTGGTGCAACGCCCTTGGGGCGCCCCGGAGCGGAAATTGAGTGGCGCCCCCTGCCTTACCGCCTGGCGCTTCCAACGACCGGAAGACTGGAACGTTATCAATCGGTCTGGGGCTGGGGGGGGCGCTATTTAAAGGGGGCCTCTTCCTGTCTTTTTCTGTGGTCGACATTTATGCACCACTCGTTCTGAGAGAGAGAGAGAGATTCGGAGAGAGAGAGAGAGAGACTTCTACATTGACTCAACGCTTTGTGAGGTAGTTTTGCCTAGTTCATCCTAACTTTGCTGCTACTTTCGTTGCTGTACCTCATTACTTTTCTGGCAAAGAGAAGATGGGGGCTGCAATGATTGGGGGCGTCGTCCTGCTCCAGCTCAATCGGAGCAGAGTGAGACGCAGACAGAGAGTGGCAATGATGGCCAGACGGAGGAGGCCCATCAGGCGCATGTACAGGAGAGCTTACCCTCCCAGGGTATATCGTGAACAGCTCTCCTACATCCACATGTCCGAGGAGCTGTGTTTGCGAAGGCTGCGATTCAGCAAGGAGGTGGTCACTGAGCTCTGCCACCTGCTGCAGCCAGATCTGCAGCCTCAGCTGAGGTCCAGGACGTCTCTGTCGGTGGCAGTGAAGGTCACAGTGGCCTTGAACTTCTACGCCACTGGCTCATTCCAAGCTGCTGTTGGGGACCTCGCCAATATCTCCCAGTTTGCGGTGCATCGCTGCATTCGGCAGGTCACCAATGCCCTCTTCACAAGGAGACGAGACTTCATCTCCTTCCCTATGACCCCAGACAAGCAGCATGACCGTGCTATGGGCTTTGCGAGGGTAGCGGGCTTCCCCATGGTGCAGGGCGCCATTGACTGCACGCATGTGGCTTTGCGTGCTCCGCGAGAGAATGCAGAGGAGTTCCGGAACAGAAAGGGGTTCCATTCCTTGAATGTGCAGTTGGTCTGTGACCACAGACAGGTGATTCTCGCTGTCAATGCCCACTATCCGGGCAGCTGCCACGATGCTTTCATCCTGCGCCAGAGTACTGTGGCAGAAATTTTCGAGGCACCGCATCAGCCAGTTGGTTGGCTTCTGGGGACAAGGGGTACGCATTGAGCACCTGGCTGATGACACCGCTCCGTGCGCCAAACACCCCTGCTGAGCTGCGGTACCAGGAAAGCCAACAAGCAACGAGGAACATTATTGAGCGCACAATCGGCGTGCTCAAACAACGATTCCGCTGTCTGGACCATTCCGGAGGAGCCCTGCAGTACTCGCCTGAGCAAGTTTCCAAATTCGTAGTGGTGTGCTGCATGTTGCACAACATGGCAATCCTCAGGACGCAGCCAATGCCACCAGGCCTTGCAGCACCACAAGAGGAGGAGGAGGAAGAGGAGGAACAGGCCGAGGACGATGATCAGCAGCAGCACCAAGGCAGGAGGGCGGCCCACAATGGTCAAACTGCAAGGGCCGTCCGTCAACGACTAATAGCAAGCCGCTTCTAGGACCCCTGCCAGTGCTACAAACACGAATCAACCCAGCACGCAACCCCTAAGCCGGCCAAGGCACCAATAATTCCAACCACCAGCCATGTATATTTTGAATACAGAAACTTATTTATTGTACAAACTCTGTGTGTGTCAATTCCTCATGAGAAACTCATAGAAATAAACACCAAAAAACAGTCAATAACATAACTGGTTCTCACAACCTGGAGATAATGTCCAAAACACTAAACAAAAGTTGGGCCATGAACCTCGGCCTTTAATAAAAAAATGACCAGCATTTTGGCACACATCCTACTTTTTGCCCTTCGAGGGTGATCTCCTTCCCTTGCGCACTTCCCCCCTTCTAACCCTACTGCTCCTCCGTAATGGGACCTCAGTGGCTGCAGCAAGGCTGGTGGAAGGCTGCTGCTTGTCAGACCCTGACACTGCAGATGCCCCTGAAGGCCGGCCTCGACCACTTCTGGGCCTGGAGGGCCCGGCTGCAGACTGCACCAACTCTGCATGGGCGGCAGCAGTCTGTCCTACAGGCGGTGGCAAGTGCAGTGGAGAAGTGACAGTGTTGGCAGCAGGAATGCTGTCATCGTGAGAGAGGACAGCAACTCCCTGCTCGCCCGACACACTGGCACTCCCACGGGGCAGCACTTCAGCATCCGGAGCAATTTGCCTGAGAACAGATTGCTGGCCTGCTGCGGCGCGGTGACAGCCCCGGGGACATGTGCACGAACCATCGAGGATGGCAGCAGTCAGTGCTCGCGTGGCCTCAATCTGAGTCTGCATGAGAGCAGGCTCAGATAGGTTCCTGGCAGCCAGTGACTGAATTGCAGCAGTAAGCTTTAGTGTGGCATCCGCCTGTGCTACAGCGAAGTGCTCCACACTCCTTGCCAGTGCCTCAATGCATTCGGGCACCCTTCCCACTGCACCCATGAGCTCAGTGTGCATGACCACCGCCTGGCTGTTCATTTCTGCAATCATCCGCTCCTCCTCTGCGTCCATTGCATTAGGAGTGTCTGGCATACTCTCCCTCTGGGGAGAAGGCTCCCGTTCTTCCCTCCCCCCCCCATGGCGTTGCTGCAGCCCGCTGGGTCCTGGAACTTCACCATCATCAGCCCCTTCCCCCCTGCTCCCCCGTTCTTCCCTCCCCCCCCCATGGCGTTGCTGCAGCCCGCTGGGTCCTGGAACTTCACCATCATCAGCCCCTTCCCCCCTGCTCCCCTCCGGGGAAGGCGTGTTCCCAGTGTGGCCATGGGCTTCCTCGGGAGAGGGTGGCACTGATGCTCCGGCTTCCTCCTCAGCTGCAGCATCACTCCCAGTGGCAGCTTCAGGGACCATCTCCTCAGCTGGTGAATCACCATCTGAAAGCAGGGAGGTACAAGAGTGGCTTTAGCGTGAGGACAGGGTGGCAGTAAGGGAGGAATAAGTGCAGCGAGTTAGCAAGTTGGATTGAAAGTGTCAAAGGCTGGTATTGTGAGGGACAAGTGGAAGGACAGAGGACAAAAAGGTGATGACCTTACCATTGCTGTCCACAACGGGGTCGGCGTCTCCAGTGGCGACGGGACCGATCACCCGGCTTGCCACAATCCTGTGGACGCGCTCCTCCAGATCGCTGAGGGGTTGCAGCTGAAGCCGCCCTCCACCCGTCCGTTGCTGCTGTCTCCGATTATGAGCCAGCTTAGCCTGCAAGAAAAAGGACAGCATCTGAGTCAATATACAGCCATGGTCTTGCCTGATGTGCCTCCCATAGGTGAATAGCCCTTACAATATGCAGCCATGGTCTTGCCTGATGTGCCTCCCATAGGTGAATAGCCCTTACAATATGCAGCCATGGTCTTGCCTGATGTGCCTCCCATAGGTGAATAGCCCTTACTGTATGCAAAGTGTGGAATGTGTGTGTGTGTTTGATGAAAGGGCCATAGGTGTTGGATGAGTGTTGTGCATTGGGGTTTTAAGACCCTCTGGCCATAGAGTGAGGTTGAGATGGAGGGATGGAGAGGTATTGAGAAAAAGCCACTCACCCTGACGACCCGAGTGAGGTCGTTGAACTTCTTGCGGCACTGGACATGGGTCCTGGGCACCATGCTCCTGGAGGAGACGCTCTGAGCCACCTCCCTCCACACTCTTCTGAACTCGCGTGGCAAAGGCCTCCTGCCACTCTCTGGGAACAGCATGCATCGTCTGCGCTCCACTGCGTCAACCAGAGCATCCAAGGCCCGCTCGGTGAAGCGATGAGCGCGTTCTCTCACCCTCTCCATTCTTGGCAGCAAAATGGATTACAGGTCTCTCCAGGCTGAGATTCAAGGCTGCAATGAGCAGGGTGTGGCTGGGGAGCAAGTGGCCCCCCCCGCTTTAAGAAGTGTCCGGCGTCAGTGTGTCTGTGTTCCCGCGCTAACTGGCAGCAGCTGCGCTGCGCTCGTGCGCTGAGTTAGCGCCTCACTCCTAGGCCTTTGCGCCTTAAGAGAGGTGTGCAGCGCCTAATTTAGCGCTCCACTCACCTCCCGGGGCGGTAAAAGTGAAGTTTCCTGTCAGTGCCGATAATTAGCGCCAGGCGCTAATATTTGCGCGCGGACGATATTTGCGCCCCAAATGGGGCGCGACCTAATTTCTACCCCTTAATGTCTCTTCATCTCCCCCTTTGTTCTTTTATCCCCTCCCCCTTTTCCCAGCTTTACCCTGGCCTTAAATCTATTTGATTTCCGGCTCTTCCCAGTTCTGATGAAAGGTCATCGACCTGAAACGTTAACTCTCTTTCTCTCTCCACGGATGCTGCCTGGCCTGCTGAGTTTTTCCAGCATTTTCTGTTGTTATTTAGGACATGGCGTTGTCATGTGTTACATTTTACCAACACTTGATTTTTTAAAAATTATATTTATACTGAGGAATGAATGAGTGGGAATTAATTACTGCAAATTTACAAAAGAAAATTAATTGCCGCAAAATTGCGGCTAGTAATGGATACCTTACCTGAGATTTTCGAGCTGGTTAAGCCTGAGCTGTGAAGCTTGCAGGCCATCCATGTGATCGAGAGAACACTGCAACCTATTGCTAAAGGATGTCACTTTTAGTACCAGTAGGTGGCACACATGTTAAGGAAACTGTGTTCCATATGTTATTAGTGTCAAATTTCATTTCTTTGAAATACCAGCTCATCGAAGCTGCGAAATGAAACGATCACTCAAGCCCACAGAATGAACCGAGTTCCCAAACTATTAATAACAATTATCCAGACAATTTCCATTTCCTTTTTAAATCGCTCAAAACTTCTCTCAAAGTAACTGCCGTAAACATTCGAGCCCCAGAATTTTACGTTGGTTTTGGCATTTCTGGAGCCTAAAATTGGGGGAACTCACTTGACGAGCCAACAAATTGAGCTGGAATCTTTCTGGTCCACAAAGGAAAGGTTTGAATTTCTAATTTGGCCCCTCCCATGATATGCCTGCCAGGTCCCTATGTGGCTGATTTTAAATAGATAGTAATGAGGACCACTGGTTTTATACTCGCAGTGCACTAAGGGTAAGTTACAATGAAAAATATAAGGCACGGATGCTGCCAGGCTAAGCTGAGTCTAGCTGAAATGAGGATAATTTGAGTCTGAAGATTGCTGAAAGTTTGAGTAGTATCACTGCAGGGAACAACTTTTTGGAACAAATTTTTGACATTCAGTCGAATCAGCCTTGTACTTGCTTCTGACTGACTGTGGGAGTGTGGAACCACTGGGAGATTTTGACATCTCCTCCAGCACCCACAGTTAGGGCTTCCCAGAAGCAGGCATAGAATCCCCTATGGGCATAGCTTTGTATGACACTATTATTATGATGTGGAGATGCCGGTGTTGGACTGGGGTGGACAAATGTGAGAAGTTGCACAACACCAGGTTATAGTCCAATAGCTTTATTTGAAATCACAAGCTTTCGGAGCGCTGCACTTCACCTGACGAAGGAGCAGCGCTCCGAAAGCTTGTGATTTCAAATAAAGCTGTTGGACTATAACCTGGTATTGTGCGACTTCTCACTATTATTATGGAGGAATAGGAGCAGGAGAGCATGGAGGAAAGGAGAATAATGTAGCATTTAGGGAGGATGCACCCCAAAACATATTACCCACCTCCAAAGAATATACAGGCAACCCAGATCCTATGAGGATATTAGCAAGGAGATGTGAATTAAAAGTGTGTGCTTCATTAAAGAGGAAATAAGGGAATTTTACAACTATTGCATGAGAAGCTACAGTCCTGGTCATCTGTCCAGATTACTCTGTCTCAGCTATGAAGGTGGTGACCACACTAAACTTTTATGGCACTGGGCCATTTCAGGCAGTCACTAGGGTGCAGAAAGGACATGTATTTGTCAGGTGACTGAAGCACTTTACACGAGAGCTGGGGAATTCATGCATCACAATGAGGGAACAGCAAAATAGGGTCATCCATTATCACAGGGTTGCTGTGGCAAGATACTACCAGAATGGTCATCGAGAGGACCATTATGGTTTTAAAGGGGCACTTTTACTGTAGTTTGTGAGTCGCGCAAAGCTTTAGCCTGTGCCTTGCAGAACTTTGCCATACATAAAGGCTTGCACTGGGACGCTCCTTGGGAGGTGGTCCTAGCTGCTTCAGAAGCAGAAGTACATGGAGGAGAGCATCAGGATGACCATCACTCAGAAGACTCCTCAGTGACTGCTGCAATGGTCATCAGAGCACAAATAATAAGCTGTCACTGCCTTAACTCCTTCTTCCCCTGCCTTAAATAAAGGACAAATCCTTCACAGCAGTTCCCATCCTGGAACATTACCACACATCAGACCTCTTTGCCCCTCTATGACCAATAATCGGCACCTGAATGAGGAAGTCAGCATGAAAAAGGTGCACCCTTTGCTGTATGACTCTAACTTCCATGAATAGCAGAGCACAACATAAGTGCATATTCTCCTTTAATGCAATAAACTTCAAAGTGAACAGAGGTCAACCTAATCTTTCCTGAGACATGCTTTGCCTGGGTGCCTAAACATACCCTTTTTCCTATTCTAGTGCTTCTCCTAGGTGCAACCAGAGGGCCAGGATCGTGAGAGGTGGTTGGTTGCTCCGGTGCTACAAACGCTCATAAGAGCATAACAAATAGGAGCAGGAGTAGGTCATTCGGCCCTTCGAGCCTGCTCCGCCATTCAATAAGATCATGGCTGATCTTCTACCTCAACTCCACTTTCCTGAACTATCCCCATATCCCTTGATTCCCTTAGTATCTAAAAATCTATCAATCTCTGTCGTGAATATACTCAATGACTGAGCACCCACAGCTCTCTGGCGTAGAGAATTCCAAAGATTCACAACCCTTTGAGTGAAGAAATTTCATCTCATCTCAGTCCTAAATGGCCAACCCCTTATTCTGAGACTGTGACCCCTAGTTCTAGATTCCCCAGCCAGGGAAACATTTTCCCAGCATTAACCCTATCAAGTCCCTTAAGAATTTGATATGTTTCAATGAGATCTCATTCTTCTAAACTCTAGAGATTATAGGCCTAGCCTACTCAATCGTTCCTCATAGGACAATCCCCTCATCCCAGAAATAAGTCTAGTAAATCTACGTTGCACTCCCTCTAAGGCAAGTATAACCTTCCTTAGGTAAGGAGACCAAAACTGTACACAGTGCTCCAGTAATGCACAGTAATCACTCATGGGGTGCTTCTCCTCACAAGGCACTTTACACCTGGGAGGGTGTCCTACTTGGCTGCATCTCTGGAACTTGTGCCCAGGTAGCCTGGTGTTGTCTTCTATGTACCAGCAGCATGTTGCTCTGAGGGGGAAGGTCAGATGACTGGCATGTGCTGTTGTTCTGAGTGACAATAGCTTCAGGTAGGTTGGGTCCAACCCTTACCATTCCACTGGGCCCTGAATCTGTGTCCCATTGATATGTAGCCTGGTTGATCTAATGGTAGATATCAGACCTTGAAAGCTCTGAGAGACAGCAGCCCACATCCTGGCTGCCGGGGTCTAGAGGTCAGTACACAGATTACTGCCTATTCTGTCCAATTTTGCCACCAGAGCTGTTGTCTACTATGCTTCCATGGAGGAGGAGGCACCAAGTGTCCCCTGGCTGATTGTTAGGTGGGAGTCTTCTGCAGATTCCATTGAAGCAGCCACAGGCTCCATTGAGGTCTGCAATGAAGAAAATGCTTCTAATGTTTTCACAAACGGGAGCTGACTCTACAGTCACACCTGTCAGTTGCCACACATCCTCAGGGACTGACCTCAGAGTCTGCATGTTAGTGTGATGTTCCTCGAACATCCTTCTTTTTAGATGAGTATCCATGAGTTCTGAACATGAGCCACAAATCCAAAGCCTTTGGCAGCCTGCTCCTCGGTCTCGACTGGAAGGATGGGATATCCTCAACCACGTCCCACTCCTCCTGCTCTGTGAATCACACAATGCCACATCCTCACTTACACTACCTAATTCCCCTTGGGTGAATGTATCTGAGCTGAAACCTGGGAGTGAAAAAGCAAGTGATGCAGGGGGTTAGATAGAGGGCTTGTAGCAGAGGAACACAGCCCTGGAACTCGTGGAGAGCCTTACTTAGACTTCTTCTCCTTCTTCATAATGCTCCTCCTCCTCTTCCTCAACTTTTTCACTTTGTTGCTTTGGTAGATTTTCAGGAAAGGAGGCTCCAAGCTAAGAATGGGCAAGCATTACTCCCTTGGGATTAAGGAGACAGGGATGGAAGCTTGTGGTTGTGTGCTGCTTCACAGGATGCATTGGTAACTTTGCAGCTGTGCAGCCACTAACCTGCACTGTGCGCCAACCTCTCCCACAGCTAAAGCAGAGTGCGTCCTCAGCAGTTCCACGGCCTGCTCCTCATACCCTGTGAGCTCCTTGATGTTAAGGATGGCCCCTCTGGTGCCCTGCTTCTTTCAGGCATTGTGTGTAAGTTTTTTTTCATGCAACGATTGAGTTAATTAGATAAAAGTTGGCAATTAAGGGCTGTCTCCCGGTGGCAGCAGATCGTTGATGCACCCTGTTAAAGTAGAGGTAAAGGTTTTACGGTTGTGCATACAAGTAAGTGCTGTTAGGGAAGATGGCTACACACACTGTAAGCCCCCTAGTTTGTGTCCTATTTGACCAGAGTGTAGTGTGAAGAGCTAGTTGTACAGGTCTTAGTTTTGAAGAGTTTACTGGTGCCCAGCGTGCCCACAGAAGGAAAGAGAGTGGCTGGTATATTACCTTGCCCGTTATCTGAAATTTCAAATTGAATTATTGCATTGAATACTCTTCCACTCAACCAAAATGGCTGCTACCATTACAACAACAACTTGCATTTATATAGCACCTTTACAGGAGAAAAACATCCGAAATTGCTTCCTAGAGATAATCAAAAATTGGACGATGAGCCAATGAAGGAGATCTTAAGTTTGGTCAAAGAGGTGAACTGCTTTAAGGAGGGTCTTAAAGGAGGAGAGGGAAGTGGAGATCAGAGGGGGTTAGAGAGAAAATTCCAGAGCACGAGGCCTAGGCGCCTGAAGGCATGATCGCCAATGGTAAGGAGAAGGAAGGGAGAGTCGCACAAGTGGCCGAAATCAAAGGAACAGAGAGTTTGGTGAGTGGGGGGGGGGGGGCGGCGGGGGATGGGGGTTGGTGTTCGGCAGTTTGTAGCACTGTACGGAGATAGGGAAGGGTAAGGGGGAATTTAAACATGAAGGAGATCGGGAGTCAGCAAGGACAGGGGTAATGGGCAAGCGGACTTTGTGCAGGATAGGACAAGGGAATTAGTGGCAAAGATACTGAGTTCGTGTCGGGAGCCAATGAAAATCATTTTGCTGTTCCCAATATTTATCTGGAGGAAATTGTGGCTCATCCAATACTGGATGTCGGACACAACCTGACAGCACAGAGACAGTGGAGGGGCCGAGAGAAGTGGTGGAGAGGTAGAAGGAGAGGTAGAATTAGGAGGCACCAGCATATATTTGAAAGTCTACCCCATGTCTACAGATGATGTAGCCTAGGGGTAGAATGTAGATGAGCTAGGGGGGGACCGAGAAAGAATCCTTAGAGGACTTCCGAGGTAATGGTGAGTGGGTAGGAAGAGAAGCCATTGCTGGAGATTCTCTGGCACTGCTTGGATAGGTAGGAGTGGAACTAAACGAGGGCATTCGTCCTGAGTAGGACAATGGAGGAGAGGCATTGCAGGAGGGTGGTGTGATCGACATGATAATATAAATTAACAAGGGGCCTCACAGAATGTCACACTGTAAGATGCATAATGATATGGTACTTCATGGCCCTACTAGGTACTACTGAATTGTGAATTATTTCTTTGTAGTTCACTGTCCAAAGAAATCTGATGCTCTGTGTCGCTCTATAGAAAACATCCCAAAGCACTTCACAGAAGCAGAAGTTTTATGCAAATAACATAAAACAAACGTTCCTAGGTATATCCAAATGTCCTCTCTGATTTTGCTAGTGCCTTTGTGATCTGTTTGTTGCTACAGAACTCTTTGCAAGGAAAACACATGGATCCTTCCCAATAATAACCCAAAAAAGCACAACGATAATCAATATATATTAGTATTTTAAAAAAATGCCATTTATGCTGCAAAGCCCAAGTGCCTAGTATTGAACTTAAATCTTCGAGAAGAGGAAATGTTCACCAAATTTGTAATTTTAAAATCAGCTTGGCATAATGACATAATTTTAAAGAAAAATCATATCCTATTGAAAAATAAATATGATGATATAACATGACTTGCTTGTTTTACAGTGTGTACATAAAGGTTGGCTCCAATATTCCCTTTCCCTCTTGCCTGGAGGAAGAAGTACATCCTGATGAGCAGTGCAATGACCAACTGGGACCCACCAGCTGTGAGGATCCATTTAGTCCTCAGTTTATTATTGACTGGTGCAATATTTTATTGGTAAGTATTACCATTGGATACAAACATCTGGTAAAATTGGTAATAACTCACAAAAACATCCCAAATATACTCTGGCATAGATAAAGCAGATTTTCTTCTCTTCACATAAAAGTTCTGAAGGATTACTAGAAACAAAACTAATGCAGATTTTTGTTGTATAAAATTTTAATCAAGAAAACCACCAAATGAACAACCAGTGGATATTTTAGGTTATTACAGTTCAAGAGGGGCCAGATGTGAGTGGCGAATGAATGGTGTCGGCTATTCATTAGACTTGCACTTGCCCATAGATGTTCCATGGGGTTTTGCATGGCAAGTTGCTGTCAGCAGGACATCCAAACGGTGCAGCGCACTCTACAGGGCATCTGGGACCTGTGTGAGCAGGACAAGCAATGGTGCATCTCTTTAACCAATCAGATTGAAGAATCATTAATGAGCAGCGCAGTCTGAACCAGGAAGTGTCAGTTAGAATAGTGAATTCAATGTCAAATCATGTACAGAAAGCAAAATAAAGAGAGGGAAAGAAAAAGTGGATTAAGAGAGAGAGATAAAAGAGACAGAAAAAGTGAAAAAAATGTTTATTTACATTTAAAAAAAATCTGCAACAATAATTAAAAGCTGAAGGAATGAGATTCCACACTTGTAAAAGTTAATTTTCAGTGCCAGAGAGGTTGTTTACCAATAATTAAGACTTAACACGCCGATAAAAGGGTACTTAGACTGGAATGGATGAGTGGCGGGTTTAATCCGTATCTACAATGTCAGTACAGGAACTTCACGGCATACAATACATTTGAATGGGGAGCCAGGTGGCGAGATGTCATTTTCATGCAGCTTACGGCAGAGTGGCGCATCTCAAACAGCAACTTCCGGATTTTTGCATTTAACTGCACATGTGCGCTTGCCGGAAATTGCTGTCTGATTTGCGCATAAATAACGGTGAGCGCTGTAAGCCTCACCTTTATTTTCACAGCAATATCCAGCCCAAGATCTTCTTCTCAAAAGCCTCTTTCAGTTAAAATTTATAAAACTGTGATATTTTATTTTCTGGTCTTATCAAATAACTAGTAGATCTCCCATAGTGTTGCTCACAGTAAGTCGAAGAATGGTCTATTTTGTAATGATAGGAATAAAAAAGTGATGCACTATTCTGCCAATTGAACATCAAGAAGACCAAAATCATCATTTTGGCCCCTACCATAAATGCCTCTCCCTTGCCATCCCCTCCTTGGCCATTCACTCAAGCTGAATGAGACTGTGCAAAACCTCTGAAAAAGAGTTTCTCCTGTTCTCCATCCTAAATCTCTTACATTTAGTTTTATGTCTATGCCCTCTCGGTTTAGACCTCTTAACCACTGGAAACTGTTTGTTTCTATTTATTTTGTCCCATCCCTTCATAATGTTAAACACCTCTATCAAATCTCCCCGTAATCTCTGCTGTTCTAATGAAAACATAGGCGAGTGATAGAGTCACCTCTCTTGGCAGCTGACGTGGTGTAGGAGTCTCAGACTGTTGGCAGCTCAGAGAAGCACGAACAGAAGTAAAGCCAACTTCATAATTCTTTTGATAAATTAATCAATGCGGAAATAGATAATGTTATATACTGAACCGACATTTTGAAAATGACAGCTGTGCAAAATGTGGGGATAAGGTTTTAACCAAAACCAGTGGGCAATTTCAGATGTAATCAAGTTTGTCCAGTTTGAATCAAGTTGGAAGTCATTACAACTACTGCTGGTCAATGAGATTTCAGAGATCAAAGGGATCATTTTAACTCCCTTCACCTGACATAAATGGGGATGGCAGCAGTCCAGAAATGGTGTTGGATCACTTACAAATCCATTTACACTGCCACCATCCTGTTTCAGGCGGGAGGCGACTTATAATATGCAATTACAATTTCACGGTACAAATGGGTGGGTGCGGCGCACTCTCCACCCATTTGTACCGGTCAGTGATTGGCCTAAGCCGTAGTGGTAATGCTGGAGGCAATGTTGTTGCTTACTGAACCCAAGTTGCCAGTCACAGTTCTGTCCACAATGCCAAACTGTACACGATAGGAAAGAGATGTTACTCTTTCAAATAGTATTCAATCGCCTTATCTTTCGATTAAGCACTTTACAGCCTTCTGGACTCAACATTGAGTTCAACAATTTCAGACTATAACCCCTGCCCCCATTTTTCAGGCTGTTTATGATTCTGCCATCCCCTTTTGTGACATTTAATCTCTCCTGCCTCCTAACCTAGCACAGAATGTTCCTTCAATTCCTTCCTCCCCTCCCCTCCCCCTTTCCCTGCCTCTGCACCTGTTTAAAATCTGTTACATCTCCAGCCTTTTCCCGTTCTGATGAAGGGTCCCAGACCTGAAACGTTAACTCTGTTTCTCTCTCCACGGATGCTGCCTGGCCTGCTGAGTGCTTCCAGCATTTTCTGTTGTTAGTGCAGGTTCATGCCTGTCTTACAGGGAGTTCTCACATCTCTTTATCTTAAAACAATCTAGAATGCCTCAGTGTTATTTTACCACGGCTATTAAAAATAGAGCAGAAAAGGGACTATTAGAATTAAAAAAAAGTGGAATGTGGTTTAAAAAAGGAAGCCTACTGGAGTTGGGTTGGGGAAGTAAATTGGGTCGGTGAGGCATCAAGCAGGAGCAGGAAAGTCAGAACAGGGAGAACGTTAAGACACGTAAGAAGTGGGCCTCTGGGTTGAAGAGCAAAGAAAGTGGAGGTTGGGGAGGGAAGCAAACCGGGAGCCAGGCCAAGAATAAAGCAGGAATAGATCGGGGGAATTGCAGTGGCCAGTTGTAATTGCAGTGAGAAGCCTCCAGGAGCGGGCCTCGGGGGGTCATCGGGTTAGGACGCAGACTGAGGTGAAGCTGAGAGTCAGGCAGCTGAGCAGGGAAGATCTCAGTACAGAGGGAAGGCTAGATTGATCAGAGCATGCAAGGTGACAATGGAGGAGCCCTGAGTAAAAAGAGGAAAAACAGGGCCAGCAAATAGGAAGCAGCAGATCCCAGCTCAATGGTGGGACCCCGTGGGCATCAGCAGGGGGGCAGGTGGGTGACTGAAAACAGGAGCGGGAGGCATGGCAGGGGACATTTTAAAAATATTTAACAATAATATATATGTGAAGTATAGTTACAGAAAGTACAGTTACTTACCTGGAGACAAACAAGATGGTGACAATCTTAGGAGAGAGTTCACAAAATTTAAAACACCTTGGCTGGTGACCAAAGCCTTATTTTTATATAATACTTTGACAAAACTTATGGAAAGAAGTAGAGTTGATTGCTCCATAGGCGTTTCACTGCAGCACAAGACGGGTACCTGTGGAAATGCAAAACTGAACTGCTACAGCACAACCACTGCTGGAAGAATGTGAAAAGTATGAAAAGTTTACATAGGCCGTTTCCATATAAGTGTGGACACAGGAATTAATAATGGTAAAAGTTGACAGGAAGTGCATGTATTTATCCTCTTCAAGCAATCTTAGTAATGTCAAGAAGCTTTATTTGGCAACATCAGTAGTGTTGTCAACACCTGTAGTGTTGTCAACACCCAAAGGAAGGTCATTTCTATATAAATGTGAACATAGGGATTTATAATGGGAGAAGTTGACAGGAATTGCATATAGATGCAAGATTTTAATATATTATGTATTTATTTATACATACACATCCTTCATAGGTAATCCACTGTATTTTTGTTTTACAGATTGATAAATCCAAACCTGATATACCTGATGCTGAGGTGGTTCCTGGAGATGGTATCCTTACTGATGGTGGAGAATACGACCCACCTTCAAACTTCCTTGAAAGCAGGAGCTACTATTTAGACTATGTGGTCACAATAGCTGTTCCTCTAGCAATTGGTCTGATTCTGTGTCTCATCCTTGCTTATATAATGTGTTGTCGTCGAGAGGGCCTGTAAGTATCGTTTTAACGACTTAAGTACATTATCTCATAGATCTGTCACCTGCGAGTCATTTATTCTATTTTTAACCTTTTAACTAGTATATTCTGAGATTTAAGGTTAGAAAGAAAAGAAAGAATTTGCATTTATATAGTACCTTTCATGCCCTCTGGACATCACAAAGCACTTCACAGCCGATGAACTATTTTAAAGGGTATTCACGATAATAATGTAGGGAAATGCAGCAGCTGATTTACGCACAGCATTGTCCCACAAATAGCAATGAGATAAATGATCAAATAACAGAGTAGAATTTCAACTGGCCACCCGGGCAGTTTCTATAATGGGAAGTAGATCTGCAACAGTAAAACTGCTGTTGTGGACTGACCTCCCATTATAGAAACTGCCCGATCTTCATTTCCATTAGTTTCTATAATGGGCAGCCGCTTCATAGTTTCACGCCAGGTTGCCAAGTTGAAAATCTACACCGATCTGTTTAGTGATGTTGACTGAAGGATAACTATTGGCCAGGTCACTGGGAAAACTCCCTTGCTCTTCTTTGAATAGTGCCATGGCAGTTTTTACCTGAGATGGCAGAAGAGACTTCAATTTAACATCTCAGCTGAAAGACAGCACCGATCATCATCGTGGAGTTAAAAACAGAAAATGCTGGAAATACTTAGCAGGTCAGGCAGCATCTGTGGAGAGAGAAACAGAGTTAACGTTTCAGGTCAATGACCCTTCGTCAGAACTGGAAAAAGCTGGAGATGGAACAGGTTTTTAAGCAAGTGTAGAGGCAGGGAAAGGGGGGAGGGGAGGAAAGAATAAAAGGGAAGGTCTGTGATAGGGTGGAAGGCAGGAGAGATTAAGAGACAAAAGGGATGATGGTGCAAGGCAAAAGGAGATGGTAATGGGACAAGTTAAGAAACAAAAGATGGCTCTAGATGAAGTGTAAATGGTGATGGCAGAATGAAAGACAGCTGCCATGTGAGAGAGAGAAAAAAAATGGAAAAATAAGATAGGGGCAGAAGTTATGGTCTGAAATTGTTGAACTCGATGTTGAGTCCAGAAGGCTGTAAAGTGCCTAATCGAAAGATGAGGTGCTGTTCCTCAAGCTTACGTTGAGCTTCATTGGAACAGTGTTCCATCTCCAGCTTTTTCCAGTTCTGACGAAGGGTCATCGACCTGAAACGTTAACTCTGTTTCTCTCTCCACAGATGCTGCCTGACCTGCTGAGTATTTCCAGCATTTTCTGTTTTTATTTCAGATTTCCAGTATTTGCAGTATTTTGCTTTTGTATCATAATGGGGTTCATGGGCACTGAAGCCTTTTAACATTGCGATAACTACTTTGGCAGAAGATAATTTATTGCAGAAGTTAATTGCCATTTTTCTCTCCACATGTAGTAATGTACGCTGACAAGTGGAAAATATTTATGTTGTTGCAGTTCAGTAGGAGACAATGGCAACCATGTTTTTTTCAGTCATAATTATTTATTCTCTCAAAGCAATCTTAGCAATATCAAGAAGTTTTATTTGGCAACATCTGCAGCCTTGTCATCACCCAAAGGAAGGTCATTTGCATCGAACATGGTAGCTAAGAGTTAATAAAGCCTCCAACCTTCACCAAGAACCATAGGGTTGTCAACAAATAACCTGAAAAGGAATGCAATAAAAAAAAACTGGATTTCATTATCCAATGGTCAAAAAGGCATGACAAGGTGTTACGCTATCAGAGAAAAGTCTAACATGGCTTTATGACAAGATTGCCAACATCTGTGAAATTCACCCAGAAGGCAGAATATCTATCCTGGAGCCCTTGATAGCAGGTAAATTGAAATTACAGTTTCTCCTTCCACTTATATTAAAATAGGTGGGAAAGCACAGCACATCAATTGAACTTTATCAGACTACAAGGATTCTGTAAAATCTTTAATTTACAATGAACACATCTTTTAGACAATAGTTCATAGCTTCATTATACTTAGAATTTTAAGTCTCTTCCAAAATGGCATCTTCTGCTGTCTGTCTTCAGTTTTACAGCATGTTTGCTTATTCTTGCCTTTGTTTGTCTCCACAGATTAGTCATTGTCTTCTTCCAGATTTGCTGTGTTCATTATATAGTCTGTTACCACTTCATAGGCTACTGATGGACTGAGAGCAAGGAATCCACTGGCAAGGATCGTTTCCAGCCAATGAAATGGATTGACCCTGGAAGGGGAATCCACAAGCTGCTGTCAGGTACCATGGAGGCATGTGATCTGTCGCTGGATCCTCCACAAGGCCTGTCTGGGGGTACCTCAATCTTTTGGAAGGTTTAGCGCCGACAGATGAAACGATGCATCAGTTACAGATAGAGAGGAAAGTGCACAAGTCATGTACAATGTCCCTGTCACAGCATTATCTGGGATAGTTTGCCTGCACAAAGTTATGTATTTAGGCTGGGTGATGTTGGTACAGCAGTTGCGTTCTCTGGTCAATCCACTGCTTAGCATTATGATGCAAAACCAACAATTGCTATTCAGAATATAGCTATTCAGACCTCTTTATAGGCATCCAAAGGCCTCTCCAACGGGTATGCAAGCTTAGCATCTGCTTCATGTGGCTCAGGTGACTCTCCACCTCCATCTCCACTCCTTCACCCTAGATACCAACCTGTGGAGCATCCTTCAACACAAGCCTCACAGAATATTTGCATAGAAATATGAGGCGTGATTTTTAAATTTTAAATCCCTCGCCTTGATAGCAGGCTGGACACCAGTGATGTCCCTTGAAATCCAGCATTGTTATGGCGATAGTGATGGGAATTATATTGTGTGACCTATCCTTGCATTACCACCTGCTTTGAATACACCTACTATATTTGAGTGGACATATTCAATGGTTGCCGTTGTTTCTGGTGGAAAATCACAGAAGTGGTGGCAACCAGTGGGGAGCCAATAGAATGGCAGAATCTCCGCTCCAGATTGACCTAAAATTGGGAAGATTTGAGTGGAAGATAGGTCCTATAAAATTATAACAGATATTGTCCAAGCATATATTTAATTGTGTTCCCCTAGCTCTACTCTGCCTCTAAGTACTTCCCAGCCCAAGGACCCATTTGCAAACAATGCCATATTTGCTAAAGCTGAGGGCTACTAGATAATGAAGGTCCACTATTTCTGTGCAGAAACAACTTGGGAGGCCCTACACATTTCTGCACCCACAACATGTTTCAGCATTCTCCATTCCAAGACATCAACAAAGACATTTCCATCTCTTGGCAACACAGGAGCCTGGCCCTCTATCCACGTCCAAACTACTGCTACATTGCCATCACTGGCTGAAGTGAATTCTTGCTGAAAATTAAGTGCTTGTGCTTCAAGGACTATGGGAGGTGCTCTGAGAGAGTGAAAGTATGGGTGACTGTGGAAGTACTTGCTTAGTCACGCCTGACCACCAGGGCACTGCCTTCATCTGTTGAGAGGACAAGGAAAAACATAGGCTGTGATGTAAGAAAACTACTAGGCACTTGGTTTAAGCATTAAACAAAGCTTTAATCAACTGTTTTTCAACATGGAGATCTAGTTGTGTCCTTCACTAGTTCCTGTTGAGGAATGTCCTAAGCAAGCTGGGCCCATGCCCGAGTATTTATACTCTCCCTGGACAGCGCCACCAGCAGGCTGCCCAGTATTACTTCATACAAGAATGACAAGATTCATGTCAGGCTGTGTGTAAAGTACTTGCAGTCATAGCAATACAATTGCTTTTTGAATGCTGAGTGAACACACGGTCCTCTTAAATAATACCGTTGCTACGCAAATGGCAGAAGCGAGCAGGCACCAAGATCCACTGCTAGAGGCAGTGGAGAGGAGAAGGGACATCCTTTTTCTCCCAGGGGACAGGAAGCCCTCCAGGCATCTACCGAGGAGGTAGTGGGATGTGATTGCTGAGTATGTCAATGCAAGGAGCATTGCACCAAGAACATGGCTACAATGCAAGAACACTATGTACTACTAGAGTTGTTAAGGTAAGGAGACTGTTACAATACTTTATCACAGCTGCACCACTCACAGCCTCATTAATTACAACACTGTCCTGCACTATCCTGCAATCACTACACCACACTTCACTGAACCTCCTTCTCCTCATGCTCACGCTCACCACTATTACAACCCTCACTTACCCACAACTCATACCCCAGACACAGACTGTCAGCTATTCCACCATAACAGCCATATTCTCCAAATACCTCACAAGACTCTCAATGACACACTTCCCCCTTTCTTGCAGGAGAAGGTCGCAGACAATATAAGGCAACAGGCTCTTACCAGAGGAGGAAGAGCCCGTCTGCACACCCTCTCTCCTCTTGAAGAGAGCTTGCTGGCCAAATGGGAAGCGGCAGAGCGAAGGCTGTGGCCACTGCTAACGCTGGATGAGATGCCATGCAGGGTTCCTTTACACCAAATCCTCTGTCTCTTCTGACTTCTCCCTCATCCCACACACTCTGCATGCCAAGCTGCAGATGCTTTCAACACCTACTTCTTTCTCTCTGCTCTCCCTCACACCACAAGCTAATCCTTGTCCCTCTCTTTCATTTCAGCTGCTGAGAATGTCAACACCCCTCAGCCAGTGGAGGGAGAGGAGCGCAGTATTCCTGAAGATGAAACATCGCGTGCTCTGACTCTCGCAAGCAGCAGCTCAGATACTGATACCACGCAGACTTTAGAGGTTAGGTTAGAGGACATATCTGCACGTGGTGACTCGCTGGGCACAAGTGGACAGGAGCTAGGGCAGGTGCCAGCTCGCCGGAGGGTGAGGTTGCATATTAGTTCTGCTGTAGAGGACTCAGATGCATACTTCGAGGGCCCAGGCAACTGAAGAATGCTCACGGATGTACACCACAAAATGCTAGGTGCACTGTGCAGCCTGCCAGAGAGCTTGCACACTGTGTCAACAGAGCATGGGGGAGTCCAGCTCCAACTTGTCTCAAGGCTTTGAGCAGAGCATGGAGACCATCCTGTCCAACATGGGCATTGAGAAGGTGGACGCTTTTTCACTCACCGTGACACTCCGCGGAATTCATGGCAAAGCAAATCTGGGGTGGCTACCCAGCAGCCCAAATTCCTGCCCCTTCAAGGGAAAATATGCACTTAGCTCTCCCTCAACCCAGGAATTTCAGGGCTGGTAGCTGTACGGAGTGATAATAATAGGCTTAAAGAGAGAGACAAACAGGAAGTAATAAGTGGTGCCAATGGAAGGTCTAAATCAGGAAGGAAAACACTGATAATGAAACAGTTGGAGGGACACACAGACATTTCAAGGTAGTACTGGAAGAAAAATAAACCACATTAAATAAATCATTTGTTTCAAGCCACCACTGTAATAAACTAAATGTACAACTTAAAATGTTACTATAAAACTTAAGTTGATGGGATGAATCCCTTTTGAAGTTACATAAAGCACATCTGACTGCATTTGGTAAATTGCTTTATAATTTCAAGTGTTAGACTTACGTGTTAATTGGTCTGAACATTGGTGATTAGCAATGGCTTCTGCTTTGAATTTTTCACATTTACAGCTGAACCTCAGATGATTTCCTCTTCCCTTCATTCAATGTACTTTATTGACTCCTTTAATTTTGTTCATTTGCAGGGAAAAAAGAGATGCAAAGACCTTAGAGTAAGTTGTCTTCTTAACTTTATCTTTTCCATTGAAACAGGCTTAGTTAATTAAAGCAGAAATAGATATTTTGAATACAGCATATTTATCAACTGTCCTCATCTGTATGAAATAATGCAAAGTTTATTTTTAAAGTCCTGAAAAAGGTCCATTCTTGCTTGCTATATCACTGGTAAGCAGACAACAACAACAGCAACTTGTATTTATATAGCACCTTTAACATAGTAAAACGTCCCAAGGCGCTTCACAGGAGCGTAATCAGACAAAATTTGACAGCGAGCCACTTAAGGAGATATTAGGGCAGATGACAGGTAGGTTTTAAGGAGCATCTTAAAGAAGGAAAGCGAGGTAGAGAGGTGGAGAGGTTTAGGGAGGGAATTCCAGAGCTTAGGGCCTAGGCAGCTGAAGGGACGGCCACCAATTGTGGAGCGATTGAAATCAGGGATGCTCAAGAGGCCAGAATTGGAGGAGTGCAGATATCTCGGGGGTTGTGGGGCTGGAGGAGATTACAGAGGTAGGGAGGGGGCGAGGCCATGGAGGGATTTGAAAACAAGGATGAGAATTTTAAAATCGAGGCGTTGCTTAACCAGGAGCCAATGTAGGTCAGCGACGCAAGGGTAATAAGTGAAGTATTTACAGGAATTCATCAGAACAGGAAAAAATGAGAAAAAAGCACATGAAAAGGAGTACTTCCACTGGTAGGAGCTGAGAAAGCCACAAAGCATCTAGGTGCTAGTTACAGAGATTGTGGCAGATATAAGTGAAGGTAAAGTTAGTGATGGATCCCAAATCCAATATTTAAGGGTTGAAGACAGCTGCCGATGCAATCTCTGGGACAGCAGGGTGCTAGTTGCAGGGCTTTGACATCTGCTGCAAGGAGCTATTAGTTGCAGGCAGGGACATCAATGCCTTTAACGTTTCTGCCTCTGGCTCAATCCAGAATAGCGCTGCTGTAGCAACTGCTGTGCTGACATGTGTATCAAACAGGTGACTGATGCAGTAGTTACCATTGCCAGCACTTTCATCTCCCATGAAGAAAGTGACTTAAAATTATGGGTCAATTGGCTCTTAATTTATGTCTAGAGTTGCATACCTTTCCATCAGTGATTTAAATTAAATAAGCAATTAAATGCATGATAAAATAGTACTTAGCAACTCGTGAATAAAACCCGAAGATTGATATTCGAAGACTTTAAATGGGCCCTCTTATAAAGGTGGCCAATTTCAATGTCCTCACTACTTTGCAGCTGGTCTTGCCAGCTTCGCATGAACACAGCAATCCAGCGTCACATTTTACACTCCTTCCCCCCGCCCCCCACCACGCTCCCCAGCAGGTGCCAGGATGCAACCATAGTGGCACGGGTATTCGCTGGATCTACGTAAATTTCCTGACCCCAGAAACTTCAGCAGGCTCAGGCCCTCAGCCCACTGGGAGATCAGGATTCCTGCTCCGCCAATATGACAATTGCAGATATTCAGAGCCAGATTATTGTGAATACAATTCAGGTTCAAAATCAATAATTATATAGAAACATAGAAAAATAGGAGCAGGAGTAGGCCATTCGGCCCTTCAAGCCTGCTCTGCCATTCAGTATGATCATGGCTGATCCTCTATCTCAATACCATATTCCCGCTCTCCCCATACCCCTTGATGCCTTTTGTGTCTGGAAATCTATCTATCTCCTTCTTAAATATATTCAGTGACTTGGCCTCCACAGCCTTCTGTGGTAGAGAATTCCACAGGTTCACCACCCTCTCAGTGAAGAAATTTCTCCTCATATCAGTCCTAAATGTCCTACCCCGTATCCTGAGACTGTGACCCCTCGTTGTAGACCCCCCAGCCAGGGGAAACATCCTCCCTGCATCCAGTCTGTCTAGCCCTGTCAGAATTTTATATGTGTCAATGAGATTGATATACCTTGCACCCTTTTTTCTTTTAGCATTCAACTTGTCCATCACCATTCAATTCAAGATAATACCAGTGAACTTAGGAATATGGCTAAAAGCAGGGATGCCATACGGCCTCTCTCCACTCTCCCCATGTTTAACGCAAGAACTGGGGAAAGATCACCTCCACGTCTCCCTTTCAACTATGACACTTCCCGTGTACCTCTTATATTGGACCAACAGTAAGTTCTCGTTTTGTTAAAGTGTTGTAGTGTAAGTGAGAAATAAGCAATGTATTGTAAAGAATCAGTGCATGCCAATTCTCTGTTCAATATATTTTACATCCATTATTCATTTTTGTTTTATGTTTAGAAAGCTTATATTTTAAGCTTGCTTAATCAGGGCTGCAATTTGAATTTTTATCCAAATCAAAAAAAAGAGGTTTAAATCAAATAAATGCTTTACAGTAGTTCATAACCCAATCTGTACTGCTAGTTGGGTCTCGCAATGAATTTACTTGCAAAGAGCTCTGCAAGTATGTGTTTGGTTTCCCTGGTAGAAACTATTGTTAGGAGACAGCAGCAGCTTCATCACTCTACTGACATTTAAAACATTGAAAAATAAATTTGTAAAATTTCTAGGAACTGTAATGGATTAAAAAAATTGGGTTGGCACGAGACTGGAGTTTTTTAAAATTGATACGTTCCTGGGATGTGGGCGTCGCTGGCAAGGCCAGCATTTATTGCCCATCCCTAATTGCCCTTGAGAAGGTGGTGGTGAGCCACCTTCTTGAACTGCTGTTCTTTTGTCGCGATCTGGTACAACTGAGTGGCTTACTAGGCCATTTCAGAGGGCAGTTAAGAGTCAACCACATTGCTGTGGGTCTGGAGCCACATATAGGCCAGACCAGGTGAGGACAGCAGATTTCCTACTCTAAAGGACATTAGTGAGCCAGATGGGTTTTTACGACAATCCGGTAGTTTCATGGTCACCATTACTGATACTAGCTTTTTTATTCCAGATTTATTTAATTAACTGAATTTAAATTCCCCAGCTGCCGTGGTGAGATTTGAACTCTTGTCTCACAGATCATTAGTCCAGGCCTACTGGATTACTAGTCCAGTAACATAACAACTATGCCACCATTCCTCATCCAATAACAATGACAACAACAACAAATTGTATTTATATAGCACCTTTAATGTAGTAAAACGTCCCAAGGTGCTACACAGGAGTATTATAAGATAAAAAATTTGACACCGAGACACATAAGGAGAAATTAGGGCAGGTGACCAAAAGCTTGGTCAAAGAGGTAGGTTTTAAGGAGCGTCTTAAAGGAGGAAAGAGAGGTAGCGAGGCGGAGAGGTTTAGACAGGGAATTCCAGAGCTTAGGGCCCAGGCAACAGAAGGCACGGCCACCAATGGTTGAGCGATTATAATCAGGGATCCTCAAGAGGGAAAAATTAGAGGAGCGCAGATATCTCTCGGGGTTGTAGGGCTGAAGGAGATTACAGAGATAGGGAGGGGCGAGGCCATGGAGAGATTTGAAAACAAGGATGAGAATTTTGAAATCGAGGTGCTGCTTAACTGGGAGCCAATGTAGGTCAGTGAGCACAGGGGTGATGGGTGAATGGGACTTGGTGCGAGTCCAGTGTGAACTCTAATTGGTGCAAGACTACCAACTGAAAGTGGTCTTTTATCTCTTCCATTTTATGCTCAGGAGTCAGTTATAAAGCCATTATTTCACCGATATGAAATAGTTTTAGGTGTGTATCAAAGCAAAAGTGGCATTATAACTGCATCCTATTAAAACATCCAGACAGTTTTCTACTCTCAATACAGTACTATGATTCAATACAAAACATTTGAAGAAAAGTATTTTACTGTGCTGCATTTCGTATCACAATGGTCAAAGAACTGATGCTTCAGATGGAGGATTTTATTAAGCTGTAACATAAATCCTGTGCCACAATTTTAAGAAAGTTCACATTACTCTCATCACTGGCTAATTTCCAGCATGATCATCATACGCTAAAACTGGGAATAAAAGCATTAGTTAAACAGGAGGTTGTCTCTTTAAACCACAAATACAGAATAAAACAGCAGTCTGTTGAATGATTATATTCATTTAATCGTATGTAAGAAACCAAAGACTCTCTTTTTTACTCTTCATTACCACATGGATATATTGCACAAGAATGAGTTGATAGCACTAAAAATACATTTAATTATTTTATTGTTTTGGTAATCAGTTACAGTTCACATTTTTCTGGAAGTTCTTTCACCCTATTATAATGATGCTTATGCAAACCATGATCTCTGATAGAAGGGCTGATTTTAAGAATGTGCATATCTGGCAGGTGAGGCTTCCTGACGAAAGTGCGTTTGTAAAATCCGCCCTATAATGTGGTACTGGATTGGCCCTAAATTACATTTATTCTGGCATTTATTGCTGTATCGCATGTACAGTTCACTGCAAAATTATGAAACTGTAAATGTTCATATTTACAACAACATTTACAAACAAAATAACACAATAATGTAATATGAATAAAGCTATTAATCAAACTACAATTATAAATGGGCTTTATTGACTGGATTTTTCTATAACATGCCATAGTAGGCTTCTAAACATAAATTACAACTAATTTTTTTAACATGAGAAAATCAATAAAAAAGACAATATTCACATAATTTATAATCAAAATGGAATCGAGCACAATAATAAATATTGCAACACAAATACTTGGATAAAGGTTTAGAAAATACATTCGCGCCATGTTTTTCTGGGGAGGCAGAAGAATGTGCAAATCAAAACACTCCCTGGCACCAATTTCCTAAAGGGATCCTAATACAAGCGCAGGACCCCAATTAACATATTTAAATGAGGCCAACACTCATTTCAGGCAGCCACCAGGGATGCCTAATGACGCCTTAGCCAATTTGGCAGCTGCCACTTCTTGTGAGCAGGGGGTCCCACTGCAAGTACTTCGTGCTCAAAAACTCGACGAAATGCAAATGAGGTTCTACCCCAGGTTATCCTGGAGCATGACTACAAATATTTGGATTGAAATTTAACATGGAGCTGTAAGAATTTTTGGCTAGCAATTGATTTTTTTTTTGACTGTGTGGGAATTTGCATGGTTTATTCTCACTAGATTTGTCAAAGAAATATGTATTCGTCTGTTTTCAATTTCTACTCTAATTATTTATCTTTTTTTGCTATTATTTATTTATTCACAATTAAATACATTTTATTTTTCCATCAGGGAACCACACAGTGATCCTTATCCCATGTAAGTTTGCCCTCAATTTGTAAATGAACATATTTATTGAAATAATATTAACTGGGTTGAAATATTTTAATAATGTTTAGTTTACGACCTTTAAATTGTTAGGAAATCTAATTATCCAGTGTGCTTAAATATTAGTAACTAATTTATCAATGAAGCATTTATAAACAAAATAGTTTTTTTATATATATACTACTATATTATTGTATTGGTCAATTGGTTTAAATACAAATCCATTTAGTGCTTGACCAGCTAACCGCAATAAAATAGCAAACTACTGATACAATAGCAAAATACTGCGGATGCTGGAAAACTGAAATAACAACAGAAAGCGCTGGAAAAACTCAGCAGGCCAGGCAACATCCGTGGAGAGAGAAACAGAGTTAACGTTTCAGGTCGAATGAAGGGTCTTCGACCTGAAACGTTAACTCTGTTTCTCTCTCCACGGATGTTGCCTCGCCTGCTGAGTTTTTCCAGCGCTTTCTGTTGTTATTTTATTAAAATAGCAAACTAGATTGCTTCTAACAGATCATTGACACCACCTACAGTTCAATGCATGATACTGCTACAATAAATAACTCATCTAACAGCTTTACCACAATGCTTTCTTTATGAATTCTGTCCTTTACAGAAACCAGCCAAAGACGCAACAGCAAAAATAAATTGGTTAGTATTTCAGTACTAGAAGAATTTCATAAAATGTAATTTTTAAAATAAGTTTTAACATATAATATAAAATATTGACCTAGCCTCAACTGCTTTTTGGAGAGAGGTCCAGATTTCCACTACCCTTTGTATGAAGAAGTGCTTCCTGACATCACCCCTGAACGGCCTAGCTCTAATTTTAAGGTTGCGGCCCCTTGTTTTGGACTGCCCCACCAGAGGAAATAGTTTCTCTCTATCTACCCGATCAAATCATTTCATCACCTTAAACACCTCAATTTTATCACCCCTTAATCTTCTACAATCAAGGGAATACAAGCCTAGTCTATGCAACCTCTCCTCATAATTTAACCATTTTAGCCCCGGTATTATTCTAGTAAATCTGCACTGCACCCCTTACAAGGCCAATATATCCTTCCTGAGGTGCGGTGCCCAGGACTGAATGCAGTTCTCCAGATAGGGTTTAACCAGAGCTTTATATAACTGCAACATAACTTCTACCCCTTTGGAAAGGAGGGAGACAGAAAGCAGGAAACTATAGGTCAGTTAGCCTAACATCTGTCATTGGGAAAATGCTGGAATCCATTATTAAGGAGGTAATAGCAGGACATTTAGAAAATCATAAGACAGTCAAGCAGGGTCAATATGGTTTTTTGAAAGGGAAATCGTGTTTGACAAATTTGCTAGAGTTATTTGAGGATTTAACAAACAGGGTGGATAAAGGGGAACCAGTAGATGTAGTGTATTTGGATTTCCAGAAGGCATTCGATAAGGTGCCACATAAAAGGGTACTGCACAAGATAAGAGCGCACGGGGTTTGGGGTAATATATTGGCATGGATAGGGGATTGGCTAACTAACAGTAAACAGAGAGTCGGGATAAACGGGTCATTTTCTGGCTGGCAATCAGTAACTAGTGGGGTGCCACAGGGATCAGTGCTGGGGCCTCAACTATTTACAATCTATATTAATGACTTGGATGAAGGGACCGAGTGTACTGTAGCCAAATTTGCTGATGATACAAAGATAGGTGGGTTAGTAAGTTGTGAGGAGGACACAAAGAGTCTGCAAAGGCATATAGATAGGTTAAGTGAATGGGCAAAACTTTGGCAGATGGAGTATAATCTGGGAAAATGTGAGGTTATCCACTTTGGAAGGAAGAATGAAAAAGCAAATTATTATTTAAATGGAGTGAGACTACAAAATGCTGTGGTACAAAGGGATCTGGGGTCCTAGTACATGAAACACAAGAAGTTAGTATGCAGGTACAGCAGGTAATTAGGAAGGCTAATGGAATGTTGGCCGTTATTGAAAGGGGGATGGAGTATAAAAGTAGGGAAGTTTTGATGCAACTTTACAGGGCGCTGGTGAGGCCGCACCTGGAGTACTGCGTACAGTTTTGGTCTCCATATTTAAGGAAGGATATACTTGCATTGGAGGCAGTGCAGAGAAGGTTCACGAGGTTGATTCCTGGGATGAAGGGGTTGACGTATGACGAAAGGTTGAGCAGGTTGGGCCTATACTCATTGGAGTTTAGAAGAATGAGAGGTGATCTTATTGAAAGATATAAGATTCTGAGGGGGATTGACAAGGTGGATGCTGAGAGGATGTTTCCCCTAGTGGGGGAATCTAGAACTAGGGGGCACAGTTTCAGAATCAGGGGTCGCCCATTTAAGACGGAGATGAGGAGGAATTTCTTCTCTCAGAGGGTCGTGAATCTTTGGAATTCTCTACCCCAAAGAGTCATTGAATATATTCAAGGTGGAGATTGAGAGACATTTGAACTACAAGGGAGTCAAGGCGTATGGGGAGAGAGCGGGAAAGTGGCGTTGAGGCCAAGATTGGATCAGCCATGATCTTATTGAATGGCGGAGCAGGCTCGAGGGGTCGATTGGCCGACTCCTGCTCCTGTTTCTTATGTTCTTCTTATGTTCTTATGTTCTTTTGTATTCCAGCCCTCTTGAGATAAAGGTCAATATTCCAATAGTCTTTTTAATTATTTTTTGTACCTGTCTACTAGCTTTTAGTGATTTCTGTAAGTGGACCCCTAAATCTCTCTGTTCATTTACAGTTCCTAGCTTCCCACCATTTAGAAAATACTCGGATCTATTTTTCTGAGGTCCAAAGTGGATGACCTCACACTTCCCCACATTAATGTCTATCTGCCACAGTTTTGCCCACTCACTTAAGCTATCAATGTCCCTTTGCAACTTTCTGCCGCATCGATACTATTTACTGTGCCACCTAACTTAGTATTCATGATGCGGAGATGCCGGCGTTGGACTGGGGTGGACAAAAATGAGAAGTCGCACAACACCAGGTTATAGTCCAACAGATTTATTTAAAATTACAAGCTTTCGGAGCTATCGATCGCCCCTTCTTCAGGTAAAGTTACAATGAGTCAATCTACAAAAGTTCACAGAATATAAACACAGAAAAAGCAGAGATACAATCTTTCCTTACATCAAAGGCACACCAAGAGCACAGCCAAGACAATGAGATGTGTCCCAGGGGGTCCAACGTGTCAAATCCTGCTGTCTGCATATCCTCTCCATGTCCCTTCCTCTCTCTCCGTCCTTTTTGGGTTTGTTTTTTGGGTTTGTTTTTTCGTGTTTGTTTTTTAAAAACTGGAAAGACAGACAACGATGTCAAGTCACGTTCTGTAGCATGACATGAACCCGATATCCCTATTGAGGCCGTCCTCATGAGTGCGGAACTTGGCTATCAGTTTCTGCTCGATGATTTTGCGTTGTCGTGTGTCTCGAAGGCCGCCTTGGAGAACGCTAACCCGCAGATCCGAGGCTGAATGCCCTTGACTGCTGAAGTGTTCCCCGACTGGGAGGCAACCATCCTGCCTGGCGATTGTTGCGCGGTGTCCGTTCATATGTTGTCTCAGTGTCTGCATGGTCTCACCGATGTACCATGCTCTGGGGCATCCTTTCCTGCAACGTATCAGGTAGACAACGTTGGCCGAGTCACATGAGTATGTACCATATACCTGGTGGGTAGTGTCCTCACGTGTGATGACGGTATCTGTGTTCATGATCTGGCATGTCTTGCAGAGGTTGCCGTGGCAGGGTTGTGTGGTGTCGTGGTCGCTGTTCTCCTGACAGCTGGGTAATTTGCTGCGAACGATGGTACTTTTGAGGTTAGGCGGCTGCTTGAAGGCGAGTAGTGGAGGCGTGGGGATGGCCTTAGCAAGGTGTTCGTTGTCATCGATGACATGTTGAAGGCTGCGAAGAACATGGCGTAGTTTCTCCGCTCCGGGGAAGTACTGGACGACGTAGGGTACACTGTTGGTTGTGTCCCGTGTTCGCCTTCTGAGGAGGTCTATGCGGTTTTTCGCTGTGGCCCGTCGGAACTGTCGATTGACGAATCGAGCGTCATACCCCGTTCTTACGAGGGCGTCTTTCAGTGTCCGTAGGTGTCCAACGCGTTCCTCCTCGTCTGAGCAGATCCTAACTAACTTAGTATTGTCAGCGAACCTGGATATGTGGCTCACTATTCCTTCGTCTACGTCATTTAAAAATATAGTGAAAAGCTGAGGCCCCAGTACAGATCCCTGGGGGACACCGCAACAACAACAACTTGTATTTATATAGAATCATAGAATCATAGAAGATAGGAGCAGGAGTAGGCCATTCGGCCCCTCTAGCCTGCTCCACCATTCAATGCGATCATGGCTGATCATCCAAATTCAGTACCCTGTCCCTGCTTTCTCCCCATATCCCTTGATCCCTTTAGCCTTAAGAAATATATCCAACTCCTTCTTGAATCTATTTAATGAATTGGCCTCTACTGCCTTCTGTGGCAGAGAATTCCACAGGTTCACCACTCTCTGGGTGAAGAAATTCCTCCTCATCTCAGTCCTAAATGGCTTACCCCTTATCCTTAGACTGTGACCTCTGGTTCTGGACTCCCCATTGTAAAACATCCCAAGGCGCTTCACAAGAGTATTATAAGGCAATTTTAAAAATTGACACCGAGCCACATAAGGAGAAATTAGGGCAGGTGACCAAAAGCTTGGTTAAAGAGGTAGGTTTTAAGGAGTGTCTTAAAGGAGGAAAGAAAGGTAGAGAGGCGGAGAGGTTTAGGCTGGGAATTCCAGAGCTTAGGGCCTAGGCAACAGAAGGCACGGCCACCAAAGGTTGAGCGATTATAATCAGGGATGCTCAGAGGGCAGAATTAGAGGAGCACAGATATCTCGGTGGGTTGTGGGGCTGAAGGAGATTACAGAGATAGGGAGGGGCGAGGCCATGGAGGGATTTGAAAACAAGGATGAGAATTTTGAAATCGAGGCTTTGCTTAACCGGGAGCCAATGTAGGTCAGCGAGCACAGGGGTGAAGGGTGAATGGGACTTCGTGTGAGTTAGGACACGGGCAACCAAGTTTTGGATGACCTTAAGTTTACGTAGGTTAGAACATGGGAGGCCAGCCAGGAGTGTGTTGGAATAGTCAAGTCTAGAGGTAACAAAGGCATGGATGAGGGTTTCAACAGCGATGAGCTGAGGCAAGATTGGAGACGGGCGATGTTACGGAGGTGGAAATAGGTGGTCTTAGTTATGCCGCGGATATGTGGTTGGAAGCTCATTTCAGGGTCGAATATGACACCAAGGGCATGATCTTGCCAGCCCTGGGGAGGCGGGTTTGGAGGCGGAACTGCCAGGAAAATGGCAGAATCTGGGGGCGGGTACCCATCCCGCCCCCAACCCGCCTCTGTGCCATCTTCCCAGGAGTTGGGTAGCCGACCCGTGCCGGCTCCTGTCTCCTGGAGGCGGGAAGGGGATTACAGCCACTGTTAACAGGCAGTTAAAAGGATTATTGCCTCACTGACCCTGGCGAGGTTCGGAGCTGTTGGGAAGCCCAAACTTTAGGGCTCAAAATAGGGATTAGCCAAAAAAACTGTTAACAGGCAGTTAATTGGCACTAATCCCCTTCCCGCCTGGAGGAGACGGGACCCGGTGCGGGTCGGGTATCCGCCTCCTAGGAAGTTGGCACGGAGGCGGGTTGGGGGCGGGATGGGTATCCGCTCCCAGATTCTGCCATTTTCCCAGCAGTCCCGCCTCCAAACCCGCCTCCCCAGGGCTGGAAAAATCGCCCCCATGTCTCTCTGTCTTCTACCTCCTAACCAATTCCCTATACAAGTCAATAGATTACCTCCAATTCCATGCGCTCTCATTATTGTTAACAGTCTATTGTGTTGAACTTTATTGCACGCCTTCTGGAAGTCCATATAAATAACATCCATAGACACTCCCTTATCTACCACTTTAGTTACATCCTCAAAAAATTCAACTAGCTTCATCAGACATGACTTACCCTTTACAAATCAAATCTGGCTCTCTCTTTGTCCAAGTATTCAGTCACTCTGTCCCAAATAACAGATTCAATAACTTTCCCACAACAGACATTTTTGGTAATTATATAGGTTAAAATATTGCCCCAGTTAAACTTTCCAAGAATATTTCTCCTGGAGGTCGAAAAGCTTAACGATAAAGAGAATGCTACTTTTGTCTGTAATTATTGTGGCTTTTCCTCGAGCCTCGCGCTCTCAAGCCCCGCTGACTGAGCCTCACTCCTCACTGCGCCTGCAGCTGACTGGTTCACTTTGACCTCTGGCCCCTTTGCTGCATTTAAAAGTCAGCTCCTGGCCTTAACCATGAAATGATTTAATGATTGGCCTTAAATTATTTTTGAACTGAGGGGTGGCAGGATACCATAAAGGGCTTTCCCAAACCATCTGCGTATTTCCACTTTAAATAGCAGAACTTCAAGTCGTAGGAAAGCCCTTTATGAAATCCTTATCCTGAACTTCGAAAGCTCGTCCTGGTTGGAGCAAAGAATAGGCTTTTGAACTACAGTGAGGGATTCCCTTAAAAGCTTCCCCACAAGTTTAGGTCCTTTACAGTAAGAGATGGGAGAATTTATAATGGGGAATGAGGAAATGGCTGGGAAATTAAATAAATACTTTGTTTCTGTCTTCACAGAGGAAGACACAAAAAACCTCCCAGAAATACGAGAAAACCAAGGGTGTGGCGAGAATGAGGAACTTAAAGAAATTATTATTCGTAAAAAAACAGTACTAGCAAAATTAATGGGACTAAAAGTCGATAAATCTCAAGGACCGGATGACCTACATCCTAGGGTTTTGAAAGAGGTGGCCATTGGGATAGTGGACGCATTGGTTGTCATCTTCCAAAATTCTATAGATTCTGGAACGGTTCCTGCAGATTGGAGGATAGCAAATGTAACCCCGCTATTTAAGAAAGGAGGGAGGGAGAAAACGGGGAACTACAGACCTGTTAGCCTCACATCAGTAGTTGGGAAAATGCTGGAATCTATTATAAAGGATGCAATAACTGGGCACTTAGAAACTAATAGTAAGATTGGGCAGAGTCAACATGGATTTATGAAAGGGAAGTCCTGTCTGACAAACCTATTGGAGTTCTTTGAGGATGTAACTAGTAGAGTAGACAAAGGGGAACCAGTAGATGTGGTGTATTTGGATTTTCAGAAGGCTTTCGATAAGGTCCCACACAAGAGGTTGGTGAACAAAATTAGGGCACATGGAATTGGGGGTAATATACTAGAATGGATTGAGAATTGGTTAACAGACAGAAAACAAAGAGTAGGGATAAACAGGTCTTTTTCAGGATGGCAGGCTGTGACTAATGGGATACCGCAAGGATCAGTGCTTGGACCCCAGCTATTCACAATCTATATCAATGATTTGGATGAGGGGACTAAATGTAACATTTCCAAATTTGCTGATGACACAAAGCTAGGTGGCAGTGTCAGTTGCGAAGAGGATGTGAAGAGGCTTCAAGGGGATCTCGACAGGCTCAGTGAGTGGGCGAGAACATGGCAGATGGATTATAATGTGGATAAATGTGAAGTTATCCACTTTGGTAGAAAAAACAGAAAGGCAGAGTATTTCCTAAATGGTGAAAGATTGGGGAATGCAGATGCTCAAAGGGACCTGGGTGTCCTTGTACATGAGTCACTGAAAGTGAATGTGCAGGTGTAGCAAGCCATTAGGAAGGCAAATGGTATGCTGGCCTTCATTACAAGAGGATTTGAGTACAAGAGTAAAGAAGTCTTACTCCAATTATATAGGGCCTTGGTGAGACTACACCTGGAGTACTGTGTACAATTTTGGTCTCCTTACCTAAGGAAGGATATACTTGCCATAGAGGGAGTGCAACGAAGGTTCACAAGATTGATTCCTGGGATGGCAGGACTGTCGTATGAGAAGAGATTGAGTAAACTAGGCCTCTATTCTCTTGAATTCAGAAGAATGAGAGGGGATTTCATTGAAGCATACAAAATTATTACAGGGCTTGATAGGGTGGATGCTGGGAGAATGTTTCCCTTGGCTGGGGAGTCTAGAAACAGGGGCCACAGCCTCAGGATAAAGGGTAGGCCATTCAGGACTGAGATGAGAAGAAATTTCTTCACACAGAGGGTGGTGAATCATTGGAATTCTCTACCCCAGAGGGCTGTGGAGGCTCAGTCATTGGGTATATTCAAAACAGAAGTCGATAGATTTCTGACTAGTAAGGGCATCAAGGGATATGGCGATAAGGCCGGTGAATAGAATTGAGGCAGAAGATCAGCCATGATCTCATTGAATGGCGGAGCAGGCTCGAAGGGCCGAATGGCCTACTCCTGCTCCTATTTCTTATGTTCTTATGTTCTTAAAGGTCCTGTCACTTATACTACCAAAGCTTTTAATAACAAGATCTTCCCTAAATCTGAGGCTGGGAGGAGAATTGAAGACTCCCACACTCTCCTCCCACCCCAAGCACCCATTGCTTCCCACACCTCGCCTTATCCCTCTCCCGTCCTGCCACTCGTCCTCCTGCAAAGAGTGCCCGTTGCTTCCCACCCTCACACTCCAAACACCCATTCCTTCCTGGCCCTTACCCGTTCCCTCTCCCTCCTACCAGCCCTCACAACTCTAGTGCCCATTTATTCTTGCCCCTTGCAATTAGTCCTGCTCTTGGTGTTTTTTCACTTAGGTGCTGCTTTGCTTTTATTTTTAAATCCTGCTTCCTGTGTTTGTGTGAAACACTCCATATTTCAAAACCCAAGGGCTCCATGCCAGCTTGTAAATATATATATTTTTTTAACTTTTCTCCATACCTTTTCCTTCACTGTTCTCCTCATTATAACTACACACTTCATCCCACCAACCTCTATCTATCCCTTCACCACCACTACCTCTCTGCAGCCCATTTCCTCATTTTAATTCTCCCCGATCTACACCTGTCTGTCTGTCAGATGTCCAACCTCACACGTACATAAAAAACTCCAACAAAATTTTGACCCCTGTGAAAACATCATCTTCCACTTGAGCACCATGCCCCAACTTCCTGCCTCCTGACACACCACTTTCAAACTCTTACCAAAATAAACAAAACCTTCTTACCAGCACAGAAATTGATAGAAAAATATTTACAGAATGTTATATTTGTGTATCTACATACACAATCGAATACACAGATTGGGGTCGATTTTAACCTTTGGTCAGCCGAGCACCTGTTCCAGCAGTGACGAGCCCAAAGCCATTTTGAGGTCCGGGCCCTATTTAAAATGGAACTGAGGAACTGCGGGCACCAAACGTGCTGATGCAGCTCGCCGGATTCAGGCTGGTGCAATATCGGGCGTCCCTGACACCTTCCAGTCGGCAGCAAGGTAAATTTCAGAAAAAGAAAGCTTATCTGCATAATAGGGAAAAAGGACAGATGGAATTTGGACACACAGTTAGGAACCTCCTGCACAGGGATACCTAGTGGCCTGAGCCTGCAACTAGATAGTGACAAGCAATTGTTTATGTATGAAATTGCCATTATAATATGTTTACATACAGATTTCCATTACAAATGGTTACATCAGTAATTTCAATTATAAATGTTGACACAAAAAGTATTACAGGATGCAATGTTTGTGGACAAGAATTGCATGCCATATACAAGACTTTCAGTAATGGCCCAAAATGAGTGTCTCTACGCGAGAGTACGCACTGTGTACTCTCGCGTATTCTGTCTCCAATTGCCGGTTTTCTGCATGCACTGCGCATGCGCTGAAAACCGGCACTTGGTGATTTCAAAAGGGGGCAGTTCCTAGGTGAACCGCGTGCGTGCTACAGGCTGCGCGCACGCAGTGCACTTAGTGCTTTGAACGCGCAGGTAAGCATGGAAGATTTTGCACATAAAGAAAGGAGGCGTAAGACCCTCTTTTAACAAGGTAAGTAGTTAATTAAGTATTATTTTGAATTTTTTTCAACAGGTATATCTTTTTTAGAGACTTTAAAGAAAGGTAAGTTTATTTTTATAACTTTTTAAAAGATTTTAAATTTTTTCAAAAATTTAATTTTTTGTTTAAAGTGGATAATTTATTTAACTATACTTATTTTATTAATGTGATGGTTTTAAAAAAAAATTTAATTGAGGTTTAGCTGTTCTTTTGAGGGGGTATAGATTCATAGCTTTCACAGCACTTGCTGTGAAAACTATGAATGAAAGATGGTGTGCTGCCATTGGCTCTAACTGAATCACGTGATCCCACAGCTCGCACGAATTAACTGCGCCTGTGGGATACGGAAGCACTGCACAGCTGCTGTCTAGAAAATCAAGTTCGTGCGAGCTCGGAATGAAAAGGCAGGCGCGCAGTGAGATATCGCGGGGAAGCCTTACCCCCGCACGAAGGCTCCGTCATTAATTTCTGGGCCAATATATTAGTCAATCTCCTATGGCTCTGCACCGGAATTGCAAGGTCAGAAAATTTACCCTTTCAATTTATTCCCTGCAGAAATATCCCAAAGTGATTCACATAAAATCAATTACTTTGAAATTGCAGTCACTGTTACATAGGCAAACATATTTTGAGCATAGCAAGATCCCACAGACAGCAATGCAATGAGTAATGAGTTAATTTGTTTTGGGGTAATTTTGGCAATGTTGGCAAGGACACCAGGAGATCTCCCTGTTCTGATTTAACAGAGGCACGTTGGGACCTCACCTTAATGTCCCATCTGTAGGATAGCACCTCAGACAATGCAGCACCTCAGACAATGCAGCACTCCCTTAGTACTGCACTGTAATGTCAGCCTAGCTGATGTGCTCAGGTGGGACTTGAACTGCAAAATATTGCAGTTATTCTGCCAACTTGCTTTGATTCATATGGCAAGGCCCCACTGGAATAGTCCAAACATCATAACCAGAGAGTCCTTTTTAAAAATATAAAAATTGATACACCATTAACTGCTACTCCTGTTTACTATTATGAAGAGTCTCACTTGAGGTTTGCCAATTTTATTACTTTTATCCAATTACATTGAGAAGGATTGAATTAATTCTATATTTCTAGGTTCATATTTACTTACTCAGTGCCTTGGGACATTTTACTACGTTAAAGGCGCTATATAAATACAAGTTGTTGTTGTTGTTGTTGTACATGCGTTTAAGGAACAGTTTTCAGAATCAGATCTTTTATGGAATTGTTTGACTTAACAAGGTGTTTTTATATGGCCCATTGTATGAATATTGCTTATATAAACATGGGCGGACACGTGGCAGATGAAATTTAACGCAGAAAAGTGCGAAGTGATACATTTTGGTAGGAAGAACGAGGAAAGGCAATATAAACTAAAGGGTACAATTCTGAAGGGGGTGCATGAACAAAGAGACCTGGGGGTATATGTGCACAAATCGTTGAAGGTGGCAGGGCAGATTGAGAAAGCAGTTAAAAAAGCATACGGGATCCTGGCTGCATAAATAGACGAAGGGGCAGCAGCTCCGAAAGTTTGTGATTTCAAATAAAACTGTTGGACTATAACCTGGTGTTGTGCAACTTCTCACTTTTGCATAAATAGAGGCATAGAGTACAAAAGCAAGGAAGTTATGATGAACTTTTATAAAACACTGGTCCGGCCTCAACTGGTGTATTGTGTCCAATTCTGGGCACCGCACTTTAGGAAGGATGTGAAGGCCTCAGAGAGGGTGCAGAAAAGATTTACAAGAATGGTTCCAGGGATGAGGGACTTCAGTTTTGCGGATAGACTGGAGAAGCTGGGGTTGTTCTCCTTAGAGCAGACAAGGTTGAGAGGAGATTTGATAGAGATGTTCAAAATCATGAGGGGTCTAGACAGAGTTGATAGAGAGAAACTGTTCCCATTGGCGGAAGGGTCGAGAACCAGAGGACACAGATTTAAGGCAGAAGAACCAAAGGCGACACGAGGAAAAAGTTTTTTACGCAGTGAGTGGTTAGGATCTGGAATTCACTGCCCGAGAGGGTGCTGGAGGCAGATTCAATCGTGGCTTTCAAAAGGGAATTCGATAAGTACCTGAAGGGAAAAAAGTTGCAGGGCTATGGGGAAAGGGCGGGGGAGTGGGACTAGCTGAAGTGCTCTTGCAGAGAGCCAGCATGGGCTCAATGGGCCGAATGGCCTCCTTCTGTGCTGTAACCATTCTATGATTCTATTCTAAGTAAGACTGCTTGAATAGACAGATACTCGACAAGCTGGTTTTCTGTCTTCCATCAAAGCTTAATCATCATTTTTAATTTTTGGAAAAATCTCCTAGTAACATAATACTTTAACTGTCTGGTTTAAGTAGATAAGTCCTTAAAATCTCCTATGATATTGCATCAAAAATGTTCATGCTATTGAAAAATAGGCCATACAGTTATTATAGATTTTAGCCCTAATGCCTGTCACATTGTTTTCTTTATAATTATATAATATCCCACTATGATTGAAGAATATTGATATTATTTACCTCTCTACAGTAACTAACACCTTTTTCCCACTTCTTAAATGACCACATATATGTTGGAGTTTAATAGTGTTTCTTCTTAATTAGGTAAATAAAGGCATAAACAGAAGGTTGCTGACTGGATGCTAATCACTCCAACACAAAATGTGATATTTTCCACAATGAAAGAGAAAGAAGTCAAGTTAGAAATGCATGTATACTTAGATTTATGCCATTGCTTTTTAATGATCTTATCTTATGTGTAATGTAATGACTGCTGACATTTACAGCACCTCATTCTAAGCAAACTGTATAGCTTAGTAAACAAAAACACCACCATTTAGGCTGAAATCACAATGTGCAATTTCAGCAAATTAACATATCCTTTGTGAAAATAGCAAAGGAGTTTCATCAGTACTTTATCATATTTATATGGTAATATCACTCCACATGTTTTCAGTGCTATGTTAGAAACGTTTTATAATGTTACATGCAGACTAACTGGAATTAGGGGTTTAGTTACAAGGTAATAATTCATCAAAATAACATGAGCAAAGATTTAGTGGTTTATGAATATTATCTAAATCTTTATATGGAATTAATGCTTTATCTTATTTCTTAATTTTATTCTGTGCAATATGGATTGTATAGGCTGTTTATTAATTTTATGAGTTTTGTCATAGTTTCTAATACGGAGCAGAGAGTATCTCTGCAGAAAATCAGCTTGTGCTAACATTGCTAGTAGCATCAAGGAGGTGAGCACTGTATAGGTTTAAAGGCATAACAAATGATATGGTGTAAACATTTTTCAGCAGATTACTGAGAAGTAAAACATAAGTTACAAAATGCATTAGTATTTCACATTTGGGATGCGTTTCCTGTTTTTTACTGACATCTCAATTAAAATAGATAGAAGATCATTGACTCTTTTATGTTAAGTTTCTATTCATATGTAATGCAAGACCCATAACTCACAAGTGTATAATTAATACAGTTTTTCATGTGTAAAATTCCAATCACCTGAATTTGTTGTTTTTTATAGTGTAAGTGTTTGCTTCAATACACGTGAAAACATACCTCCTTTGTCTTTGTTACAAGATAAATCATCACAGTATTATAATGCCACAATGTCTTCAGTTTAGCGCTACACACTAAAGTCAATTGAAAAAGAATACTTATTAAAGATCCATATTTACCAGTTATTTCAGAGTTGTCCTATTACCGAGAATTGGTGCTCTACCTGTTTTTACACTGTTTTAAACAGAAACACAGTGGGCTGTTAATGTGATGCCTGGCCCTTATTGTGCTGATGCAGTGCCACTGGCTCCTGTATGATCAGGTATGGAAGCTTATTCTGTGCCAATGCGTCTAGCACACCCCAGTGCTGCATTAGGAATTTGAGGTACCACAAGTGATTTAAATTATGCAACCTCCACATAAGTTGACCAGTTGGAATGGGTGCTTCAGAGGAGGTGGATGGTAATTAAAACATTTTTGATCCTGGATGGCCCCCTCCTTGATATGGAGCTCCCTTTACATGTTGTCCCCATTTTTTTTGGGTCTTCACCAGTCAAATTCTACAAGAGGACATAAGACTTCATGCCTGGAGTCCAAGAAAAATAGTTGCCAATGAATGGAAAGCCAGTTGCCCTTCCATTGCTGCTGGCATCTGATATTCTGCCCCCAATTGTTGTGGTACTTACGGGTGTCATGTGTGATGCAGTGTCAAATTATGTAAACAAGCTGACCTCAAATTACAGGGCAACGTCAGCTCAATCAGACACAGCTGACACAGCCTTTGGAGTAGCAGACTTGGCACTGTGCATTATCAGCCATGAGATTACTCATTCAGGAGTGGAAATGCATCTTTCTTGGTACCTTTATGGCCAAAACATAAGCCATATTCTACTTACATAATAAGTCAACGATATGCAATGACCATCCAAAAATGTCCTCCTATCCTGTGGGGAAGAATCTAGCCTTCACTCACTGCTACCCTTGATGTTATGCTGAGATTGGGAACACATTGTATGGGATGCAAACTCACATCCTACCATTGTAAAGGACAATCTGGTCCAGTTGATTTTCAGTTTTTCTTTTCTATTTCTCTTGTATTCCCTGTCTCTGCTGAAATTGAAATTCCATCCTGTCACAGTTGTAAATTTGTAAAAAGTGTAATGTAATTAAAGTTAAAATAGCTCCTGTCATGTTTACTGAAAGATCAAATTGATCAACACTGCACTGTTTGGAAAGTCAAAGGCTGGAATTTTCCTTACCTTAGCGGGTCCGGTGCGGCTGGTGTCTGTGACAGGTCCCGACCCCGCTGCTGGCGCCATCCCGCTGTAGAACTTACCTTAATGGGGCCTATTAAGCCCACCCAACGCGTTTCCTTGCTCAATTAGATGGAGCGGGTCTGGTTACGTCATTCATGACTCATCTTGAACTGGTTTCCTTTTGATGTTTGTGCTGTCCGTGTTGTACAGCACTGAAGTGCTGCAAACACTGACAATCACTGCACAGAGGTGCAGGGCTGTACTCATTTTCTACCATGACTCCCTCCATATGCTTATGGAGGGAGTCAGACCATGCAGGGACATCCTCTTCCCTTCCGATAGGCGGAAGAGACCTCCCCAGGAGACCAAGACAGCCTGGTTGCACATTGCAGAAGTCACAAGCAGGGATGTTGTCAGGAGGACCTAGGTGCAGTGGCGCAAACCTTTCAATTATCTCATTAGATCAGGAAACGTTGGTACAAAGCCACACTCAACTGCATCCTGCTGTGCCTCTCATCACATCCCCATCACTCTGCCTTCCCTACCTTACTCCTGCACATCCTTACACCAACTTACACCAAGTTTTTGTTAACGTGCTGTCAAACATTGAAACCTTTATTTTCAACACTTTGCGTTCTTGGACAGATTTGTGTGCACCTTTGGAAGTGGCTTAGTGAGTTGCAGTGAATGGTGAAACATAACGGTACCCCCCGCAATGGTGATGAGTGTGAAAGGAATGGCTTGGACATTATAGAATGCTTTATGGTGTTGGTGTGGGGTGGTGCCAACCTGGCGCATCATGTGGCAGCCAGGGTGTACAGCGTCAAGTGAAGTAAATCTGGCCATGGTGAGGCCATCCCTGGCCTCCCGGGCAGCAATGTGGTCGGGTGCTGATGCCCTCTCTCCTGTGCAGCATCAGGTGATTGCGGAGAAGGTTGGTGTTGTTGGTGCTGCTAGTGTGCCTGGTGCTGCTGGTGTTGGGGCTGATCGTGGTCAGATTCTGAGGACCAAGGTGAAACAGCATAAACGGTACTTATGCTGATGGAATAGATGGCAGGTGAAGTTGAGATGACAGAAGCAATCTGTCTATGGTGAGAGAGGTTGTTCCAACGAGGTGACACTGGATGGAGAGTTTGCTCCAAACACTTGCAGCCTGCATAAAGCTCAATCTGTGTTCCAAATGGAGTAAGCAACAGCTTCTGCGCTTGGAAAGTAAACAGCTGTGAGGTGGGAGCTTTTATAGTACATTTCAAGCTATCAACTAATCAGCTGATTCAATGGCCATTCAACTCCTGCCTCAGGTTGACAGACGTGATCCACGACCAGTGTGGACCCCGTGGGCAAGCAGTTAAAGTTAAAAGGTAAGGTTAAAACCATTATTAAGCGTCTGTCAACAAGCCAATAATTGCTTTAATTGGGTCACCCGCCTCTGCAGGTCGGGTCCGATCCGAGATCACAGACGCGTTGCGGCGGGATGACGGGGTTCCCGACCCGCTGTCAAAAAAAATCTAATTTCCCACCTGACCCGCCACTGATCCCGCCCGCTGACCCCCCGGAAAATTCCGGCCAAAATTACAATCATTTGATTGAATGTTAAAAGAAGTTTGTTGCCTTGAATCATATTAATATTGTTGTCGCTTTTTCAAAGGTACGATGTCTCCATAAGTAGGGGAGAGCTTTGTATGATGTGACACCATGTTAAGGCTGCATCACTCCCATTTTAAAATATTCATCTTTCAAGATCTCAAGTCGTTCTATTTTAAGAACCGTTCAAATCATGCCAAGTCATTTTTGGTAATTCACTGAATGGCATTCTGTGAGCTTTATCGAGATAACCAACTGGTCAATGGAGTCTTGGGTACAGCCATTGTGCTTTGTGTGTAAAATGTGATCAAGATTCGTTAGTATTTGCCTCATCCTAATATTAATGCTTCTGCAAGTCCTTTAACTTCTACATACATGGGCAACACGGTGGCCTAGTGGTTAGCACTGTTGCCTCACAGCACCAGGGACCCGGGTTCGAATCCGGCCTCGAATCCGGCCTCGGGTGACTGTCTGTGTGGAGTTTGCATTCTCCCCGTGTCTGCATGGGTTTCCTCCGGGTGCTCCGGTTTTCTCCCACAGTCCAAAGATATGCGGGTTAGGTTGATTTGGCTATGATAAATTGACCCTTAGTGTTAGGGGGGATTAAATACGGGGATAGGGTGGGATATGTGTCGGTGCAGGCTCGATGGGCCGAAATGGCCTCTATCTGCACTGTGGGGATTCTGTGATATTGTTGTAACATTTGTTGGTAAACACCATGATCTGTGTAGTAATGTATCTTTACAGAGCGTCTGAAGGTGTAGGGCAATGGGTAAGCTAATAAGCAGCCTTGTTTAAATTAATAGAGGTTGTTTTTGTGATAAAAAAGCACAAACAGAACAATGGAACAATGCAAACCAGTACTTCTCAAATTCCAGAATGAGTTATCAGGGTCGGCTCAAAATGTCTGGTAATTTGAGTTTATCCAATGGGCTATATGTGCAGTATTATTATTTTTTTCATTCTTGAGATGTGGGCGACGCTGGCATTTATTGCCCATCACTAGTTGCCCTGAGAAGGCAAAGGACCACCTTCTTGAACTTCTGCATTCCGTGATCAGTTTAAGACAATGGAGTAGGCTTGCTAGACCACTTCACAGGGCAGTTAAGATTCAACCAACTTGATGTGGGACTGGAGTCACATATAGGCCAGACTGGGTATGGACAGCAAGTTTCCTTCCCTAAAGGAAATTAGTGAATCAGTTGGGGTTTTTTTTAATGACAATTTGACAGCTTCATGGTTACTTTTACTGATGCCAGCTTTTTATTTCCAGACTTTTTAAACTGAATTCAAATTCTGAACCTGCCATGGTGGGATTTAAACTCACAGGCTGGAATTTTCTTAAGGGAGGCGGGTGGGAACCCGATCGTGGGGGGTGGGTATGGTTGGGACCCTGGATCCAGGAGGTAGGTATAAAGCCACTTACCTCCTGGATGCAGCAGTCCCCGCCTCTGCTTAACTGCCGGGTTTCACGAATTGTGTGAAACCCGTCCACAGGCAGTTAAACACAAAATGGACGGGGAAAAAGAGGCTTCCAGCCTCATTACAATATTTAAATTATAGTAACGCCCCCTGGGAGCGGGTTGGTCGCCCGTCCCCCGTCTTGCCTCCGGCAAAACCGGAAGTGGGCGGGATTAGGTCAGGAATCCCATTTTTAACACTTTAACTGCCCCCACACTCCAAACCCACCCTTTTTTTAGGGGATAATTCCGGCCATATTCTCTGCATTATTAGTCCAGTAATCAGGAGTCACGCTGATCAGCACTTATACAGCAATGTATCCATTCTGAAAACGTTCCGGGGAAACTCTGAATTTTCAAGTATAAAAAATTATACTGTGCTGCTGGTAACACATTGTGTTAATAAAATTCTGACAGAAATGATAATGTGCAAGTTTACCATCAAAATACAAATAGTTGCAGAAATATTATACAGTATTGTAGCACCATTTCACGCATCTTAGATTATTTCCCACAAAGACACATATAGATGTTGAGGTAAATTTTTCATCTGTGCGTTCCTGGCATAATTGCCCATATTCAACCTATGATGTTCCATCCATGACTTTGTAAAATTATCCCTTACATTCAGCATGATTTAATCAGGCTCGTCTGCAGCATATCATGAGGCTTGAGCTGTATAGAATGATAACCTGCTTTTTTGTGTCTCAATACACTCCATTTGCTTTATACACTTGTCTCTACCAAAACATTCAAACTTTGTAACAAACAGCCCGTGCCCTTCCTCAATTCGACAAATGGCAGAAGCGGAGGGGGAACCCTAATATAATTTGCTCATTTGTGTAACCATAGGTTTCCAAATTTGAGTCCCCAGATCAGGGGGGGTTTTGGAAGGTGAACCCAGGTCATCTACAAAGTCATAAGATTTTCTGTCTGTTAAGAGAAGTCTGTATATGTTGACATACTAGCACATTATTTATGTTGTTGTGTACTAACAAATACATTTTCTGCAATAAGACTGTTTACCTTTGGGTATCTAACATTGTCTTTCACACAGTTAGGACAGGGGATCCTTAGTAGCGTGCTAATGTTTCTAAAGGGCCATCACATAAAAACTTTGAAAACCTCTGGTGGAATCACTATCTGACGAATAGAAAGATACAATGGGTCAGGCAGCTTGCAGCACTGAAGTGTTTATTGAACCATCATTTTATTTTGAAAATATTTTATTTGTCTAAACATGCACCATTACAAGTCACAAGTACATTATAACAACTTAGTTGGAATGAGGTATGTGTTACTGAATTAAAGTAAAATCTCTACACAAGTTCACCAGATTTTACTGAAATTTTCTCTTTTGTCTTTGTGTGTGTAAATGTGTAATCCTATGCTATATACTTTGATAGTTTATAAAATATATATTCACAGGAAATTTGAAAAACAATGACGTCCAGCCGCACATTTTGGGGCTCACTTGATCTCGGTGAAATACGAAGAATATTGCTTTGAGCCTACCCATTGACAGGCAGGATGCTGGTACCCCGCCAAATCTTGGCCAGTCCGCATATTTGGATATTGCACAAGACCCTTACACAACCATAGAAGATAGGAGCAGGAGTAGGCCATTCGGCCCCTCGAGCCTGCTCCGCCATTCAATTCGATCATGGCTGATCATCCAAATTCAGTACCCTGTCCCTGCTTTCTCCCCATATCCCTTGATCCCCTTAGCCTTAAGAAATATATCTAACTCCTTCTTGAATACATTTAATGAATTGGCCTCAACTGCCTTCTGTGGCAGAGAATTCCACAGGTTCACCACTCTCTGGGTGAAGAAATTCCTCCTCATCTCAGTCCTAAATGGCTTACCCCTTATCCTTAGACTGTGACCCCTGGTTCTGGACTCCTCGGCCATCGGGAACATCCTTCCTGCATCTAGTCTGTCTAGTCCAGGTGGATATTGGTTGAAACGCACATTTTATTCACGGCTGGATATTCTGCACCCCAGTAAGAAATGATCGAGGGCACTTCACTTCCTCTCAGGCGGCTGGAAGAAAAGATCCGCGCTCAAAACTTGGCCCGCCGACCGACAAACCGACCGACCGCGCGCCGCCAACCGACCCACCGGCCGCGCGCCGCCAACCGACCAACCACCCACCGGCCGCGCGCCTTCAACCGGCCGCGCGCCTTCAACCGACCAACCACCCACCGGCCGCGCGCCTTCAACCGGCCGCGCGCCTTCAACCGACCAACCACCCACCGGCCGCGCGCCACACTGAACAGATCGAGCACCTCCCGCCGACCCGCGGCAATTCCCCTCACCCCGGGGCCCGGCACCCGGGGTACAACCGCCACCCGGGGGAATATCGGCGCGCCGGAGCTGTCAATGTCAGCCGGCAAGGACGTCGGAACGGCGGCCGCACCGCCACAGGAAATGGCGCCGTGTCCAGAGGCGGCGCTGAGCGGCGGCAGCGCTGAGAACAACCCGCATCATCGCTGAGTTGGCGCCTTCCTGCTCGGCGCGGCGCGGCGCGGGCGATTGGAGAAAGCTTGGACCGAGCTGATGTCCGGCACATTTTCCAGAGCAACCAGCCAGCGCCCAGATGTTGGGAGTCTGCCTTTAACTCTCACGCAGTTTAATTCCAACCAAAATTCAAAACGATCTTACCGTGAAAAGCAAACGCCGTTTCAAGCGAGCGGCAATCGGTCAGATTTTTTAAACAATACAATAGGAAAAAAAAAACCTAACTGAAGTGGGGTGATGTCGAAAATTTAACATCTGTGTGGTTTAACCCGTATTCCGCCTTATCTCAACTACCTTCATTTCAGTTGACACAGTCGCTCAAATATTTTCAACCCCTCAATACAAGTATCTGCCAGCACCACCCTCTGATGGTAAAATAACATTATTAAAGAATTGTTTAGCTTAAAGCTTCTGCGGCACCGCTTCGGAGCATCAACAATGCCAAATCTCTCATGCCGCGCTCATTCCTTAGCTTGTGCAACTAACTACCTTGTTCAATAGCATTTATTCAGTGGTTGACTGGGATTTAGACGAGTCTTCCAAACCACCGTGAACACTTATCCCATCCTAGCGTTACCCATTTTAATAACTATCGTTCGATAAACAGCGTTCTTCGGCGTGAAAAAAAATCATTTTTTTCTCTACTAGAAGGGATCTGCTGCTTACTATTTTCACATTTTATCCATGCCAACACTGAGCTGCCTGGAACAGAACTGTGAAAACAGTTGCGAGCACAAGTACTAACAGGACGTTGGGACACTGGACTAAACCTGGAAATGCTGCACAGATTCTTCACCAGTATTTGCAAAACTTGCCGCTTGTTTCCAAGTCCATTGAGACTTGTGTTCTAGAACTGGTTTTCGACGCCTTTTAACTTGCGCATCAAGTCGTAGAATCTCTGATAGACTAAAATCCCAGACCATGCCTCGACCCTTGAACCATTAAAGTAAAAACACAAAATACCATATTAGGCAAAACGCTTTTACTCATGAATTAGGGATGACAGATCGAGACTACGATTAGTACAATTCAATCATAATGTGCATACTATCACAAAATGCAACCCAGTGTTTGATTTTCTTCGTTAATTAACAAGCAATTTAACCCGAAAGCATATTTCCAAATCGATTTTAAAGTACCGTAATATTGGAGTAAAAATACAAAAGGAAAACGAGTTCCATCACAAAATAAAGCACACAGTTAACACAAATGGTGCCATTAGGCATTATGGCACAAACATACGTAAAATAAAGAAACAAATCTACACAAAAATCAATCAGCCGAAGACGTTTCTCCCGGAGCTCCTTTCCCAAGTTCGGCGAGGACTGCCACAGGAATATAAATGTCGAATTAATAGGCTCAATATAGAGAACTGTAGAAATGGCAAGAAACAACCCGTTCTCTGTAGTTTTGAACTTTCTGTAAGTTTATACACAGCGGCCGTGGGCAGTCCTTCCAAGTCACGGTGACGTACAGATATGTGACCAGAATTGCTACAATATAAAAGTGATTGTGGACAACTGCTATCACTCCACGCAAAGTTGCTGAAATTCACTAAGTATCTAAACCTTAAATCATCAGCATCATGCTGAGCTTCACACAGCTAAAGCTTTGACAGGCGGTGGTTATTTAGCTATGAATTTGCGAAATTAGCAATGTTCATTTCCAAAACGATCCTACGGGCAGTGGGCACTTTCTACACTCACTTCGCTTTGAAAGCGGTAGGAGTTTCATTCATACATTAACTGGCATGTATTAAACATTGTTATATAGAATGGATTGCTATTATACAAAAATACTAAATCATCAACTCAAAAGGCACTAATATTAAAAAAAAGTTAAAGATAAATAACTGACTTTGTTGTTGAAATTAACGGTACTTCTAAAAGTAGAAACTGCCGAGGACATCAGGAATTAAAAGTGCAGTGCTCCGCTTCACCGACTTGGATTTATAGAAACTTACCTATTTTTTTAAACGGTCTTGCTAGCGCTGCCATCTCTTTTGAAGATACGGACGTTCTTGCAGCAGGGGCCAATTTCAGTTACGTGCGTTTCGTGCATTGACAGCGCTGACACTTTGCTCTATTTCTGGTCCTGTAAATGGCGGAGAAGAAACGGCAAAGGTCAGCGGCATAAGGTCACCATAATATTTGTGGAAAGCCATCGCTCCATTTGATTCCTCATGCAGAGAAACCGTAATGCCCCCGCCCATTGCATCATCCTTTTGTTTCTTAGATGGTTCTAGGGGGTTGCTTCCACCACTATCTGGAAGTTTAATCTACATGTTGCTTTTGTGTGAATAAGAATTTCCTTAATAACTAGGTCATTGTTGCACAGATGATCCTCAAGTTTACACCTGATAATCAATTCCATTATTTTACATAGAATACAAGTTAAGACTAATACGTCTGTTTTGTCACCCTTTTGAATATGGACATTATATTAGTCCATCTCAAATCTTCAATGCCCAATGATTCCTTTATCGTCAATACTTTATAAATCTCTTTCCCATGGGATTTGTTTTGAGTCCGATTATTCTGTCTAGGACTTCCATCTCATTTTTTTTATTCGTTCATGGGATGTGGGCGTCGCTGGCAAAGCCAGCATCTATTGCCCATCCCTAATTGCCCTTGAGAAGGTGGTGATGAGCCGCCTTCTTGATAAGTGTGTGACCTGCTAGGCCCTTTCAGAGGGGCAGTTAAGAGTTAACCACATTGCTATGGGTCTGGAGTCACGGGTAAGGACATTAGTGAACCAGATGGGTTTTTACGACAATCCGGTAGTTTCATGGTCACCATTACTGATACTAGCTTTTTATTCCAGATTTATTTTAATTAACTGAATTTAAAAGATAGGGAAGGAAAGAAAGGAGGTGGGGTGGCAGTATTGATTAAGGAGAATATTGCAGTGCTGGAGAGAGGATGTCCTGGAGGGGTCAAGGACAGAATCTATTTGGTTAGAGTTGAGAAACAATAGAGGTGCCATTACACTCGGTGTATTCTATAGGCCACCAACTAGTGGGAAGGGTATAGTAGAGTAAATTTGCAGGGAAATTACAGAAAGGTGCAAGAACTATAGCGTAGTGATAATGGGGGACTTCAACTATCCTAATATAGACTGGGATAGTAATAGTGTAAAGGGCAGAGAGGGGGAAGAATTTCTGAAGTGTGTTCAGGAGAACTTTCTTGATCAGTTGTTTCCTGCCCAATGAGGGCCAGATCCATTGCTGGATCTGGTTCTGGGGAATGAGGTGAGTCAAGTAGAGCAAGTGTCAGTAGGGGCACATTTAGGGGACAGTGATCATAGTACCATAAGGTTTAGATTAGCTATGGAAAAGGACAGGGAGCAATCTAGAGTAAAAATACTTAATTGGAGGAAGGCCAATTTCAGTGGGTTGAGAATGGATCTGGCCCGGGTAAATTGGAATAAAAGATTAGCAGGCAAAACTAATCGAACAATGGGCTGCCTTTAAAGAGGAGATGGTTTGGGTACAGTTGAGCTACATTCCCACAAGGGCGAAAGCTAGGGCAACCAAAGTTAGAGCTCCCTAGATGACGAAAGAGATAGAGAGTAAGATGAAGCAGGAAAAGGGGGCGTATGACAGATGTCAGGTTGAGAATACAAGTGGGAACCAGGCTGAATAAAGAAAGTTTAGAGGGGAAATGAAAAAGGAAATAAGAGGGACAAAGAGAAAGTATGAGAATAGATTGGCAGCTAACATGAAAGGGAATCCAAAAGTCTTCTATAGGCATATAAATAGTAAACGGGTAGAAAGAGGAGGTCTGGGGCCAATTAGGGACCAAAATGGAGACAGAGGGCATGGCTGAGGTACTAAATGAGTACTTTGCATCTGTCTTTACCAAGAAAGAAGATGCTGCCAAAATCATAGTGAAAGAGAAGGTAGTTGAGATGGGATAAAAATTGATAAAGAAGAGGTACTAGAAAGGCTGGCTGTACTTAAAGTAGATAAGTCACCAGGACCGGATGGGATGCATCCTTGGATGCTGAGAGAAATAAAGGTGAAAATTGCGAGGTACTGGCCATAATCTTCCAATCCTCCTTAGATACGCTGGTGGTGCCAGAGGACTGGAGAATTGCAAATGTTACACCCTTGTTCAAAAAATGGTGTAATAATAAACCCAGCAACTACAGGCCAGTCAGTTTAACCTCGGTAGTGGGGAAGCTTTTAGAAATGATAATCTGGGACAAAATTATCAGTCACTTGGACAAGTGTGGATTCATTAAGGAAAGCCAGCATGGATTTGTTAAAGGCAAATTGTGTTTAACTAACTTGATTGAGTTTTTTGATGAGCTAACAAGAGGGTTGATGAGGGCAATGCATTTGATGTGGTGTACATGGACTTTCAAAAGGTGTTTGGTGGGAGGGCAGGTTGAGAAAGCGGTAAAAAAAAAGCATACGGGAACCTGGGCTTCATAAATAGAGGCAAAGGGCTGGATTTTCCAAGCCCCGAGGAGGCGAGCATGGAGGCGGGACAGCTGGTAAACTTGGAGAAAGTGGGGGCAGATGGCAAAGCCGCCCCCATCCCGCCTCCGTGCCCTTTTGCCAGGAGGTGGGAAGATATGCAGCTTCGGGTCCCGTCTCCTGGAGGCGGGAAAGGCATTTAATCCTTTTAACTGCCTGTTAACAGGTAGTTAACAGGCAGAAAAAAGGATTAGTGCCATTTTACCTTCACAGGTGATGGCTTCCCGACCTCGGAGAACCCCGCCGGGTTGGAGGAGACGTGGAGGAGGTCTGCGGGGGTTGGAGGCATCTGGAAGTAAGGTGTAGAGGTGAGTGATGGGTGCAAGTGTGGAGTGGTAAGTATGCAAGGTGAGTGATAAGTTTAAAAAAGTGTTCACTTACCTTGTTTTCTTCCTACAGCCTTTAGCCACGGTGAATCGGGAGAGCTGACATCCTGCTTGTCAATTTCACAGAATGGCTGTTGGAATCTCTGTTCCTACAGCCATGTGAAATTTACAAATTTGAAAGGTTTGATGAGTCCTGAACACAAGAACTCATCAAACTAAAGAGAATGTCAGTGTTTGACAGCATCACAGAGCTGTCAAACGCTGACATTTCTTCTTTCAAGAAGTCTTAGCACATCTGACGTTGATGTGATCTGTCAGTGACTTCCTTACTAATTGGCCTGCTGAGCCCGCAGGGCGGGCTTAACAAGGTCAATCAGGGGAAAATCCCTTTGGTTGGTCAGGCGAGGATGGAGGCGGGACATTGACACGACAAGCAGCTGTCCCGCGTCCAACTTGCCTCCATTCACAAAATCCAGCCCATAGAGTACAAAAGCAAGGAAGTTATTATGAACCTTTATAAAATACTGGTTCGGCCTCAGCTAGAGCATTGTGTCCAATTCTAGGCACCGCACTTTAGGAAGGATGTGAAAGCCTTAGAGAGGGTGCAGAAAAGATTTACAAGAATGGTTCCAGGGATGATGGACTTCAGTTGTATGGATAGACTGGAGAAGCCGGCGTTGTTCTCCTTAGAGCAGAGAAGATTGAGAGGAGATTTGATAGAGGTGTTCAAAATCATGAGGGGTCTAGACAGAGTAGATAGAAAGAAACTGTTCCCATTGGCGGCAGGGTCAAGAACCAGAGGACACAGATTAAGGTGATTGGCAAAAGAACCAAAGACGACATGAGGAAAACTTTTTTACGCAGCGAGTAGTTAGGATCTGGAATACACTGCCTGAAAGGGTGGAGGAGGCAGATTCAATCATGGCTTTCAAAAGGGAATTCGATAAGTACCTGAAGGAAAAAAAATTGCAGGGCTACAGGGAAAGGGCAGGGGAATGTAATTAGCTGAAGTGCTCTTGCAGAGATCCAGCACGGGCTCGACGGGCCGAATAGCCTCCTTCTGTGCTGTAACCATTCTGTGATTCTATAATTCATGGGATGTGAGCATTGCGGGCAAGGCTAGTATTTATTGCCCATCCCTAATTGCCCTTGAGAAGGTGGTGGTGAGCCGTCTTCTTGAACCGCTGCAGTCTTTGTGGTGAAGGTACTCCCACAGTTAGTTAGTGAGTTCCATGATTTTGACCCAGCGATGATGAAGGAACAGCGATATATTTCCAAGTCAGATGCTGTGTGACTTGGAGGGGAACTTGGAGGTGATGGTGTTCCCATGCACCTGCTGCCCTTGTCCTTCTAGGTGGTAGAGGTCACGGGTTTGGGAGCTGCTGTCATCTGCATTTAAGTTGCATTTAAAAATAATGATTTTCAGGAACTTGCATAAAGACCTGAACTCTGTGCTCTCAGGTGGAGCTGACTGATTGCCTCTAGTCTGGGACAATCTTTTACAAGCTTATTGGTTACTAATGTCACTCCTCATGTTTCCCCACTGGTTGACCACTCTTTTATGGATGGTGCAGGCTGTGTGAACAGTCCCCGGCAGTCATTTGGGTGTGGAAGGCTCTGGCAGATAGTTCAGGGGACACAACCCAAGTTTGCGGCCGGGGCACGAGCGGGGTGCTGTGCACGGCGATGACGTCATCGCTGGCGGCGCAGCACCGCAGAGCGTTACTGGCTACCGCCGCCGCTAACCTCCCGCTGAATTTCGCAGGAGGCGTTAGCAGCGCCACGCCCTCGCGCTAGGGGCTTTGCGCTCCATTAACACCCCCCCCGGGGGCGCTAACGGGAGGCACAAAGCAACTCAATTTTTCCCCCTATGTACTTAAGCAAATTTAACTTACAGGACAACCATTTGTACAGATTTGGTGTTGATTTAAAGTTATTGAAGGTTACCAAAAGAGAAATATTTTCAGTAGGAAATTTAGACATAAATAGTAGGATTCCCCACCGTTTTTCTGCCCAACGATCGATTCTGCACACCTTCTGGACCTTCATTTCTACAGAAATACCTCCAGCTCTACTCTTCAAATAGTTTTGAGACTCACTTGCCCTCCATACTCGTCCCCGAACCTGGACATCAGTTCATTGATGCTCCAAGCTGACTCCACCCTATCTACGTCAACTTTATCCCACCATGGGTCCTCTGACTTTAACTTTTGGACTCCCTCCTATTGTCTCCACTCTATTCTTTATTTATTACCAGGACATATCTATCCTAATCTTGCTATGTAACCATGCCTATGTAATTTGAGTTTCTCTGTGTCAATTCGTGTGTGCATTTGGCTGCCGCTCTGACCCGTAGCACCGCATAATTGCAGTCCTCCCTCCCCTGATTAAAGGGGAGGGGCCTAGCGCTGCGTGCACCGGGGCCCTGCTGGACCACCGGGGAGCGAGGTGCCGTGAAAACAGCCCGGCACTCCAGAGGAGTGCCAGGCTGAGCGATCACGACCGGCACCCCAAAGAAAAAAGGGAAAGGGGGCAGGTGCTGGCAGTCAGCCAAAAAAAAATGGCCACCGGACACCTGCCCTTTAAGTAGCGCCGCCGCGGCTGCAAAAACACCACACCCCCAACCCTTCACCACTCCTTGACCTTCTACTCTCCTGCTGCCGTCCCAGGCTTGACTTACTCTTGGATGAGCCCACAGCTTTCCTCTGCACCTTTCTTGGCATCCTCCGAAGGGCCCATCAAGGCACTTGTCGCTGTCTCCTTACGAGCAGCAACCCCAACTGTCCCATTCTATTCTCTCACCGACCTTCACACCCAGCGTGCCCACTGAGGACTAATCTTGCCAACCATTTACCCGTCCCATTCACCCCTCCCAACGCTGACCCTGTGGGCTCTGCCAGCGGATAAGCTATTACCGCTCCTCTCCACATCTCCCTCCAGAATGTCTGTTCACCTGTGAACAAGGCCCTTGCCATCCATAAGCTTATGTGGATGATTCATTGACATTAAGGCCTTGACGGAAACTTGGCTGATGGATGCTGACACCTTCCCCCTTAATGATGGCTCCCCGCCTGGTTATACTTTCTACCTCCTTGTCTTACCCAGACCGCTGCGGTGGCGATGTGGCCCTTATCACCAAATCACACCTTGGCCTGCCACCTTACTTCTCTGGCACCATCGCCTCCTTTGACCATCTCACTCTGTTGCACCTCTCTTGCTTCCATTAAAATCCTCACTCTCTACTGCCCACCCAAGTACCTGTGCCAAGTTTCTCACTGAGCTATCTTCACTGCTTTCCTCCCTCAGTCTTTGCACTGAGTGACTTCTCATCCTTGGTGATTTCAACCTCCAGCTCAACTCATCATGCCCTCCTCTGATTTCACTGCTCTCCTATTCTCCCTTAATCTCTCCCTCCATATAAACTCGCCTACCCATGTTCACAGCCACCTCCTTGGTCTTGTCATCGCACGTGGCCTCTCTACTCCCATCGTGTCAATCACAGATAAGGTCATCTCTGATCATTTCCTTGTATCCCTCTCCCAATTCCAGTTCCTGCTATGTCCACCCCTGGAAAAAACTCTCCCCCAAGTCACTTACAATGGCATTTTCAAATTCCCAACTCTCTAGCTGTTGGCCCTTCATTCCTTCGCCTGGTTCTATTCCTATCTATCCAGTCATAGCCAGAGAATCACCTGCAATGGCTTCTCATCCCGCTCCCACACTGTTACCTCTGGAGTCCCCCAAGGACCTATCCTTGGCCCCCTCCTATTTCTCATCTACTTGCTGCCCCTCGGTGACATCATCCAAAAATACAACGTCGGGTTCCACTTGTTCGCTGATGACGCCAAGCTATATCTCGCCACCACCTCTCTCGACCCCTCCACTGCCTCTGATTTGTCACGTTGCTTATCCAACATCCAGTATTGGATGAGCAGAAATTCCCTCCAATTAAATATTCTGAAGACCGAAGCCATTGTCTTAGATCCCCACTACAAACTCCATTCCCTAGCCACTGAGTCCATTCCTCTCTCCGGCCACTGTCTGAAGCTGAACCAGACCGTTTGCAATCTTGGCGTCCTATTTTACCCTGAGCTCAGCTTCTGACCTTATTTCCTTTTTATCATGTGACCGCCTACTTCCAACTCCGTAACATCGCCTGTCCCCGCCCCTGCCCATCTGCTGCTGAAACCCTCCTCCATGCCTTTGTTACCTCGAGACTCAACTATTCCAATGCTCTCCTGGCTGGCCTCCAACCTTGCACCCTCCATAAACTTAAACTCATCCAAAACTCTGCTGCCTGTATCCTAACTCACACCACGTCCCGTTCACACATCACCCCTGTGCTCGCTGACCTACATTGGCTCCCAGTTAGGCAACGCCTCGATTTAAAAATTCTTATCCTTGTTTTCAAATCCCTCCATGGCCTCGCCACTCCCTATCTCTGTAACCTCCTCCAGCCCTACAACCCACCGAGATCTCTGCTCTCCTCCAATCTGGTCTCATGTGTATCCCCAATTTTCTTCACTCCACCATTGGCAGTCATGCTTTCAGCTGCTTAGGCCCTAAGCTCTGGAATTACTTCCCTAAACCACTCTGCCTCTCTACCTCTCCTCCTTTAAGACACTCCTTAAAATCTACCTCTTTAACCAAGCTTTTGGTCACCTGCCCTAAAGCCTCCTTATATGTCTCGGTGTCAAATTTTGTTTGATAATCGCTCCTATGAAGCACCAATAGATGGCAGGATCGACGGCTGAAAAATGTCATCAGTCCACAGTAAAAACAAGTGAAATTAGAACTAGTTTGTCATGATAAGAAGTACATACTGGACCTAATACAAACATAGGTTTGTGAATTGATTTGCAGAAACAGTTTTCTATTACAGTAAGTCCAGTGAATTGGTGTTGAAATTCGTTCACTTGCCCAAAGAACTGCACACAGTCCCACTATTACTGACCTATTACCAAACATCATGCTCTCAGTGTGTCAGAACAATATTAGTTTCAGGGACTGAAATAATAAGCTGCAGTACGTCTACAAAAGAAAAGAAGTGACTACTTCTGAAGAAACAAATTCCCCGTTAGCTTATGATTCAAAGACTTTATTAATCCATATTCAATTGTGTGTGGTGGGAATGGAGTAAGAGTTGCAGCAGAACTATCAGTGGCTGTAGCAATGAAGGAGGTATTAATCGGACAGGAGGCTGATCACTCACAGAGGAGCTGGAAATGAAGGTCAGAATGAGAAGAAAACTCTGATGGGAAGAGGCAGCACATGTGGCATGACAGGAAGAAATGGCTACATTATGAACAAACAGAGCAGCAAATTAGAGTTGGAGCTGGAGAGCTGAGGTTTGATTTTCTACACCAAACTTTATTATTTTTTAGTCGGAAGCTTTTTGGAAAAGAATATTCTATTGTTTTAGATAATAATGTAGAATGGCACCAGGTAATGAACAGCAGGCTATTGTTGTTTCATATATATTGCTTTGCGAGAACAGTTAAACATAAGTGCCCTAGTGGTGCTTGGGACATACAAGGCAAAGAGGATTTCATAAGCTTGGGGTTGTGGGTAATAAAGGCTATTACAGAGATCTGTGCAGATATAATTCTGTGTTTTTCATATCACTAAATACCACAATCCATTTCAAAGTGACTTCAGGAACACCCCAGCTGTAAGCCCCCAAGTGAAAATAAACCTTTTAGTTTTGTTCTAGGGGAGCATGGACAGGCTATTATGATTTCAACACGTCTTGCATGGAAGTCAATGCCAGCCAAGGGTAACAGTAGTGCAGCCTCCTTTTAGGTGTTTTTACATCTGTGGGAAACAAAAGGCAAGAACGTTTATGAAATTCTTCCACAAAAAGAAAACTATTGCTTATTTTACCTTTCTTTTATTTATCCATTCCCACCACTTTACTGTCTCTTGTGAATGGTATCACCATTCACTCGTCCCTTACTGTGCTAATTTCTTTCCCTGTGAAACTTTTTGCTGTATTAGGCTTCTTACTTTACCACTCAACAATCTCAGCGAGTTCTCCTGAATAAAGGTTTTAACAATTTAAATTGATGCCATTCCTGAAGTATAGCTTTTCAAAAGTTCCTGTTCTGAATGTTCTTAAAAGTGCTAACATTTTCAGTATTGTTTTATCGGTCATTTAATTTCAGTAATGTAAAAAAGCCTTTTCTGGATGAACTGAGTGACCCATTTGAAAAATAGTAACAGGAGTTATGTGAATCAACTAATGAGTGAAGAATACATATTCACGAGTATTTCTTGGATCATTTAACATGCTTTATTTCAGCATTCAAAATAATTAAAAACATCTCAAATTATTATACATATACAAAATAGGTACATATCCATGTACTTGCCCCAGAAATGTCTGCCTCTTTTTTCCCCTCTAAAGTAGAAAAAAAGGTGTATCGCTAAAAAAAAAGCACAAGAAGGGCGCTGAGATGATGAAACAGGAATGGCAAGGGAGAGAGGGATCCACATGCTTAACTTTGTAAAAGACAGGTAGTTTCCGATGTTTCTTTTGCATATAAAAGTTTTCTCCTAGTGTATAGACAGACACTTCTAAATAGCACCTCATTTGGAACAGAAATTCATTGTATTCCTAGACAGCGAGGAATGTTTAGCACCAGTCAAAGGTTCTTCAAGCTTTCTGTGCTGTGCTGCACTGCTTTCAGAGCCTAAGCATAAATAGCACCTTTCTTTTTATATATTTTTTTTCTTAAAGCGGTGTAACCTATCCCGGCACTTCTTTTTGATTCACTGTGGCTGGCTAATACATTAGGTAACATTTTGTGTGAGGTAGCCCTATAAGTTTTGTATTGGAAGATGTGAGGATTTTAACCTTCTGCACTACAAAATAGGAAAGAACAGATTTTGATGCTTTCTCACCACATGTAGAAGGACAATAACAAGCTTTTGACATTTTTTCAAATTTATTTTGCCATCTGAAAATGGTACATACAATCTTTCAGTTTTTCTCTGCAGTGGTATATGGCAAAATGTCACCTGCAGTGATCTCTTAACTCCAGGGGGAGGTTTACACCTGACAAGTACGTTTTTCCTGTTGCCATAGAAACAGAACATAAAAAAGTGTCCTTGTAGTTGTCCCACCCGTCTTCAGGCCCGAAGTTTAAGCAAGTGGACCATGGCTGTCGAATGAATTAGAATTCAATGCATAGAAAGTTTAGAGATGACTGCAAGTAAATTTCAAGTCCGTTTTACAAGAAGCAGACTGGGCCAATGTCAACACCAAATTCTTGATCAGCGCCACCAACGTCCATAGGTGCAATGTCAATAATAGGCAGTCGTGATGTTTTCGTTGTTTTGTATTCAATGACTGTCCTGCCCCATTCGCCAGTATGTCTCTGTTGGGTTAAAAGAACAACAAGGATCATTATTAATTCATGGCATTGCATGAAGCACCTGTCACCTAGTGTATCTTTTCAATGTATTTTCATCTTTACCACCTGGACAGCCTGTATAGAATCCACCTGATTTTCACTCCATTTATTTTTATCATGCGCGCAGTTCCACCCCGCTAGATTAACGCCCAGGCGGCAAAAATGAAATCTACCCCATGAAGTATCATGACTCATTTTGTAGGCAGCATCTCACTAAATGTTAATTGACTTTTATGGCTATAACTTAAGAAGTAGTTTAAAGAATACATATAATTTCATGAAAAATATTAAAACTTGGGGGATGCAAATTGCCCCATAAGTTGAATTAGTTCTCACTAATGCTATAGGCTGCATTGTTAATAAACAGGATCATAATATTCTTTTGTAATTCTGTAGTCCTGCTCTCTGGGTGTTGACATATAAAGAGCCTTTCAAACTCACCGTGCAGCCATCCTCAGTAACGCTGTATGTGAATCGACTGTTGCCTTCTGCTCTGATTTCAATTTCATTGGAACCTTGGAGCAATACAGCCTTCTTCAGGTTACCAGCTTCTTCGTCCATGTAGGCAATGCTGTTCTTACAGTGGTATGTGACGTTCTGGGTTGCCTCAGAGGACATCAAGCGCAGGAAAGTAATCTGGATTGCAACGTCGCCAGCAAGGACACCATCTTCACCACCATAGCCAAACTAAAAAAAACGAAAAATAAAGTTAGGTTATTCCTTAAAATTAAACTTTTAATTATTAATTTAAGACAACATGTACATGTGGTTTTGAAACATACTTCCAAGCAAGAAGATGCTTTAAAGTCATTACTTAGTATTTGCAAGATTTGAAGTGGCCTTTTCACTAAACAAATCTATTTTAATCTACTAGCTCATTATAAATAAAAACAAAATCAGACACAATGAAGCTTAGTGGATAAGAATTTGTGTGATTTTTTAAAAACAAATGTTCATACCTGGAAGCCGCCATCCATGTTCTCGCCGAACCAGATGTGTTTCTTCTCCTTGGGATTCTTGGTTGTGTACCAATTCTTTTGTGGGATGGACTGTGGGCTTGAGTAGACGCAGGTCTCACCAGTTTCCATGTTACAGTATACACGGATGGCATCTAGGCTGCAGCCTTGGTTAGGATCGATCCAGTAATCTCCTGTGTGAATAATGGTAAATGTGTTTAGTGTTCCACTCATGATATGCCAAGATTAGTTTCAGTTATGTTGTGGTGCTTCAAAGTAGCCTGATAAAGTGAGATTTGATTGATCTAAAAGTTAACTCACAATCTATATATTAACCTAACTTGAACCTTTGTTACAGTTGTATTTTGCTTTAATCAAAATACAAATTCTTCTCTCTTTATAAAGTATTTTCTATTATAGCATTGCAATTTGCTTATGAATGTTACAGTCCCTACATTCAAATTTACTCTGTGGTTAATTTAGTATTGGTTCCGTACAATATGGATCAGGTTCATTTATTGGTTTATGTATTTAAGCTCACCGCTCTTCCATTCTGGGTGGCACATCTTCAGGTCTCGGCAAGTACGGGCTGGGTTCTTTCTGGTACCCTCGGGGCTGCGGATGTTCTCAATCTGCTGGGTCAGGGATTTCAGAGTGGTGTCAATTTGAATGTCACGATCTCCGACAGCACCGGCATCATCTGCTCTGAAGTAACGGAGTGGATCTGGACCTTTTTCTGTTTGTGGTGATGCAAATTGGAAGTCAAATGCACCAGAAGATGGACCAGGTGGGCCAGGAATACCAGGAGGTCCGGGTGGGCCCTGTGCAGAGATTAAAATTGTAATTAAGTAAAGGTGCCTTGAAGAAGATCAAGTTCATATCCAATTTGCAAATACAAATGTAATGGCATCAGTAGAGATATTACTTACAGCAGGACCAGAGTCACCATTGCGACCACGAGGACCAGGTGGACCAATAGGACCAGGCAATCCACTAATACCATCTTTACCGGGAGCACCAGATGGGCCAGAGGGACCCTAGTAGGAAGGAAAAAGCATTAACAATGGAACCAGTGGCAGTTTCATCGTGATATTCATGTTCTTGCTAATATTACAGAATAAAATATAATCACTTGGTTCAAGTGATTAGAAATCATGTTACACATTCAAAATTTCCTGTTTTAGTTTTAAATACATTCTTCTATTAAAAATAACTATATTTAAGTATTGTATTGTGCATGAGAAGGTTAATGTAATTGAAAAGTGACATCTCTTTTATTCAATGAAGAATATACTTACACGTGGACCACCAGCACCAGAGGGACCAGCAGAACCTTGTTCACCAGGAGGACCCTGTTTGGTCGAAGAAAAGATTTAAACATGGAAATGATATCACAGGGCAAGAATAATTTGAAGGATAGGAAATAAAAAGTTCTGTCATGAAAATGGATAACTTACAGGAGGACCAGGCAGACCTTGAACACCAGTGAAACCTCTGTGGCCTTTAATGCCTCTTGCGCCAGCCTCACCGGATTCACCTCTATCACCGCGGGGACCAACTGCACCCTAAGTGAAAATAAGCTTATTTTAGTTACTGATATTTTGTATGTCACAATTTACAATGTTGGAAAGCTACAAAATTCCTGCTAATATTTCCTACGCTCTTTTCACAAGTTAAACTTAAGCCATTTCTTATGATGACACTTGTACATTTTGGTTTAGCTACTTTATTTTTGTGTTTCCATCGACCAATTCTTAAGAAAACAAAGACGAAATTATTAGCTAACTATTGCTTACATCTAAATTATACAGTATCCAATTCATGTAAATACACCTGTAAAATTGTTTGCTGAGAATTTCAATTAGTAACTCTGAAAGTAAGAGTTTGAGTCTACTAAGCAAAGATGAGCTCTTTGCAGTATAATTTTAAAAAGCAAAAGTTACTTACATTAATGCCACGAGGACCCATTGGGCCAGAAGGACCGGCTGGGCCAGCAGGACCCTGAAGAACAGAAAAAATTCACATGTAAACATCATTTTCAAATTAATACATTATTTTTAAATCAGTACATTTTGAAGATGGATTTGAATTCTAATTTCAGTTATATTTCATGTCATAAATGGTACACTTTTAATTGATTAACAGTATTAAATTATATGCGTAATTTGCAGTTATTCATTTTACATACCAGATTTTTACCTGATATTACTGATATTTAACCGCATCATATTTTAATCTGTATTGGTTAAATATCTAATGGTGTAAGGATCTTCAGTGTTTTGTATTTAAAGCATTTGACTACAGTGGAAATGCTCATAATTTTGAAGTAAAAATATTAAAAGATTAAAAAAGCATAATTACATGTTCACCACGATCGCCAGACTTGCCAGCAGGACCAACTGGGCCGGGAGCACCAGGGGCACCAGGAGCACCGGGAGCACCAGACATACCAGGTTCACCACGATCACCCTGAAAATGAATAAAATATTTGTTATAATACAGTAACCATCATTTAAAAACAATTCATTGGACTTATTAATAACATTTTGGAGCTTAAAATGGAGAAAAACTACTTACCTTAGCACCAACAGCACCATCACGACCAGGGGCACCTTCAGCTCCAGGAGCACCCTGAAAGAGGTAAAATATAAATCTAAATAATCTGAAGTACTGATATTAAAATGTATTAATCTTATTCCTTTCACCAACACTCTCAGGATGCAGTTACTCTGCATCTGTAGTGTTGGTGCAAAGAGATTTCACTTCACACCAACGTTACAGTTATAGTGTGAATCCAACTTAAATCAAGAGCCAACACCAAACCTGAGACTGGAGTGAATGAGGGGCGCGATTCCCTGGAGGAGGAGATCTTACTCCACCGCGATTCAGAATAAGTATGAGTCTTAATATCTGATTGGCACTATACGTGTTTAGTGTTGTTAAATTTAGGCCACTTCACACTAATATGAAACTTGCACAGGCAGAGTTATCACAGGGATTTGCAGCCATTTTGCTGTTTTCCTGGGGTTTCTGCCAAAGTTACAGCAGGAGACACCCGCCCTCCCGTAGAAATTCCAGGCAGAAGTGTAAATGCACCCTCAAAAGGTACTCCAACTAACATTTTTAAGGAGCTGCATTTCTGGAAGTAGCAGAATAATTGATTTCAGGATTGATTTATTGATTTGGTATTTATTAATATGTGTATCAATATAATTAATTTTGTTCAGGTACATAATGCACTCAATCCGATATACAGAGAAATGTGGGGCATAATTCTATCTTATGTTTATGCATTTTTAATGAAATTCTTCGCTCTGATATTTTAACAAAGGATAGCAGAGAAAAGAGTTTCATGCAAAAATGCTAATTGTGTTCACATACTAGTGTTTGAGGACTGCATTACTAAAACAATTTTAAATCAATATTTCAAGTGTTTTAATTAGTAACATCCTTACTTCACGACCAGCTTCACCAGATGGGCCAGCTAGACCAGGAGGACCCATTGGACCAGGAGGACCACGATCACCAGGTGCTCCAACTGGACCATGCTTGCCAGGTTCACCCTAAAAGGAGAGAGAAAATAGTTTTGCTTAGTGAACATAAAGACTTCGGTCAAGAGAAGATATAACATAATGTCATAACTATGGCATGATCAGGTTGTAAAGAAGAAAATAAATATTAAATGTATTTCTTATTATCAGGAGAAAATTCTGACTCAAGAGTATAATCGTGAGTAAGTGTCTATAAAGACAGCCTAAATGTTCTTATAAAGGAAACATTTATGTATTTTCTGTTGATTCCATCATAAAGAAGAGTTCTTAGATAGCTCGGAAGCTTAGATGAGATGTAACATATTGTATTGACTATATACTGTATGAGCAACATTACAGAAAACAGTTATTGCTCTGCAACTTACTGTATGGCCTTGGAGACCCATGGGACCACGCTCGCCTTTCATTCCGCCCATACCAACCATACCACGAACACCTGTAACACCTTGAGGTCCAGAGATACCAGGTGCACCCTATGAGAAGAAGAAATTTTAGTTGGAGAAGGTATATAAGAACTAGAACGTACTGGTTTCATTCTTTTTAATAGATTGTTTCTCAAAAGCTATTTATATTGGATGTCAGTAACTACTAGCTAATCATTTAAATATCTGAAAAGTGAAAGTACTTCTTCATTTTCCATTAAATAATATGTGAAGAAGACTAGGTGCACTATGTTTGCAAATCTTTGTTCTGATATATTGGGTAAAATAGAGTAAAACAAGTTACAGTAGTTGTTAAGTGATTAAAAATCTTTGGCTTTTAATAATACATAGGATGTGAAATTCAACTTTGGCAAGGGCGAATAGTAGCGGATTGGTTGCCCATTATAAACACCGCCTGATTTTCCTTGCCATTGACTTCAATGGAAAAGAAAAATTGGACGGCGTGTATATCGGGCGGCCAACCTGCTACTGTCTGTTTTGCTCCACCGGAGAAGTTGAATTTCACCCCATAATGTTTTGCTACTTTGCAGTTTTATATTACTATGCTTCTTTTCAAATGATATTTATGGTGACAATTTTTCAAGTGACCACTTAACAGAGGAAACTGGAATTTAGTGCTCAGAAAGCATTCATTTCAGGTCTGGGTGTTTTAAGCCAAACAAACTTACAGCAGGACCATCAGCGCCAGGAGAACCCTTCTCGCCAGCGGGGCCAGCAGGACCAGCAGTACCAGGTTCGCCAGGACGACCAACAGCACCGGTTTCACCACGTACACCTTTAGAACCTTCTTTTCCAACAGGGCCAGATGGACCAGGAGCACCAGAATTTCCCTATAAGTGAACACAAAAGTTAAAGTGCGCATGCCTCAATTTGTAACCTAAATAACTACACCGACAGTAAATAAAAAGTTCAGAAAATGTCCTTGCATCGACAATTAATATTTTAAAGTGATGTAAATATTTTGTCTAAGATTGTTTTAATAGATAAGTATCACAATTACATTTCACTGGATAAATATCCTACTTTATCATTGTTTTGAACATGATAACAAATAAGCACCTTAAGAAGTCTTTTTAAAATATTTGAGAAATGTACTCACACTAGGGCCAGGTGGACCAACTCTGCCAGCAGTTCCAGGGAAACCAGTAGCACCCTAAAACAGGAGAGCAAATAATTACTACAATTAATTCTTTCAATTATATTTTATGTATATGTGTATGTAATATAAAATTTCCAATTCATGTAAATGCATTTTTATTTACAAATATTATTACTGCATCAGAGAAACTGTTTCCAATGGCTGAAGTGTCGATAACGAGAGGGCACAGATTTAAGGTGATTGGCAAAAGAACCAAAGGTGACATGAAGAAAAACTTTTTTATGCAACGAATGGTTAGGATCTGTAATGCACTGCCTGATAGGGTGGTGGAATCAGATTCAATAGTGGCCTTCAAAAGGGAATTGGATAAATACTTGAAGGAGAAAAATTGCAGGGATATGGGGAAAGAGTGGGGGAGTGGAATTAACTGGACTGCTCTTCGAAAGAGCCGGCGCAGACTCGATGGGCCAAATGGCCTCCTTCTGTGCTGTACTGTTCTATGGTTCTATGATCATGTGTAGAATTCATGCTCATTCGGAAAAATGTGTTTAGTATAAACTATAGCAAACTAAACAAGTGTTTTTATGAATATTTTCAGAATTATTTGATACAATTTAGCATTCTAATAGACATGTATTATATGCAAATAGCATTGGTGTATTTAAATTCAAGTGCTTCATCTTTGAACCTGTTTTTACACTAGCACTTTTTCAATTCAAATTCCACCATTTTCCAGCTCTAAGTTCACACTGCTAAATCTAGCTCACTTATCCTATTGGTAGAATCTTAGACCCATGAAAAACTGAGTATATGTCTCTGTGGCCAGGATAAGGGAAGTGAATTTAATAGTTTAAATGAAGGGAGCTGGCTCATGTCAGTCTCCTGGAATCCAAAATGAAACAAGTACCAATATCAACGGAGCTTGACACAGTGGCATTGAAAAGGATTCCAATAATTAGTTCGAAATAGTTCAAAATATGAACTTACAGGTGGACCTGAAGCACCGCGAGCACCTTTAGCACCAGGAGCACCAGTAGGACCCTGTAGAAATAGGAAAAAAGAGGTGGCATTGTATCAGATGGAGACACACATCAAGATTTGCAGGAAAACACAGTTTTCTTTTTAAATTAAGAACACTGTTTTCATCTGAGATGTATTTTATTTGTAGTTACTTACAGCGGGACCAGGAATTCCAACTGGACCAGCTGGGCCTGCAGGACCAGCATCACCCTTTGCACCAGTATCACCAGCTTCACCCTTAGCACCAGGTTGACCATCGGAACCCTATTAAGAATAATAGGAAAGACAGTAAGCATTGATTACTTAATAACCATTTTTATTGAGATAACATTAATGCTTGTGTAAATTCTAACTAATATTTATTGTTACCATGCTTTTAAGGGCCAAGTGCAATATTAAAAATGTTATGTATCTTAGGTAACAGTTGCTACTCTTAATATGAGATAAGCTGTAATAACTACATTACTTTTATATAGTCTGACATATGTTTAAACAGACAGTGATTATTTTTCAATATGTATGTCAAGACTATTTCATGTATTTTGCTCCATTTATTAATTAAATTCATGTGCAAACTATATTTTCCAACAAATCATTGCTTTTAATGTAAAAAGTTTACAATACTCACAGGAGGACCAGCAAAACCAGCAGGGCCAGGAGAACCAGATTCACCACGTTCACCCTAAACAGCAAAGTAAAAGGTCAGACACCATCAATGAAGCTTCTTTAGTTTTGAGAGGAAGAGGGGTTAAAAATAACTTTAAAAAAATCAAATAATGAAAGAACTGAAAAGATATAGAGGTAAATTATGGAAATAATCAGCAGGTCAGCCAGCATCTGTGGAGAGAGTCACAGAGTTTGTTTCAGGTCGATGACCTTTCATCAGAACTGGAAAGGTTAGAGATTCTAACCGTTTCTAGTTTTGACGAAAGGACATCAACCTGAAAAGTTAACTCTGTTTCGCTCTCCACAGTTGCTGCCTGACCTGCTGAGTTTTTCCAGCATTTTCTGTTTTTATTTCAGATTTCCAGCATCCGTAGTATTTTGCTTTTGTAGAGGTAAATTATGATGGGGCCTTGCAGGCAACTGGCAGTGATTACAAAATCGTGGATGTTCTGCCTATGATTTTGCAATTCCTACCAAAAGAAATAGAAAGACTTGCATTTATATAGCGCCTTTCCTGATCATCGGACATCCCAAAGCGCTTTACAGCCAATGAAGTACTTTTTTTTGACGTGTAGTCACTGTTGTAATGTAGGAAACCAGGCAGCCAATTTGCGCACAGCAAGCTCCCACAAACAGCAATGTGATAATAACCAGATAATCTGTTTTAGTGCTGTTGATTGAGGGATAAATATTGGCCAGTATAGTGCCATGGGATCTTTTACGTCCACCTGAGAGAGGAGACGGGGCCTCGGTTTAAGTTCTCATCCGAAAGACGGCACCTCCGACAGTGCAGCACTCCCTCAGCACTGCACTGGAGTGTCAGCTTAGATTTTTGTGCGCAAGTCTCTGGAGTGGGGCTTAAACCCAAAACCTCCTGACTCAGAGGCGAGGGTGCTACCACTGAGCCACAGCTGACACACCAGTTGCATGTGAGACCTATCAGCTGTATGGGGGTCTTGAAAAATTTACCCATAAATGTACAATCAATGTATGTAATCTAAATTGTACTTACAGGACCACCACGAGCACCAGCAGGACCAGAAGGACCTGGAGGACCAGCTTCACCCTACAACCAATTGATATAACAAAAAAATGATTAAATCAATATCGAACATAACATGAAAATATTAAATCAATACTGTGTATTTTGACATTTGTTAAGTATCAATTACTAAAATTGTGCTAAATATTTTCAATTGGTTACAATGGTGGAAAGTTATTCAGTTGTTGTGTAGGTTGCTAATGATTTTGGGACAGAAACATAAAGTTCTCAGTAGATGACTAGTGTCATTTTATGTATCGATTCTATATTGTGCTTCCACAAATAATACTATGTTGAGGATACATGGTGTATGACATTAAGTTTATAGGTTTTTTAAAAGCATTTTAACCATGAAATAATAAGCACCATTGAAATACCGTACCTTCTCACCAGGAGCTCCAGAATGACCAGGTGGGCCAATTGCACCAGTCATGCCCTAAAAATGATAACATTTTAAAATTAATATCACAATTGTCAGTAACTTTTGATTTTACTGATATTTAGAAGAATATGGCAGAATGTAAATATAATGAGTAATTTTGAATATATCAACATAATTGCCAGCGGGAAAGTATGCTCAATGGGATTGCAGGATGGAGACGGGGCTATAACATTGTTACGCCAGTTTTCCAGCCTGAAATCCTTTTGATCACAACTTCCCACTAAGAGCACAAGATCAGGAATTTACCCAAAGCTTTCAAACTTATATCAACGGCCATAAACAAAACATTTTTTTCAAAAAAAATCTGACAACTTACTCTTATTCCATCTTTGCCAGCAGCACCATCAATTCCCTTTGCTCCTGCATCACCCTATTAGAGAGGAAGAGAAAGAGAAGCAGAGGAAAGTTGTTACTTTTAGCCACGTAAGTATGATTAACAGGTAGCAACAAAATATATTTCCATTTACAGTTTTGTGAACATTTAAGTTGGAGGTAACTAAAATTATGAAGATAACTGTGCTGAGAATACTCACTCTTGTACCCTTGGCACCAGGAAGACCACTAGAACCACGGTCACCAGGAACACCCTGCAAACCAGGAGGACCTTGACCACCAGGAGCACCACCTGGACCAGCATCACCCTGAAAGGAGTCAGAAGTGTTAATGTAACATTATGTGACAAAAATAAAGACTGCCTAAATAAAACTCAATACTTTCAAAGTTACACTGAATGTATTTTTGTATCTGCTAAAATATCACTAATATGATGTGTTATGCATATTTAAAAGTTATGTACAATGCTGGAGGATTTTCATTAGCTAATTATATTTGAATAAGATCTCAATGCATCAATGTTCCATTTGTGTTGAGAAAGAAAGTGCACTTTAAAAAAATTATATCTATATCTATAATATATTAAAAGTGTTTCCTTGTCTTATGGGAAGCTCATATCATGTTATTTCCATCAACCATGAGTGTCACACCTGGGTATTAAGTTTAAGCTGGTGAGGTTTAAATTTCCCATATACTTATATTGTACTTGCATCTTCAAGGTAGATGCTGCTATGCACCACAGTGCAACCCCCTTCACGTTCCTTTTATTCCCCTGGTGCAATCACCTCCAATCCTTGCCGCATCCCTCTCCAGGCTGGCATCCCAATCCAACATCCTGTGGTCCTGGCTGTATCGCTGCCCGACCTGCACCCTGCATCCACCACCCAGAAATGCAGACCCAATCCCTCCTCTCCGGACCCTCCAGCCATCACCTGATGCCTGCAAAGAACGCTCCGCCCATCAACCCGAAACCTCGGCTTACTCATTTCTGACTTCACAGATGTTTTTTTAAACCTGTTTTTTTCTCCCCACAGTCTTGCTCACTGAGACTTGCACTTGAACCCCACCCCACCCCACACACAGTGCTACAGTCTAACCCCACCTCTACATTTGCTCTTCTGTCATAAGCATCTGGTCCAAGAAAAAATAACTTTTACAGGCAAACTAAGCGAGCATTTACATGGTAAAGTAGCTGACAAAGTTAATTTAGCCTCCTGTTTCTGGAATGGCAAGTATAATAAATGCCACTTCTTGTATGTTTGCGTGTGAGTACGTACCTTAGGACCATCATTACCAGGAGAGCCGGGAGCACCACGAGCACCTGCAGGGCCCATGGCACCAGGAGCACCACGTTCGCCTGAGAAACCTCTTTCACCCTAAAGAAAATGGGATTGAACCATTAGGCAAAAACATGGATGCAAAATCTTTTGATTTAAGTTTTTCTTTGCGATTGGAATTTAAAAAAACTTACTCTTTGGCCAGATGCACCAGGAAGACCGACATCACCAGGCAGACCCTATTGTACAAAAATAAAGAAAGAAATACCAATTAAAAGCAAAAATTTCTCACACAAGTCATAAAACTACAGTATTGTTATAGAACAGTTTCTCCCTGATATTGTGCCATTTTAAAATCTGTTCTTCTTTGTTGTCAAACAACATAGTCAGTGCATTTTTGATCCATTATATATATAAAGCCTCAACAGACTGGGAAAGATTTTCGCTGTGCATAGCAAATTAATAAATGTATTCTTTAAAAAAAAGTTAATGATTTTCCTGTAATGTAACCTACAGAAGAAAACTTCTCCTAATCATAGTTTTCTATAAATATTGTCTTGTTTTCCTCTCAGCTACACTAAATTTACTTGTTATCTGGGGAGGGGTAACGACTCCCACAAAGATTTAGGTTACAAGTGATTACAGTCATATTAAACTAACAGTATTAATGCAATCCTGTTTCCATTCAGAGGGTTACCAAATAAGATAATGCTAACTAAAATCTTGGAGACTTTTATCTGTTGTCAGTAATGCTAAGTTAACTTTATAATTAATCAACGATTAGCTATTTGGCCAACACTAACACTAAATTCTTATAATACTAGCAATAATATTCCAATACATCTTTCTGTCATAATACATACCTGTTCACCGGGTTTACCAGATTCACCAGGAGCACCATGTGGACCGGGGAGACCCTATAAAAGTGAAATTGGGATATTGTGTATTAATAATTAAATATAGTAATGTATTGATCAAAAACAATGTTACATATGTTACATCATTATAAATTCTGAAGATGATTTAGTGTTTATACCTGGAAGCCAGAAGGACCTGAGGGTCCTTGTTCACCTCTCTCACCACTAGGACCCTGTGTGGAAAAAGTTAATTATAGATTCAAATCTTGATTTTGATGACAACATGTATAATAGTTTATTTATACAATGTCTTATTAACTATGGATAAATGTAACTGGGTATCCAGTCTATCATGCATTTAATTTGTTATCTACTGTACTACAAAAATATAAATCATTTTAATATAAACATAAGCAGTCACTGCATAATTTGTTTGCCATCTTATACAAATGTATGTAAAGCCAAAGACAATGGAGGCAATATTTTCGTTGAAGTGTTCTCCTTAGCCAATCAATCTCTAACATAATGTTGGGGTTGCCTCATTTTTCAAGCAAAGATTTTTTTCCAAATTGCTTAAATTTTTTGTATTTTACTTACAGCAGGACCAGGAGCACCAGGAGCACCAACTTCACCATCTTTGCCAGCAGGACCCTAAAGGGAAAAATGTTTAAATCTTTGATTACACCTGTCTGTGATAATCATCAGTTGCAAATATTACTAACTAAAGTTTTAATATAGAACCTTGAAAATTGTTACTGAAAATGTTGAATCCGTGATGTCATAAAATACAGCAAATGTTATAGATTGTGATAATTTAATGAATGATAAAATCATTAAAATATTATATATATGCATAATTGCAGTTAACACCATGCAATATACTTACCAGCAAACCACCGGGACCAACAATTCCTCTCTCACCAGCCTTGCCAGGCTCACCCTATAAAACAGAGGATATGATTAAACACGGGCTCATAAGATTTGTGTGAACTTGTGATCTTTTTGAGATAACCTCTTATTGATAAATTGGATCTTCTTAATTCATAAGCTTATACTTCCCTTGCATCTACTGAATGCTTCGTGCTTTACTTTTGACTTTACTTTCATTTTGTGGAATAAACTATCAAAACCCATGAGCCTAGAAATTACTGTTTGTGATATTAGTGTACAGGTACAAGCACCTAACACTCATATAACATGCCCCTGTCCTCCATTTTAACAGAGGGGCTAACCCATTAAGATCTCTCAGGCCTCAAGCTGCCAAAGACAGGGGTCTGCCGCTCGCCTCGGCACCCGCCCACCCAATTCACACTCTGAGTTAAAATTGGGGCTAGTGTGACTATATTAATACAGATATTGTGCATGTTTTGCAGTGGTATATTTATCAGCAGAAATTTGCATTACTCCAAATTTGGCACACCTTGGGCATTTGATACTACCATATACTTTAAAGGATACTGACTCTCATTAAAAGGATGGCAATACATGTTATGTAGCCTTTCATTTTGATTTTCATACTTACAGCAGCACCCTTAGGACCGGGGAAACCCATCACACCAGGTTGACCTCTTCCACCATTGGGACCAGGTGGACCAGTACGACCATCTTGACCAGCTGGGCCCTGTTAGGTTAATGTAGAATATCAGATGGTGGCAATTTGTAGGCTTGCCATAAAAGCTGCACAATATACCTAGATTTATTTTGTAGAAACATTTGCTACATTTATTTCATACATAAGTAATGAAATATAAATTTAAAATAGAGTGCCATATTATTATTTTTTTATTTCAATTCTGTTCACTCTATATAATGAGAGATTAGTATATATCTGGTGAACAACTTTCAACAAGTATTCTAAAATGTTTTTCTTGGGGAAATAAATACATACTGCAGGACCAGGCTTGCCATCAGCACCAGGACTACCAGGGCTTCCAGTCAGACCCTAAAATACAAAAAATAATTAATATAGCATCTTAACACATCTTTCAGAAACATCCCAAAACTTTTCACACAATGAACTGCAGTTAGGTAGGCAACCTCGGCAGCTATTTTGCACACTGTACAGCCCTACTAACAGCAATGAGACAAATTACCAATATATCAGTTTTTAAGGTGAGTAGAATGTTTTCCGCTCTTCAAATAGTGTCATGCAATCTTGTCGGTCCTCCTGAACAGATACAACCCACCTTAACATGTAACCTGGAGGATACCACCTCTACATTTGATGTACTCCCAAAGTACCCTTACAATGTATTAAATAGGAACATGCTTCGATCACAGCATCACTTGTCGGCTTCCAAAAAACAGGAGACAAATGCACTGTGACTGAACCGTCTCAGGGACCAATAATTAAAAAAAAATCAAATATTAACAATTTTGATTTGCTGTGTATATTTATTAGCAGAAATCTGCTATGCTTGACCAAATAGTTCAGTGTTTTAAAGGTAAGTTGAATTTTGCTCCTTTTCTCTTGTAGCATATTTAATAGCTTATGCAAGATCTATTAAGTTACTTCAACAATAAAATAATGTTGCTGTGTGCAATAATATGCAGAGCCAGATTTTCTTCCATTTGCTAATTTTAGTAAGAGTAGAGCAAGGGACATCACTTTATAATTGCATCTACGTTTTTGCTATAATTTGTGAACAAAGGAAAATATAACCCTTATTTATTGTATGAATATATCATCTTACAGTAAGCACTACCTAATCTATATGTTTTGTTGGAATGTTTTTCACAGTTTTGGTTTTATACCATATGGTAGTCCTCTACAGTGACAGACAGCTGTTTGAGTGTTGCTTATGCATTAGCCCTGTACCTTAGCCTTATCAAATACTCACTCTTGCACCAGGAAGACCGGCCTCACCAGGTCTGCCAGGTTCACCGGTAGCACCTTTGGGACCAAGAGCTCCAACAGAACCACGCTCACCGGGAGCACCCTGTAACAGGAAACAAACATAAAACCCATGAGTTTGAAGGAATTTACAGGTTGCACAGCTCCTGTAACAATGAACAAAACAGACGAGCTTTAGCAGAATTTACATACCTTGGGACCAGCAAGACCCTCAGGACCAGGGAAACCTCGGTTTCCAGGGGATCCCTGCAATGGAATGAACGATAAAGAAGCAAGGTTATGCATTATTGTAACTGCATTGGAGATTAGGGAAACATCAGATAAAAAATGTATTAATATTAATGAAAATAACTTTCTCAACTTACACGTTCACCAGGACTGCCAGGAAGACCCTGAATACCAGCCTCACCACGACCACCTCTCTTGCCTTCCTCACCAGCAGGGCCAGGGGGACCTTGGACACCAGAAACACCCTAGCGAATATCAGAGTTATAATCAGTGGCCACTCAATGGGTCAATCCATCTGTGTTGCATTCTGTATTATTGTACAATTTGATCACATTTCCAATAAAAAAAACTATTAAACTGTTAAGTGTAAATAATTGCATTAAGCACAAGATGCATACTTACAGATTCACCTTTTACACCAGCTTCACCCTTGGAACCAGGGGCACCAGTTTCGCCCTAAGGTACAAAGGAATGATATTAAATCGCAGAAGTCAAGAGTGAAGCAGGTTTCATTCCGAGATAGGGATTCAATTCTTTTTGACACTTTAGCCCTGAAATTCAACTGTGGCTTTATTGGTGTCCTGCTATATGTCCAATGGGAGACCAGCGGAACCTGTTTTCAGCTGTTTACATAATTTCCCTGGAGGATCCACTGGCTTCCTGCTGGAATTACAGTGGGAGATCAGTAGAACACCCAAAGAATTTCAGGGTCTTGTTAGCTGTTAGAATATGCATTTTACAATGTATATAGACCCACTAAGCTGCAGATAAAATAACAGCTATGCATTATTTTTCGTAGTTAAAATATTTGCGATAATACATCGCTACATGTGCTCTCATTGATAAATAATATTGGGTAGAGTATTGTCAATATTCCTTTTTTATTAACATTTCAATACAGCATAGAATTTAATTTTATTTAAAATGGATTATATATTAGCCATTATATATTAACCTTTAGGGCACTAATGATGAGTAGCTTGTTTTGGTGGTGACCAATTCTCTGGGCTGCTGAAGCGAATACTCATTGGGTACTTGTTTTAAAAATATATCAAATGTTGGATCAATTGTTTCAATGATGGGACCAGTTCAAGGTTTGATGTCCTGGAACTCAACTGGCTGGAAAAACAGCCATCAGAGCCAGTCTTCAGCTATCAGCGGCCACATTTCAAAGATATGTGCCCAGCTTAGGAACAGAGGTCAAATCCCTGGAGACACAGGACAAAGGATGAAATAAAAACTAAAATAAATGGCGTGAGAAATAATATAAAAATTAAAGTAGTGAAAATGAAAGAGTTGAGTGTATGGAATATAGGAGAGTACAAACTAAGTCACTGAAACTTACTTTTATTTAAAGCTACTTTATAAATGTATATTTCGGTGGTGTATAATTATATTATGGTTGTAAAACTAATTTTGACATCAGAGTAATATTATTACTATCGTATTAGGAGATTTTTTAGTATCAGATTGTATGACTTGTAATCTTGAAAAAATGGCTGACCTAGGAAGATCCCAGAGCCACTAGCACTTGAAAGATTAATCTAATCTCCCTCTCACTACATTGGACAGCCCAATGGTTACTATGATGAAAAAGGGTACTTTTCTGTGGATCCGGCAGCCACTTACATTGTTACCCTTGGGACCGGTAGGTCCAACAGCACCTTGTGCGCCACTTGGTCCTCGTGGGCCAGGGAAGCCAGGAGCACCAGAAATACCAGGAGCACCCTAGAACACAAACAGATAAAATGTCAGTCAGTGCAATGAAATTTATTAGAAAAACCTCAGTTCAACAAAATGATTCAAGAGGTAAACTATACAATGAATTATTTACTCACAGTTGCACCTTTGGCACCAGGTTGACCATCAGTACCAGAAATGCCCTAAAGGTAAAAATATAATGCAATGAATAAATGGGAGCAATGTTTTAGAAAGCTTAGATGCAAATAAACATCAGAGACATACCAAAATTGTTATGGTGGATAGCTGTTTGAACTGTCAAATAAGTATAGTTAATTTGATTTTTCTTCCAAATACTTACAGGAGCACCAGTAGGGCCAGCAGGTCCAGCACTACCAGCTTCACCACGAGCACCAGCAGGACCATCAGCACCACGACCACCAGCAGGACCAGCTTCACCCTAAATCAAAAACAATAAAAGAATTTTAGCTGAACTAAATGCTTCTTTGATATTCAGTGTTAGAATGCTACAAGCAGCACAGGCAGTTTTCGGACACTTTCATTCAGAAATATCCTGGTGCTTTCAACAGAACTGGTATTCCATCACATCACTGAATACTCTTTAATCTTACTGAATGGAAGCCATGTTAAAACAACAACTAGTATTTTGTTTGGGCCTTTAAAGTAGTAAAGCATACCAAGGCACTTCACAGAAGGGAAAAAAAAGTCCAACAACTGGATCTATGCAAAATTATGTAACTAGGATCATGTGTTAGAATAGGGCAGGGGTGAGGAGAGACCTTTTTCAGAAACAGGTTTGGGTCTCTAATGAAGGCTATGTAGTTTGAGCCACATGAACAGAAAAGGTAGGTGGCTTTGCCTCATGTTATAGTGACTCTCTTAGCATGTGACCATCAGGATAACCTCTTGCCACTCATTGTTGTCGAATTGTAGTGTTCATAATATTGATGGTTGAACAGATGAAATTAAAACAGGCAAAAGTATTTATACAAACAAAAAAGTTGGATTATTCATAACTATACTCAGTTAAAATAAAGGATGGAATATTTATTCTGCATGGTAAACTAAGATCATATAGAAATCTATGAGCTGCCATGCAATTCCAAGGTAAGATGTTTTTCTTATCAAACAAGATGGTCCAATTAAACATAGTGGAACTAGAATGTAAAGGAGTGCAAAGGCTATTAACTGAATGTCTTCAGGAACCTCATTTCAAACTGCAGTGCATTTTTTATTTCCTCTTGGTTTTTATAATAATATTTTTTCTCTGTCTTTGATCAGCGTGGCTCTACCTAGAGTGATTTTGATATAACCACACGGATACTAATTTGCAGGTATTTTTATACTTGTGCAATTACTGCAATTACATTAAAGAAACTCACTCCTTTATCTCAACAGCAGAATAGTCAACACCTATTTTCATAGATCCACAATGCCACTGGTTCCTGACACCTATTGCACCACTGAGTGCAGCGGAGAGAGCGAGACCCATGCAGTCAACAGTACTCTTATCATGTAAAAGTACCTTAAAAAATGCAACAGATACCTGCTTTAAATCCAAGCCCAACAAAGCTAGCAGTACAATAATGAAACATGATACTTGCATCTCCTATTGTCTTAGAGCAAGGAGGATGAGTCAATGGTGGCTATGTTCTCACACTAGCATGAAACACTAAAGCCACCAGGATTCGTTTTTGTACCAATACTGTAAGGCACGAGTGATTTGCAATACTTATGTGTCAAATCTAAGCTGAATTCACCTCAACCTGACCTTTGTACTATAAATAGAGCCTTTCTCTTAATTTTTCTCAATTCAGACTCATGCTTCCTAAGGTGATATTATGAATGACATCAGTTATGTCAGGAGATAACCACAATTTTAAATGCACTATTGTGGCATATATACCGTACCTTAGCACCAGGAGCACCGGGGAAACCAGGGGGACCAGCTGGACCAACGGAACCCTGAAACACAATTATTTAGATTGTGTTACATTCTGGAAAAAGAAATTCTGGAATACATCAGTACTTATGTAGAGGAAGCAATCAGATTGACAAAAGGTACTTACAGGTGGGCCACCAGCACCAGCAGCACCATCATTACCACGAGCACCCTAGAATAATGAAAGGAAGAACTCATTGTTATACGGCTGCCAAGCTAGTCAGACTAGAAAAACATAAGCAAAGAAAATTTAAAATAGCTGTAATATAATGACAAATCGTATGGGTATTGCAATTAATTTATACAAAAAATGTTATACTTACAGCAGGACCAGGGGGACCAGAACGACCTCGCTCACCAGGCATACCACGCAGACCCTGTTCAGGGTAATAGATGTTGTTATTTCTATTCAATTTAATCCATATCATTATAAATGTAGAGGCATGCAGTGTAATAGTGTTTTTATTAATGCTTTGATGTAAAATAGATAGCAATACTTTTCTATAAAGGTGATAAATTTTGGATAAAAAGTAGGGCCCCGAATTTCCATAGGGTTCTCTCAATCTTCAGCCGTAACTTCAGTAGATCAACAGAAACCCTAGCAAAATTGTGTGAACGGCCATTTTTAGCCATTATACTGTTTCTCTGGGCATTTCAATCAAGAACCCCATGGAAATACCAAGTGTAGGTATCAGTATAAAGTGGTGTTCCCTCCTTTATACTCATGTCTACTTTTTTAATGAATGGAAGAAAATGTAGACCATAATAGCAAACTGCTTTCCAATGCAAAATTGATGTCAATATCATACTGTGTGATACAGGTCTAGCATGTCTTTCTGTACAGCTTAGTAATAGACTTCCCCTGTATAGCTTTCTAACCAAATGTGTTGTGTATTATAAATTTATCTCTCATACATTGTAATTTCTCAAGAAATCTATGATGGTTGTGCTTGCAGGGAAATTAATAATATGCTTACCATTGCACCGGGAGTACCATTTTCACCAGGAGCACCAGCTTCACCCTATGGTAAATGAAATGAAAATCACAGTTAGTGCTTTGAACCATTATTATACAAATAACATTAAATGTGGTACACAATTAAAAGGGAAGAAAGAGCATTGAAGTGAACTCTCATTCCTCCTTAAAGGAAAATGGAGACATTACCTTAGGGCCAGCTGGGCCACTGTCACCCTTTGCACCATCAAGACCATTGTAACCCTATAGAGAAAGGGAAAAGTCATGAGAAATAAGGCTCTTTTAAGCCAAAGCATATTTTAGAACTGAATTTATCTTTATGGATTCAAATTGTTTACAAAAAAAAAGTACTTCACTGCATTGTATGCTAATATACCAAATTTGAGCAAACTGTAAAGGTGGACTTACTCTGTGTCCTTTGATTCCTGGCAGTCCGGGAGTTCCAGGGAAACCACGGGCACCCTAAAAACATAACAAAAGTCTGGTAAAATATGGGAAGTATCTGCAGAACTGTTTTCTTTGTATAAAGAAGGTCAACATAATTTGAGGTGCATTAATTTATGTGTTTTTTTGATAGATAAATAATATGTTTGAATACTGACTGTTTTCAATACAGCCTCTTGCTCTTGTGCTATCATATGTTTAATAACTAAACATGTGAAAGAGCAAATGTACTAACATAATATATTACAAGGGTGTTGCAGTGTGCTCAATAAATGTGAGTCGAAAATCCGTTACCTGAGGACCAGGGGCACCACGGTCACCAGGGCGACCAGCTTTACCATGTTCACCCTATGGAGGCAAAGAACAAGTTCAGCCATTTTTAAACTGCAATGGAGATTAAAGTCAATTATTCGGAATGAGACATCAACATGCACTTAATAAATGCGGATGCAGCTTCTTTAATGTTATCTAGTATGCGCAAGGACTGGGTTTAAAATATTATGGTATCGATAATGATCATAAATTACTTCAATAGTAATTCAGTTCGGCAACAAAAGCTTCTTGATTTGATTCCACGTTCAAGAATGCACTGGTGCAACTAATACTGAAATTACTGCTTATGTGTCATTCATCTAATACGGAAAGTGAGCAGCCAGTGAGTGCAGGTTACTGTACCAAATACATTTACAGACATTTTGGTGCTACTTACATCATCACCGTTCTTGCCAGGAGGGCCAGGAGGACCACGTGGACCCATTGGACCCTAAAAAAGTTAAAAATACAGAATTAACAACATGAAAACACAGTAACCAAAAGGAAGTTGTGTGTTGTAATTAGCTTGACTAAATAGCAATGCTTTCAATAATTTACTGAAAGTAATGATTGCTGATAGCTGGCGTCACAATACTCCCATACCCAGCATACATTTGTTTGGGTACCTTTCTTCGCAAAGCATATATGGTAAAGATTCAGCTAGAGATAAATTATTTGAAAAATGGTAACCATGTTTCTAAACAATTGCAGCTTTAATGTGAATGAATAAGTTCTTAAGGGGAACTGGGTTGTTCTATTTTATTGGTTACTTACATTTGCACCTGGTTCACCAGGCTCGCCTTGGTGTCCCTGGAATCCTTGAGGACCCTGAAGATTAAGCATATAAAATATACATTAATAATCATGGCCTTTTAGTGTACTCAAAATCTGTGTGTTATTTTCCCATCAAAGTTCTAGTCTCTTTTTATAGTACATGCATAGATAGCAACATTTTTAATGTTTTAGAATTTGGATAAACATCCATTCCACTAAGTATTAAAGATTTTTTGGTAATTAAATGGTAACCAATATTTAAAATAAAAACAATTTTGTGTACTTACGGGTGTGCCAGCTGAGCCGGGAGCGCCTCTGGGACCCATTGGACCCTGGGACAAAAACAATACTTATTTAGTAAAGAGACATACAGTGTTATGGACTACAGTCATGTATTTTACCTTTTATTGTATAAAGTAATAACAATGTGTTTACATTTACCAAATCAAGTAAAAAATATACTGTAAAACATCCACTCACTAAACCCTAACCAAGAGCCAATGCATTCCACTATCAACTGATCTTAAGCTAATGGTTCTGTTACTATAAACTATTCATTATTTTATATTTTCGTTCTGCCAGTTCAAAGTTAATTCTACATACCTTCACTCTCAGTGACTACATGTGACTTATTTTACTTCAGGAGCGTCAATATTACATAAAGCATTACATGCTATATAGATGCATTGTTGCATTTACTCTTATATACATTATATGGAATAAACAACAATGGCTCATACCATAGGTCCAGGCATTGGAATACCGCCAGATGTTTTCTCATCATAGCCGCCACTCAGTTGAGGAAGGAAGTTCTGGAAGAGAGCAAAGTTATTTTAGATGCTTGGCGCCTGTAAAATGTATTGAGAATGATAAGAAGTGTAGCACTGTTTGTTTAAAATAGAAAGACACTACTGTGAGAGTCACTTACTCCGCCAAGGCCAGATGTTCCAGGTGGGCCAGGTGGACCAGGAGGGCCATCAGCACCTGGGGTTCCTGGAATTCCATCTCTTCCTGGTAAACCTGGAAATCCCTAAAAGTGCAAAAGAAAAGATTATGTTCATTGTTAAAGGGGAAAAAAATTGTGTGTATTATTTCATTTTTGATGCATTCACTGCTTTAGCAACACTCTTATCTATTATCATCTCTTTAGTTGTCACTTCCTGTTATTGTAATTTCCTGTGTATTGCCAGTTTTGAAAGCCTCTCCATCATTCTCAATGGATTCCTATTCATTTTAATGCAATCTTAAGAGGCTAAACCTTCTATCCATTGACTATGAATGGTTAGAATATATTACATTGCAGTTCCTGCCTATTTTACCATCTGGTGTCCAGAAATATTTGGCCTTTATCGTCATTGTTTCATTAGATCAGTTAGCTGGACATATTTGTAGCTTTATCTAAATGGATGATATAATCAAGGGCTTCACAACTTAGCACCAATAATGTCACATTTAAAAAAAATAATAATGGCCTACTTACTCTATCACCTTTAGGGCCTGTCTCTCCCTTGGGGCCTGCGGGTCCCTAGAAAAAAATCCAATAATTATTAAAATTGTAAATCATTTCATAAAAGTTTAAGAAATTGCAATATATTGTATTCTTAAATTAGTTTTGTTGATTGTATGTGAAAAATGTTTCTCTTTACCTGAACTCCAGGGCCAGCGGGATACTGAAAAAATAACAATTGATAAGTCAGTGTATGAGAGAATATGTTAAAAGTAATAGTATCATGTCATTTTCATATAATCTAGAAATGAAATGTTATGTACTTACTGTATCTCCGCCTGCTGCTGAAAAAAAATATGAACATTTTGATTAATTTTTAAACAAGTTTTCTCAAATAATAGATAAAATTATAATTACAATTCAGAAACAGCAGACAATTTGTGTAATGTACATAATTTTTTTTGGGGGGGAGGGAATGTTAAAACTTGATTGGCTGTAAGACTCCTTCCTGGTTTAACTTTAACTTGGGGTGTGGCATCTTTCATTGAATCATTCAGTGATGTCATATTTCAGGCCCAAATTAAAAATATCAAAACACCTAAACTGATTCAAACAAAATAAAGTTCGAAAATACTCCTTTCAGACCAAGTGATCCAGAAAGAGTCAAAAGTCTGGGATGCTCTTATTATGGTCTGTTATCAACAAAGACATGCTCATTTAATTTAAAATAAAAGTTGTTATTTTACCTTTGCATAGTAAGCGTCAGCACTACGATTCTGAATCAATCTCAAAACATTCAATATCACTTCTAAATGATTCGACAAAATGTTTCCACTTTACTAACAAAACGTAAATATCATTTGACTGTGATAGTGTAACCATTGCTATGTTACGATGCCAGTATCGTCTTACATTCTTATTAATACAAAGTTCATATTCGCAACGTGAATTTTGTCAGAGTTCTCTAAAATAACGTGGAGAATTGTCGAATTTGAAGGATGCCAGCTTTGCTGAAGTCCAGTTTGGTTGCTGCATTTTCCACTGTCCTTAAGGTTAAGACACATGTTGCCAGTTATTCCTAATCTGTTTTTGCCGTTTGGTAATTACGAAGTGGAAATTTGTAGCTTTACGCGTTGAACTGAAACAATTGTGAGATGCCTTAGTACCTTAAAACAATTGACCGAGGCTTCTCAGGCTTTCAAAAACGACCAAAAAAAAGGTGTCACACTTACGTCCTTGCTCGGGGCAGATGGGGCAGCATTCTCCGAAGGGGATTTCAGCATTGGGGCAGTCGCTGGTTTCCTCGCAGATTATGTCGTCACAGAGGATCTGGCCACTGTCGCAGACGCAGATCTGGCAGGGCTCGGGTTTCCAGATGTCCTTGTCCTGGTATTTTTCTCCATCCTTTATGCAGCTTCCTGCTTCAGCTGAGAAATAAACAGGAAACTAACTAACGCTGAACTGAGCGCCCTCTAATGCACAAAACTGTAAGAACAGAAACCCGACCCCTTCTCCCTGCATATATATATATATATTTTACATCCATTTCATAAAGATCGAACTATGTAATAAAGGGATTGGGCAACGGAACCAGTCTTGTACAGAAAATGTCCCAAATTCAAAGGAACGAGAAAATCATGCAGATTCACATTTATTTGTTCGTTATGTATCACAAATGATACAAAACAGAAAATGACCTTCCATATTAAAAATTGTGCTTTAGACATATTTGTGGACTCACATTTTCGTGAACTGTAACATTTAATTCAATGTCTGACGTTTCCAGATTTAAGTTTTAACAAAGTTCCTGGTATTGTTGCTGCTTATTTTTGGGGGGAGGTACGTCCGCTATTTCACGGAAGAACACGTTCTATACGTTACTTAACATATTCATCTTGACCTAATAAAACTTTCAAGTCGAGCTCATCAGACAAGAGATGCAACAGATGGCGCTGTAACTCCATCCAGATTCTGCCAATGGTGCCAGATTGTCACTCCTACCAGCAGTATAAATGGCACAACAATGCAACCCCGCTCCACGAAGTTATTTTAGTCAATTAAAAGTGATTTGACTTAAAACTCGTCCATGCAAAATTGTTATATGGAGTAATTAGACCTTGGTTTTATTGGGGGAAAAGTCGAGGTTTTAAATCGCTTACAATTTTACATGTTAACTAGAGGTGGCGCTGTTGAACCGTGGAACTGAACTCGCATTCCCAGCTGCGCAGTTCTGAATGTTGCACGCAAACATCTGGATTGCTTCTGTTCCGAAAATTGTAATCTTTTCCCTTGCACAATTTAGTCGGCTGGCTTGAATTTTAACAAGTAGATTTTAGGCATTGAAACGTTCTTGTTCCTTTTTAAATACCTTATGCCTGTAACCGAATTAGCATTTGTTGCTGAATTTAGAGCTAAATACTTTTAAGTGCCTAACGATCGCATCTGGATTTTCCCCCTTTTGTGTGTTTTGTTTCTTTCCCTTTAAATCAATATCCTTCGAAATCACAATGTAACATTGTTTCCTTGCCCTCCTGACACGAGTTTCTTTACTTTTTTGTTAAAAAAACCCCCAACTTGTTCAAACTTCGCCACAAAGGACTTGTTCTGCATGTTCTGCTGTGACACACCCACAACGAACGGGCAGCTGTTTCAACCAATTGTCTCCTCGAAGGTTCTCCTTCATTTCCAACTAAAATGATTCTAACATTTGCCTTTATTCTGTTCACCCTTCTTAACGCGGATGATACAGCAAACGCCCAACATCTGCATGTTGGCGGCACAGGTTGGAAAGTCTGATAGTCACGAATTGGCTTTGTATTGTACAGATGTGGGTTTTTTTTTACACCCTATCCCCTAGGGATAGAAAAATGATTCCATAAAAGGGAATTCGTTGCAGCAACCCATTTTCGAATCGTTAACATGTTAGTTTTTTTTAAATTGCTTCTCGAGAACTAAAAAAGATACATCTTACCGTCTCAAACTAATATCAGAAGAACTTTTAAACTTTGCCTTACATTGTTCCAGTTACATTTCTGCAGGTCAACTTCACTTTATAATTTTTTTCCCCCAATTCAAAAACTCCATGCATCTTTCTCCAGTTATTTCAAACTTTCAGTGACTTCATGTTAACCCCTTAGCAGGCGAAGACGGTAGATTTTCAAACAATTCTTGATAACTGAATAGCAACGGAACAGAAGAAAAGCGAGAAAGCAACACTTACAATCATCGTCTGCTTGGCATCTTCCCACTATTAACGTTGCTGCTAGCAACAGCAAGGTTCGAGTATCCACAAAGCTGAACATGTCTAAATATTAGACATGTAGACTCTTTGGGGTAAAAGGGAAACTTTCTTTAGCGCCCGCACATACAATGTTCTGGTGTGTGTAATTCCAAACTTCAGCACCGAGCCCCAGCAGAAACTTCCTACTGTTCCGTTTGCAGATCGACTGTCCTTTTATGTGTGCCTTGGGTTTGGAGGTGTGAACGGTTGCCGCCCATCTGCAGGCAGGCTAGCCCATTTGACCCGCTGAAAACAGGCGAAGTCCCCGCCCGCAGGAGGGTCCAGATGTTCGGTCCCTTCCACTGAAATTTACATGGGTGCCTTCCTCCAATCAGGAGGTAAAGAGGGAATTCTGGATGGTCGGTCTCAGCCGCCATGTGGCTATTGGACCGGCACATGCTCCCTCCCCCCCCCCCCCCCCTCCCCATGCATGATCCATTCAATTTGATGAACCATAATTAAAAAAAATTGAAACCCATTCTTCTTAAAGCAAAGGCACATCAGAGCGGTTTTTCTTGGCTTCGTTTCAGAGGGCTGCTGAAGAGTAGAGACACGTCGAAGCCTGACTGGGTCACAGAGGGGGGAAGAGGGGCTGGAAAGGTTTCAAGTGTAGGAATGGCTTCGATTTTACTAACCCAGCATACACGTAATCATTTTATTGATATGCCAACTCATCAGTTTTTTTAAACTTAACAGCAGAGTACTCAAAGGTAAGGATGCAACACAGTTTCATTGAGACTCCCGATCTACTTAAAAAAAACTCGAAAAAACTAAATTTAAAGGACCCAAGTAAAATATTCACTGAATTATAAATAACAGCACCGTTTTAAAGACAGTTCGCATATATACCATAAATAAGTCATCGTTGTCATGTTATAAATGCTTTTAGAGGTTATATGTTTTAAATGCATTTTATTTCCTATTATCAAATAATTTATTTGCAAGGTGTTGAATATCCCAAAGCGGTGAAATCGGTACGAATGGGTCGCATTCGGTGCAACTGCTTTCTCTCTCCTTCCATCAGCAGTAACATTTTTGATATATAAAACCGAAGGGTCAAAAACCTATCGACGTTGGTGTCACATTTAAACAGAAGCATCATTCTGCAAACGGATCTCGTTTCATTTTTAATTTTAAAAAAATCACACCTTGCGATAATTGGATAATCTCACTAAACGCCAACCGTTGAAGTTTCATTGCATTTTGTTGTTTGCAACGACTTTCAACATTGGAAGTACACCTGCTGTAATAATTATTGTTTGCCCTGATGCTCAAAACTCCATGAAGATGATCTGTTGTGGGGGGTGGGGGGTCGAAGCATCTCATTGCAAAGTGACATGTGGCAAAGACCCTGCGACGAGAATGGTCCCTTTAATGCAACTGCACTTCTCAAAGGGAACTACCTCAGAATAACAGTGTCTCCGAATCTTCCCGGTTTCAATATTTAATGATCTGGGATTATAAATCATATTTTTGTAACTTCACCATACGGTGTGAAGTGTAACGCTGAATCGTGTTATGAATATAATACATGTTACAAGGAGCAATGTGCCTGCAATTTAACAGCTTCAATAAAACACACAAACACACATACACTTTACCTTTCTATTCTCAAGGCTTTTTAAAAAAAATCTAAAGTGACAAATTCGTATCAGAGAAAAACTAGAGAATTCGCGTGGAAGTAATGCCTTACCTAAGGCTATGAAAAAAAACCTCAAAGAAAACTTTCTAACTTCTAACAGAATGGCTATCAGTCAGGTAATACAATGGTTGTTGAATGCTTATCTTAATAAGATTGAAACACATTACAAAATGAAAGCAGGGGTTTAAAGTCAAGAGTGTTATATTAATTTAGCTTCAACGAACTTGACCTGATAGCTTAGTGGATTGGCGGAGGTGTGTCTGAAAACGGTTACGCATCTCACAGAGTGGATGTGAGGACGATTCAGTGCACAGTGGACAGACCCCGAGGAGGTCATCCCAGTCTTTGGAGAGGCAGGGATATGAAAAGCTGATCGTGGGCTGCAAGTGTTCTATAATAAAATCACAGACGGGCGCATAGAACCTGAGGTCTATAGGATAGTGGAGGACAATGAAAGGAGTTTGACTGTATGTTGAAGGTGTAACTGCTTTGAATGTAATGCTTTGAAGTATAAACACTGCGAATAATACAAATATCACAATAATCATTCTAGCTGGCAGTGTTAGTCTTCAGCATTGATTTAGTAAATTTCGCTGTTCAAAACGTTTTAAAGTTCCATCCCTCTTTACAGATGCTTTTGGTTCAAGTGCACTTGGCAATTGGCACAGAACGCGCGGTTCCACATTGTAAGTTCCAAGTTGCCTCGCTCTCCGTCACTCTTTGCCTGAACTGAAAGGCAGATAACACTCCCCAGCACACGACAGCCTGAAGCCTCTGATCGCGACCTCAGAAGGTTCTTGCTCCTGCCAGCTTCCCTTACGTAATGATGAAAGAATTATTAATGCCAGGATCAGCATTTTATTCGTTTAAGCCACTGAGAGAAAAGTTTGAGCCACACCATTTATGCATATATGTGTTTTTCGTCAAACTTTCGTTTAAAATCATCAGTGGAGAATGGTCCTGAAAGGAATGATTGCAAAGGGAACTTTTATGAACTAGTTTGAATCAGAGAGAAACGCCCGGGGCGGTTTACAACGCGGTACCAGAGCCAAATAGTCTCTGATCGAACAACACGATTTGCATACTTTTTTGTAGGTTTAAGTTCAAACACTGACAAAAAGTAAATATGAACAGCGAACGATTCCATCAAACTGCACAATGAACCGAGTTCTGTTTCTGAAACCGACCAGACAGTCCAACATCTGGGATGCGTTATACTCGCTTACATCAACACTATTCCAGCGGCAGATGGGATGAATTAGTTAACATGTTTTTGGATTTTAAGAAGAGGGAAGGAATGTCAGACTACATGGGTTGGCATTATATCGTTCGCGTAACTATCAGGACCAAAAAAAAAGTCAATCGTTTTAATTAAAGTCACAGAATTGTTCGTTTTCTTGCGCCGGGTTGTTTTGTCAAAATTAAAATGAACATTTTCTTCTGTGCAAATGCCATTCTGCATCAAACGGGCTCACAAAACTGGCGCTCCCCGCATTGCATACGTGGTATTCTTTCAGATCTCGGTGCTAGCGAGAGGCCAGTTCTCCTGCAGAAAGGTTGCAATTGTTTCAGGTCTTGTTCCTTTCCAGACCTCAATTTCACAATTTACAACTCAGAGATGACTGTACTAACACACCAGGGAAGGTTACTAAATGTGTAACTTCCTCGATTTTCAACTTTTAAAAAACTTCAAAAAAAAACACATTGTGTATTAATTGATTTGGTACTGGCAACATCTCAGCACAAATCCTGCAAATTATTACGTTTCCAATTTGAGTGCAATTTGTACCACAATTTTACATTAAAGGTCACGGGGGGCAATGAAAATGGTGTTTTCAGAGTGGATCTGTCTGAACTATTAGCAAGTAAAGTATGCCCAATTTTGTATTGGGCCCTGGCCACTTAATTTCTCATCAAAATGTAGGAAGAGAGAACATAGGAACAGGAGGAGGCCATTCAGCCCCTCAACCCTACTCCATCATTCAATTATATCATAACTGATCTGTTACTCAACTCCACTTACCCTCCTCAGCTCCATATCCCTTGATAACCTTACCTAACAAAAATCTATTGACCTCAGTCTTGAAAGATTCAATTGTCTCAAAATTCACAGCCTTTTGGGGCAGAGAATTCCAGATTTCTACTACCCTTTGTGTGAGAAAGTGCTTCCTGATTTCCTTCCTAAATGATCTAGCTCTAATTTTAAGATGTCTCCTTGGTCTTGATGCCCCCATCAGAGGAAATAATTTCTCTGTATCTACCCTATCAAATCCTTTTAACATTTTAAACATTTCGATCAGATCACTCCTTAATCTTTTATACTCAAGTTCGAAAGTGAAATTGAGGTGAACTGAAATGATTTAAAGGCCAGTGTCTTGTTTTGCAAACAAGAGGAACCAAGGCATTTTCCCCGATTGATGTCAGGACACTGTGCATTAATTATTTATCCCACTTTTGTTAGCACACAAGTTTACTCAAAACACATCCTTGCAGCTCAGTGGATAGGAATCCCTATCAGTGAAAATACTTTTGCCAGTGGGAATTGTGCAAGTTGTCGACTTCACTGGCTCTCCGCCTACACAAGACCACTTTCCTGGTTCCCCACAGCAGTAATATCCATCACAGAATATGTCAGAACTTCATTAGGCAACTAAGTGTTATTCAAACAAAGGCATGATGTTTTCAGGATTTCAGCCTTGATTTCTTACCCCATTGTGAACTCAGCACTAAGCATTCCCATTTAAAATCAGTGTTAAAACCAGCAAGATTACTGTCTGTTGAGAAGGTATCCCTTACAGATACAATTATTTTTATTCCTGACATCCCATTGCAAGGTATGGAGATTGCTGTCAATACTCTTCCATCACAGAATTTCAAGTAACAGGATGAAGAAGGTACACCAAGGAAATCAGGTGGCACTAGAACAGAACTACCTGCACCCAATGTACCACCATCTTATCTATAGGTCCAAGCATAGCAACCTGACAATGAATGACAGGGGGTTGGGAACCTGTGCAGGGAGACAGTGGAAAGGGAAGCAAGGGTAGAAACAAAAGACAGGAAGGAGAAAAGCAAAAGTGGAAGGCAGAGAAATCAAAGGTGTAACTCAAACAGGGCCACAGTAAATAATAATTCTAAAAGGACTAAGAGTGTTAAAAAATCAAGCCTGAAGGCTTTGAGCTGGATTTTTATTGACCCGTGGAGGTGGGTTTGGAGGCGTGTGGGGGGTTAAAATTGCGAAAACTGGTGGGTGGGCACAAGCCCGCCTCCATCCCGCCTCCATGCAATTTTCATTAAATCGTGTCTGCTGGTCCCGACTCCGTCCCACCTCGAAGAGGCAGGATAGACTGTTAAGGCCCTTAACAAGCATTAAATTGCCTCTATAATGCCATTTTGAAAGGCCTTTGTGATTTTAACCCTTTTTTTACATGAAGCACGCCTGTTCTGAACCACGAATGTGAAACCTGGCGGGAGCACATTTGGCTGGCTGGCTGGCTGGCTGGCTGGCTAGCTATAGGGATGTATATATGGATGGCTATGTGGATGGATGCATATATGGATGGACGGGGAGGAGACATATCTGGGAGTGGTGGTGTAAAAATATCTGGGAGCAGACTTAGGGCTGCTGCTCATTTTGCATCCAGGTCCTCTCACAGCAAAGGCCAGGCAGTCTCTGAAGACCTTCAATGCAGCAGTAATGATGACATCATCAGAGGCGACTTTCAGACTGAAAACACTAATTGGTTCATGGGTTCCCACATGCTGGAACTCAATTGCCCAATTAGGTGAAAATTGTATCAATCTCCCACATCCAATTGCAGTCGGGTGGATAACACGAAAAGTGGATGACACGACCCCAACCTGCCCCAATATCAAAATCCAGCCCTTCGTGTCTTAATGCGAGGAGCATTCATAATAAGGTGGATGAATTAGCTGCGCAAATAGATGTAAACGGATATGATATCATTGGGATTACGGAGACATGGCTCCAGGATGACCAAGTCTGGGAATTCAACATCCAGGGGTATTCAATATTCAGGAAGGACAGGAAAAAGGGAAAAGGAGGTGGGGTAGCATTGCTGGTTAAAGAGGAGATTAACACAATTGTAAGGAAGGATATTAGCTCTGATGATATGGAATCTGTATGGGCAGAGCTGAGAAATACCAAGGGGCAGAAAATGTTAGTGGGAGTTGTATACAGACCCCCAAACAGTAATGCTGAGGTTGGGGATGGCATTAAATGGGAAATTAGAGACGCGTGCAATAAGGGCACCACAGTTATCATGGGTGAATTTAATCTACATATAGATTGGGCTAACCAAATTAGTAACAATACTGTGGAGGAGGAATTCCTAGAGTGTATACGGGATGGTTTCCTGGACCAATATGTCGAGGAACCAACTAGAGATCAGGCCATCTTAGACTGGGTATTATGTAATGAGAAAGGATGAATTAGCAATCTTGTTGTGCGAGGCCCCTTGGGGAGGAGTGATCATAATATGATGGAATTCTTCATTAAAATGGAGAGTGAAGTAGTTGACTCAGAGACTAGGGTCCTGAATTTAAATAAAGGAAACTACGATGGTATGAGGCACGAGTTGGCTAGGATGGATTGGGGAATGTTACTTAAAGGGTTGATGGTGGATAGACAATGGCAAGCATTTAAAGATCGCATGGATGAACTACAGAATTTGTTCATCCCTGTTTGGCATAAAAATAAAACAAAAAAGGTGACTCAACCGTGGCTAACAAGGGAAATTAGAGATAGCATAAGATCCAAGGAGAGGACATATAATTTGGCCAGAAAAAGCAGCAAACCTGAGGATTGGGAGCAGTTTAGGATTCAGCAAAGGAGGACAAAGGAATTAATTAAGAGGGGGAAAATAGATTATGAGAGTAAGCTTGCAGGGAACATAAAAACTGACTGTAAAAGCTTCTATAGATATGTGAAGAGAAAAAGATTGGTGAAGTCAAGCGTAGGTCCCTTGCAGTCAGAATCAGGGGAATTTATAATGGGGAACAAAGAAATGGCAGACCAATTAAATACATACTTTGGTTCTGTCTTCACAAAGGAGGACACAAATAACCTCCCAGAGATGTCGGGGAACATAGGGTCTAATGAGAGAGAGGAATTGAATGAAATCAGTATTTGTAGGGAAATGGTGCTAGGGAAATTGATGGGATTGAAGGCAGATAAATCCCCAGGGCCTGATAATCTACATCCTAGGGTACTTAAGGAAGTGACCCTAGAAATAGTAGATGCATTGCTGGTCATCTTCAAAAATTCTATAGGCTCTGGAACAATTCCCATGGATTGGAGGATAGCTAATGTAACCCCACTATTTAAAAAAGGTCATGATGTGGAGATGCCGGTGTTGGACTGGGGTGGACAAATGTGAGAAGTCGCACAACACCAGGTTATAGTCCAACAGCTTTATTTGAAATCACAAGCTTTCGGAGCGCTGCTCCTTCGTAAGGTGAAGTCACCTGACGAAGGAGCAGTGCTCCGAAAGCTTGTGATTTCAAATAAAGCTGTTGGACTATAACCTGGTGTTGTGCGACTTCTCACATTTAAAAAAGGTGGTAGAGAGAAAACGAGTAAGACTGACATCGGTAATGGGGAAAATGCTAGAGTCCATTATAAAAGATGTAATAGCACAGCACTTGGAAAACAGTGACAGGATCGGACAAAGTCAACATGGATTTACAAAAGGTAAATCATGCTTGACTAATCTACTGGAATTTTTTAAGGATGTAACTGGTAGAATAGATAAGGGAGAACCAGTGGATGTGGTGTATTTGGACTTTCAGAAGGCTTTCGATCAGGTCCTGCATAAGAGATTAGCGTGCAAAGTTAAAGCACACGGGATTGGGGGTAAGGTATTGTCTTGGATAGAGAACTGGTTGCCAGACAGGAAGCAAAGAGTTGGAATAAACGGGTCTTTTTCTGAGTGGCAGGCAGTGACTAGTGGGGTACTGCAGGGATTGGTGCTAGGACCCCAGCTATTCACAATATATATAAATGATCTAGACGAGGGAACTAGATGTAATATCTCCAAGTTTGCAGACGACACAAAGCTGGGTGGGTGTGTGTGCTGTGAGGAGGATGCAGAGAAACTCCAGTATGATTTGGATAGGTTGGGTGATTGGGCAGATGCATGGCAAATGCAGTATAATGTGGATAAATGCGAGGTTATCCACTTCAGTGGCAAAAACAGGAAGACAGATTATTATCTGAATGGCAATAGATTGGGAAAAGGGGAAGTGCAACGAGACCTGGGTGTCTTTGTGCACCAGTCGCTGAAGGTAAGCATGCAGGTGCAGCAGGCGGTTAAGAAGTCAAATGGTATGTTGGCCTTCATAGCGAGAGGATTCAAGTACAGGAGCAAGGATGTCTTGCTGCAGTTGTACAGGGCCTTGGTGAGACCACACCTTGAGTATTGTGTGCAGTTTTGGTCACCTTATCTGAGGAAGGATGTTCTTGCCATGGAGAGAATGCAGCGAAGATTCACCAGACTGATACCTGGGATGGCAGGAATGACGTATGAGGAGAGATTGGGTCGATTAGGCTTATATTCGCTAGAGTTTAGAAGAATGAGAGGGGATCTAATTGAAACAGGACTAGACAGACTAGATGCAGGAAGGTTGTTCCCGATGGCGGGGGAGTCCAGAACCAGGGGTCACAGTCTATGGATAAGGGGTAAGCCATTTAGGACTGAGATGAGGAGGAATTTCTTCACCCAGAGAGTGGTGAACCTGTGGAATTCTCTACCACAGAAGGCAGTTGAGGCCAATTCATTAAATATATTCAAGAAGGAGTTAGATATATTTCTTAAGGCTAAAGAGATCAAGGGATATGGGGAGAAAGCAGGGACAGGGTACTGAATTTGGATGATCGGCCATGATCTCATTAAATGGCGGAACAGGCTCGAGGGGCCGAATGGCCTACTCCTGCTCCTATCTTCTATGTTTCTATGTGATGCGCATCTACACTTTCATGTGCAGCAGAAAGGTAGCTGCAGAGCAATGCCAACTGTCATAAGGAGACTCTTATACCTTCACTTACTTCACGGTTGCATAGGGAACATCTGTAGTATTAGACAATTTTCTGCTCACAGATGTATCAAACAGGTGATTGATGCATTGTTGAGCTCCTTTCCCATTGATGAATATCAATTTCCCACTGCACTGTTATATTTCCCAAAGTACAGTGGGTCCTTGATGGCATCCATTTGGCCACCTGGTCAGTAGATTCCTGCTACTCCTCTGGATCAGCACTTACCCTTGCTAACCTGTGTGCTCACCATCACCCAATGCTACTTCCGCAAGATCATTACCTGTATCCTCTCAGCGTCCTTAATTGTGCTGGTTCTTGTGAACATTAGTAATACTTTGCTGTGAAGTGCTAGTTTTCTCTGGGCCCTTTGTCAACGTTTCAGGTTGAAGACCCTTCGTCAGAACTGAGAAAAAAGCAGGAAATGAAACAGATGAAAAAGCAAGTTTGAAGGCTGGGGGAGGGAATAAAAGAACAAAAGGGAAGGTCTGTGAGACGTAAAGACATTAAGAGATGCTCAAGGCGAGACGAGATGGTAATAGGACAGGTTAAGAAACAAAAGATGGCTCAGAAGTGTGAAATGCGCTGGCAGGATGAAAGACAGCTGCCATGTGAGAGAGAGAGAGAAAAAAGGGAAAAGGCACAAACCAAAAGGAGGGATAAAAATGGTAGGGGCCGAGGCTATGATCTGAAATTGTTGAACTTGATATTGAGTCCGGAAGGTTGTAAAGTGCCTAATCGGAAGATGAGGTGCTGTTCCTCGAGCTTACGCCGAGCTTCCGTGGAACAATGCACGAGGCCGAGGACGGTGAGGTCTGAGTGGGCGTGGAGCGGTGAGTTAAAATGACAGGCGACCGGAAGCTCGGGGTCACCCTTACGGACTGAACGGAGGTGTTCCGCAAAGCGGTCACCCAATCTGCGTTTGGTCTACCCAATGTCGCCTGTCATTTTAACTCACCGCTCCACGCCCAAACAGACCTCACCGTCCTCGGCCTCTTTTTTCCAGTGCTTTCTGTTGTTGTTACACAAGAGGAACATATGTTACAATGCTGGCTCCACACAAGAATTTACTTTGCAATATCATGTGTGTAGTGTTTCTCTAGTTCTGTGCATGCCTGTGAAGTGAGTGAGTCATTGAGCAACAAGAGCAGGGTAATAATAGCCCTGAGCTTTGGGGAAGCTTCCCGCTCCACCATCCGCTACCCACTTAATACTCTCTTAGCCAAGGATCTCCAGAGTGGTCTCCTTAACAAGAGTTAAAGACTTGAACTTTCTGACTTTTCCTCCACTTTGGGTCTGTTCCCTTTTTTTATATGCCGTTTTGTCCCGCAAGCAGAGAAATTGGGGGAGAAATTTGGTTCCTTAGCGCCTAGCGGGGGCGCTAATGGGGTGCTGAGGCAGTAGTGCCGCAGCGAGGCAATTCCAGCAGCGCATGCCAAATTTGGCCCCCCCTGTAACGCCGCCGCTACGAGTTAGCGCCGGGGACTTCAGTGGCAGGCAGATCGTGACGTCAGTGAGCGTGCAACGTTCACTGGGTGCCCAATCTGCGAAATTGAGTATCGCCCCCTGCCTTAGTGCCTCACCCCAACAGCAGCAGGGAGAGGAGGCGTGAAGCAGTCGGTAGCCGGCTCCAGGGGCACTACTTAAAGGGATCACGAGTAATGAGTTGCAGCTCTCAGGTTAGTGCTGTTTCACTGCTTCCTTGTCAGTTTGACATTGTGCAACAGATTAAATCAGTAATTTAAAGGTTATTTAGTCTCCGGAGTATTGTGGCTACTAAAAATTAGTTACATTTATTCTCACAACATATCAAACTGCTACACTTGGTTACATTAATGGGGGCTGTACTGGCAGTCGACCTCGCCCTCCAGGATCTACTGCGGAGGGAGCGGAGGCAGCGAGAAAGACTGGAACATGTGGCCAGAGGGAGGAAGAGAGCCATGAGGGCTCTCAACAGGAGGCCTTACTCTCCGAGGGTATTCCGAGAGCACTTCTCCTACCTTCAATTAAGCGAGGAGCAGTGTATTAGAAGGCTCCGCTTCACTAAGGAGGTGGTCACAGAACTCTGCCACCTCCTGCAACCAGACCTCCAGCCTCAGAACAGGGCGACCACGGCTCTCTCAGTGGCAGTCAAGGTCACCGTCACCCTCAATTTCTTCGCCTGTGGATCCTTCCAGTCTGCAACAGGAGATATAGCTAACATCTCACTGTTCGCCATCTATCGCTGCATCCGGGAGGTCACAGAGGCTCTCTACAGTAGGAGAAGGGATTACATTTCTTTCCCCATCACCAGAGAGAAGCAGGACGAACGTGCATGTGGCTTTGCCAGGACAGCGGGATTCCCCATGGTGCAGGGCGCCATTGACTGCACCCACATGGCTTTGCGGGCACCGCATAACAATCCTGAGATCTTCCATAACCGCAAAGGCTGCCACTCACTTAATGTGCAATTGGTGTGCGACCACACACAGCGAATCCTCAATGTGAATGCCCGCTATCCTGGCAGCAGCCACGATGCCTTCTTCCTGTTCCAACACTCTTCCAGCCACCACATCAAGCTCGCGGCTTGCTGGTCGGAGACAAGGGCTATCCGCTCTCCTCCTGGCTCATGACTCCCCGCCGCAACCCCAGCACTCCTGCCCAGCACTCATATAATGAGAGCCATGCTGCCACCAGGAACATCATCGAGCAGACCATTGGGGTACTCAAGCAACCGAGCCGCTGCCTTGACCTCCAGTACTCGCCGGAGCGGGTGTCCCATTTCGTTGTCGCCTGCTGCATGCTCCACAATCTGGCCATCATGAGGGCCCAGCCCTTGCCAGCAGGGATTGCGGGACCACCTCAGGAGGAGGAAGAGGGAGAGGAGGACGACGAGGAGGAAGAGGAGGAAGAGGAGGAAGAGGAAGATGAGGAGGAGGAGGAGGAGGAGGAGGAACAGGAGTGAGGGAGGAGGCAGCCACTCAATCGGCCTTCAGGAAGGGCGGTCCATGACCGCCTCATTAGACTGCGGTTCCAATAAATTAAACCCCAGATCCCCGTTGCTCACCACATCCCCATCATTCCATCCCTCTCACAGGCCATTTCACAGCACAAAGTTGAAATGAGACACACCACAAAATAATCCAAACTGAATTAATAAATTTATCAATAATTAGTTAACTCATATTTACAACAACAATATTAACTATTCACCCTTGTCCAATCCCTTAGTGCCTCTCGTTACTGTGCCCTTGCCTACTCTAGTGCTCCTACAAAGTGTTGGCCCAGTGGCTGCAGCAGGGCTGGTGGAAGGCTGCTGAGTGTCCCGCGGGAGACTTCAGATGGCTTTGCAGGACGCCCTCGACCAGCTCTGCGTCTGGAAGGCCCGGCTGTAGACTGCAACACCTCAGCATGGGCGGCAGCAGTCTGGGCTGGCTGGATGACAGGCAGTGGCAAGGGCAATGGCAGAGTGGCAGTGGTGGGAGCAGGAATGCTGTCATCCTGAGAGAGTGATGCGGAGATGCCAGCGTTGGACTGGGGTGGACAAAAATGAGAAGTCGCACAACACCAGGTTATAGTCCAACAGATTTATTTAAAATTACAAGCTTTCGGAGCTATCCTGCCCCTTCTTCAGGTAAAGTTACACTGAGTGAATCTACAAAAGTTCACAGAATATAAACACAGATACTACAGAGATACAATCTTTCCTTACATCAAAGACACACCAAGAGCACAGCCAAGACAATGAGATGTGTCCCAGGGGGTCCAACGTGTCAAATCCTGCTGTCTGCAAATCCTCTCCATATCCCTTCCTCTCTCTCCGTCCTTTTTGGGGTTTGTTTTTTGTGTTTGTTTTTTTGTGTTTGTTTTTTAAAAACTGTAAAGACAGACAACGATGTCAAGTCATGTTCTGTAGCGTGACATGAACCCGATAGCCCTATTGAGGCCGTCCTCATGAGTGCGGAACTTGGCTATCAGTTTCTGCTCGATGATTTTGCGTTGTCGTGTGTCTCGAAGGCCGCCTTGGAGAACGCTAACCCGCAGATCCGAGGCTGAATGCCCTTGACTGCTGAAGTGTTCCCCGACTGGGAGGCAATTATCCTGCCTGGCGATTGTTGCGCGGTGTCCATTCATACGTTGTCTCAGTGTCTGCATGGTCTCGCCGATGTACCATGCTCTGGGGCATCCTTTCCTGCAACGTATCAGGTAGACAACGTTGGCCGAGTCACATGAGTATGTTCCATGTACCTGGTGGGTAGTGTCCTCACGTGTTGCGTCGCTTCCGCCTGTGCTCCAATGGAAGTTGCCAGATCGCCCATCACACGCAACATCAGGTCTGGGTCGCCACGGTCTCTCTGGGAGTCGACCATCCTTTGCAGACTGGAAATGATGGGCTCCATGGTGTGCGCAGAGCCTTGTGCAATGTTGGAGGCAGACTCCTCCACGCTCCTTACCATTGCCAACAGGCCCTCGGGCACCCTTGCCATTGCACCTATCATCTCCGTGTGCATGCCCATCCCCCTTTTTCTAAAGGCCTCCCCATCGAGGTCCTCATCTAAGTCCTGTGCAGCAGAACTCATGCGCGAACTCACCCTCCGGGGAGCTGGCCCCCGAGCTACCCTGTCCCCCTGGCCTTGCTGCAGCCCACTCGTTTCCGGTGCGTCACCAAGTGCAGATCCCGCTACTATACTAGCCTCTAAAGAATGCGTAGTGCCAGTATCTGAGCTGGTGCCTGCGGGTGAGACATGCAGTGATGCGGAATGTTCTTCCTCCTTCTCTTCTCCCACCTCACTCTCTATGGTGCCCTCAGGGACAGGCTGCTCAGGTGTTTGCTCATTATCTGAAAGCATAAAGGCACAAGAGATGGGTTAAGGGGAGGGGAGGGGGGCAGGAAGGGAGAAATGCATGCATACAGCATGATTAGCTGGAAAGTGCGAAAGGCTTGTGGGATGAGGGGGAAGTGGGATGTGAGAAGAAGGAGTAAAGATGAACATACCATTATTGTCCCCAAGGGGGCCAACATTGCCGGTGGCCACGGCGCCCACCACCTGGTGGCCAATAATATCCAGCACTCTATTTTCCAGCACAGACAGTGGTTGGGTGTCGGCTTGTCCCCCACCTGTGCGCTCCTGCTCCTTCCTGTTGTGAGCCACCTTGGCCTGCAAGAGAAAGGAAAGTGTGTGAGTGAGTGTGGAGCAATGTGTTTGGGTGATGTGCCTGCCGTAGTTGAATAGCTGTCATTTTGTACAAGGTGTGAGGTGTGGGTGTGAGTGTTGGTAGGTAGAGATTGTTGGTGGGTGAGTGCTGGGGACATGGTGCTTTGGCCAGTGTGTGCAGACTATGGTTCAGACGGTGGTATGTAGCATTTGTTGAAGCATTGACTCACCCTGACCACCCGAGTGAGGCTGTTAAATTTCTTCCTGCAGTATGTGTGGGTCGTGGGGACGGACCACAGTGCTGCCCAAGACATACTGGGCAACCTCCCTCAACATGGCATGGAAGACTTGCGACGAGGGCTTCCTGCCACTTGCCGGGTAGAGCACCGCCCACCGTCTCTCCACAGCGAACACCAACTCCTCCAATGCTTGGTCCGAAAATCTGCGGGCTCTCTCCCTGGGGCGTGGATCTGCCATCATGACACCTGCTTGAGTTGTCCAGCTCCTTGGGCTCGGCCTGCTCCTGCTTGCTGACACAGGTTCACAGCCAGCAATGCTGGGAATGAGGTTCTGCAGCATCAATGAACCTCCCCTTTAAGAACTGGAAAGAGCCTGTGGCAATGATGGCTTGCGATTAGACTGCACCTGATATTGGTTAGCGCTTGGAGTGTAATGCCACTGAGCCAGGCCATTAGCGCTTGATTTAGCACTCCCATCCTTCCTTTGAGCGATGACACTGAATTTTGCGTGCAGCGAGATTGATTAGTGCCTGGCGTTAAATCTGAAACTTTTACGAAGTTAGCACCCATTCCTGGGCTATAATGAATTATGCCCCCATAATCTTTCGATGTAAGTTTAAGGAATACATCTCGTGAAAGATGTGCCCAACCTGCAGCCCATCCAGTGTGTCACTGACTGAACATGCATCATAATGTTTGAATGTGTTGGAAGGATTTTCTGTGTGAAGCCCTTTTAAGTTTTCACTGTGACAATAGTTTCAGAGAGAAGTTGCAGCCTGTATGTGTGCCAAGGTGTTCTATGGCCATGCATGCTAATTATAAAGGCTGTAAGGTTGCATGAAAGCTTTGGAGGGGCCAACGGTAAAAGAATAAAAAGTACAGAGGATGCAGTCATGGGGCTGGATTTTTATTGACCCGTGGAGGTGGGTTTGGAGGCGTGTGGGGGGTTAAAATTGCGAAAACTGGCGGGCGGGCACAAGTCCACCTCCATCCCGCCTCCACGCAATTTTCATTAAATCGTGTCTGCTGGTCCCGACTCCGTCCCGCCTCTAAGAGGCGGGATAGGCTGTTAAGGCCCTTAACAAGCACTAAATTGGCTCTATAATGCCATTTTGAAAGGCCTTTGTGATTTTAACCATTGTTCTACGGGAAGCACGCCTGTTCTGAACCACGATTGTGAAACCTGGCGGGAGCACATTTGGATATGGATAGTTGACGCTGGCGGGAACACATTTGGATATGGATAGTTGACGCTGGCTGGCTGGCTGGCTGTGGGGATGTATATATGGATGGATAGAGAGGAGACATATCTGGGAGTGGCGGTGTAAAAATATCTGGGAGCAGACTTAGGGCTGCTGCTTATTTTGCAGGTCCTCTCACAGCAAAGGCCAGGCAGTCTTTGAAGACCTTCAATGCAGCAGCAATGATGACATCATCAAAGGCGACTTTCAGACTGAAAACACTAATTGGTTCATGGGTTCCCACATGCTGGAACTCAATTGCCCAATTAGGTGAAAATCACATCAATCTCCCACATCCAATTGCAGTCGGGGGGATAACACAAAAAGTGGATGACACGACCCCAACCCGCCCCAGTATCAAAATCCAGCCCATGATGTGCATACATGGGGAAGATAATTCCTACAAGAAACAGTTGGATAGCATTTCCTTTCCTCAGGTCTGCCATTGTTTGACACATTTGTAATCAGGTCCTTGGGATTTGCTGAGAGCACTGACCCTGTTGGCTATCTTCTGCCAGGCAGTTTGGCCAACTCTTCTATGTGAAGGGCATCCATGAATGCCAACCAGAGTAATCCTCGTTTGCCTCACTGCATTCAGCAGCATCTCAAAAGCACGTAAATGTAGCCACGTAATGTTTGGAATCCTCCATTGTACAGCATAGTGTGCCATTTCAATCCACTTCACTTCGATTCCTTTCAGATGGTAACCCTTTAAATAGCTGCAGCAGTACTTTAAAATTCTTGTTCAGTGTGCCTGTGTTCCCACAACTGTGCAGGAAGGAGTCACTTGGAATAGAAAAATGAACATAAATTTAGTTAATATTTTGCTGGAAGCAAAGTGCAAAAGAAAAGCAGTGTATGTATTTCTGAACTATTGCAACAAGATAGTAAATTAAATCCTGTGGGCTAGCAGCTGAGAAAAATTGTTCAGTAACTATTCTTATGCACATATAGAACTAACTCCACAGAAACACTCACTCTGCTTTTCCCTCTCCCTCTTTGACTGGTAAAGTTATTGTGCATTTCATTTACCAGACCAAGCAACAGAAATACTGGCCCCGATTTTAACTGCCCCGACTTGGCGGAAATTGGGCGGGAGGGAGTGGGGGGAGGGTGCAGTTTAAATAAGGATCGTCACTTACCCCTTCTGATTCCGCTGCTTTCATGTCATGTCCTCATCTTAACCTGCTCTTTTGAGCAGGCGAGCGAGCAGGACGGAAGTGGGGTCCTACTTTAAATCTGCAGATTGGGTCTGAGGATGTAATCAGGACCGGATTTTCAATTTCCGTTGAAGACTTGAGCGGTGGGGGGGGGGGGTTGGGGGGGCAGTATTGGCCTCCCCGTCAGTCAAACCTGTCAGGGGCCGAATCATGGGCCAGGATGCCATGAAGGTAAGTTTTAAAATTTTATTGAAGATTTCCTTGTGGGTCAGGAGGGACAGGACTACTCCTCCAGGCCTTGCAAGGAAGCTTGGGCCTTCCTTAGCCCTGGCTTCACCCTGACGATCGAGGCCAGAGTCTCCCCCTGATTGAGGTCCAAGTCTCCCCCTCCCCCTGATCGAGGCCCAAGTCTCCCCCTCCCCCTGATCGAGGCCCGAGCCTCCCCCTCCCCCCGATCGAGGCCCCAGTCTCCCACTCCCCCCCGATCGAGGCCCAAGTCTCCCCCTACCCCCAATCGAGGCCCAAGTCTCCCCCTCCCCCCCGATCGAGGTCCGAGCCTCCCCCTCCCCCCGATCGAGGCCCCAGTCTCCCCCTCCCCCTGATCAAGGCCGAGTCTCCCCCTCCCCTCGATCGAGGCCTGAGTCTCCCCCGCCCCCCGATCGAGGCCCGATCTCCCCCTCCCCCTGATGGAGGCCCGATCTCCCCCTCCCCCTGATGGAGGCCCGATCTCCCCCTCCCCCTGATCGAGGCCCGATCTCCCCCTCCCCCTGATCGAGGCCCGAGTCTACCCCTCCCCCCGATCGAGGCCTGAGTCTCCCCCTCCCCCTGATCGAGGCCCGAGTCTACCCCTCCCCCCGATCGAGGCCCCAGTCTTCCCCTCCCCCCGATCGAGGCTCAAGCCTTCCCCTTTCATGGGCAGGCGTCCCCCACCCCCCGTTGACTGCCGGGTACTGTTCCCACACATCCCTGAATGCGGGCCCTGCCGCCAGATTCCCACTCCCGTCCACTGGCCAGGTAATCTATCTGGCTGGATGTCAGACGGGACTCTGGAAATATTTATTCAAATGAGGCCCTGTCATTATGATCAGCAGGGTCTCCATGTCTCCGACCTGGCCGGATTCGTCGTTTTGCTGGGTTCCCCCGCACCCTTCCCGCGCCCCTGTAAAAATTAGTGCCGCTCTCTTTGCTTCTTTCTGCGAAAGGACATATCAAGCAATGCATTCTGTGATTTTGGTAGAACAAGACAGCCTCAGCAGGGGGGGGCCATGTTGAATCACTTGTTAATCTGAAAATGATACATTTATTGACATTTGCAGAACTTTGCTAATCTTGCTCTACAGTGTTCATGTCCCAGTACTTCTCACCTTGATTGGTCGAACTAAAATGAAGGGAAACCTGATATACCCAGAAGACCCTGCATTCACTCAACCCCTTAAGGCAACCCTTCTGCTTTTTGCAAATAAAAAATTGCAGCATGTGTTAAAATTATTGTTTGCAGGGGCGATCCTATTTGTTCATTGGAATAGCATTATTATCAGCTCCATTATGCAAATTTTCAACTCCTGGAACAGGCTCGTAATCTTTGGAAAGTGTGAGGAAAAATCACATCACTTACTTCAACGGGCATCTTGTACTGGTGATGGAAATTTTGACACTATAATACAGAGAAATTTTATTAAGAGAAAACAGACAAAAGATGGAATCCGTAGAGAATGCTAATTGTGAGCAAACCAATAGTACAGGGTATCAAGAGATTCCTCAAAGGGCACAAGGAAGAGATAAGATTAAAGGTAACTCTGTAGTTGTAAGGGAGTCCATAGTAAGAGGGATTAATAGAATCTTTTTCAAGCATGACTGGGAGCCCTGAATAGCATCTTGCTTCCCAGGTGTCAAGGTTCAAGACTTGACTAAGTGGGTAGAAAAGATTACTGAGATGTGAAACAACAACATAGGTAGGTGTCGAATGGAGGTCCTACAAAGGAAATTTCAGGAGCTCGGAGGAAAGGATTGAAGAAAAGGACTTTCAGGGTAATAATGTCTGACGTAATAAAGACTCACTACGCACTTGAACATAAAGCAAGGCTTTAATCAACTTGTAACAAAACATGGAGGTCTAGTTAGCAGTCACTAGCTTCCTGTTTCCAGATTGTCTCTGCCCAAGGTGGGCCCATTCCTGAGTATTTATACTCCCTGGACGGCGCCCCAGCTGGCCACCCAGTAGTACTTCCTGAGTTGTTACTTGCGATTTATGACATTCTTCCTCCCTAAAAGGTTTGGAAGTCCAGTCTTCCTTTAACGGACTAGGCGGACCAGAAATAGCCGCAGACGTTTAGCTCTCTGCTTGTGACTGGAAGGCACGTCTCCCCGGACCGTGTCCTGGTCCCTGGGTCGCTTGGCCCGTACCGGTAAGTCAGTAGAGTCCGCGTCATCTTGATCATCCTGTGGAGGACTGGGAATATCATGACTCCGGGTGCGGGTCCCCACAGGTGCTGAGCTGGCCTCATCCCGGGTCGTGGCTGGAGATTGTCCGGCGTCCTGGTTTCGGGTGGCCATCCTACGGGGAGCGTCCAGCTCCCTGAGTTGATCCGGTAGCGTTGCCGGCAGATCCCCCGATGTCCCAGGCGGGGCGTCATTTTCATAGGGGTGCGGAGTGTTGATATCATTGTCGGGGGATCCTTCATCATTCGGACCCATGTGACCGGTTGGGCAGGGAGCCAGATCTCGGAGCGAGACGGTGGTCTCCCGGCCATCAGGGTACCGTACGTGCGCATACGTGGGGTTTACCTCCGTTAACTCCACCTCGTCAACGAGAGGGTCGTTTTTGGCAGACCGGACGAACCTCCGGAGTAGTACCGGGCCTGGAGCCACCAACCATGACGGTAGAGACGTCCCATGTGTAGAGCGACGCCGGAATTTGAAGAATCGCTCATGAGGCGTGACATTAGTAGATGTGGAGAGAAGAGACCTGATAGAGTGTAACGCGTCGGGGAGCACCGTTTCCCACTGCTGGTCCGGCAGGTTGCGTGACCTTAGTGCCAGACGGACAGCGTTCCAGATGATGGCATTGTATCGTTCAACCTGTCCGTTACCGATTGGATGATATGGTGTCGTCCTACTTGAGGCGATTCCCCGTTGGGAGAGATAACTTTTAAGTTCACTCGACATAAAGGAGGGACCCCGATCAGTGTGGATAAAATTGGCCGTCCCGCAAAGGGAAAAGACCTGATCGAGGCATTTAATTACCGTAGAGGTAATCATATTAGGGCAGGGGAAGGCGAAGGGAAAACGTGAATACTCGTCCACCATCGTAAGTAGGTAGGTGTTCCTTGTCGACGAAGGCAATGGCCCTTTAAAGTCTATGCTGAGCCTCTGCATAGGCTGCATTGCATGTATGAGTAAGCCATCTGATGGGCGAAAGAATTGTGGTTTCAATTCTGCACAAATCCTACAGGAGGAGCATGTTTTCTTTACGTCCTCGGTTGAAAATGGTAGATTTTTGGAGCGCACAAAGTGCAACATGCGGGTCACACCAGGATGGCATAAGTCCATATGCAAATCCGCCAGAGTCGACGTTGACATTGAGGAGCAAAATGCCCGTGTGAAGGTATCTGGGGCCACGTTCTGTTTGCCGGGTCGGTAACAGATAGTATATCCAAAGGCAGCCAGCTCCATCCTCCAGAGTTGAATTTTATTATTTTTGATTTTCGTGCGCCTCCGGTTATCCAACATGAAGGCCACAGAGCGCTGGTCAGTTATAAGCGTAAAATGACGCCGAGCAAGAAAATGACCCCATTGGCGTACAGCCTCGATGATGGCCGTAGCCTCCTTCTCGACGGGGGGGTAATGGAGCTCGCTACCCTGCAAGGTTCTGGATAGGAATGCCACGGGTCGGCCACCTTGATTCAAGGTAGCGGAGATCGCCACCTCCGATGCATCGCATTCGACCACAAAAGGAAGATTTTCGTCAATGGAGCGAAGCGTGGCTTTCTCCAGCTGTCGTTTGAGGAGGTTGAAGGCAGAAATAGCCGTAGCTTCCAATGGAAAAGACTTCGCATGGAGCAGGGGCTGTATTTTATTGGAGAAGTGTGGTATCCATTTTGCGTAATAAGCAAACATGCCAAGTGCCCGACGAAGAGAGCCGAGGTTCGTCGGGGGAGGGAGCTCCTGAAGTGGACGAAGTCGCTCTGGGTCCGGTTTAATAACACCGTTGCCCACCCAGTAGCCAAGAATGTTCACCGATGGCACCGACTTCACCGATTTGGATTCGTTTAACGTTAAGTGGCGACGGCGGAGTACGTCAAAAAATCTCTGAAGATTGGCGTCATGCTCCTTTTGATCATGGCCGGCAATAGTGATATTGTCTAAATACGGAAAGGTATCCGTCAAGTTCTCTTGCCGGACTAGGCCATCCATGGCCCGTTGGAAGACGGCCACCCCATTGGTGACCCCGAATGGAAGGCGGCGAAACTGGAAAAGCCGACCATTGGCCTCAAAGGCCGTATACTTCTTGTCGGAGTCTTGCAGTGGCACCTGATGGTACGCGCTTTTTAAATCGAAGGTCGAGAATACCTTGTATTTGGCAAGGTTGTTGACCATGTCATCTATGCGTGGCAGCGGGTAGGCATCCAGATCGGTATATAGATTAATAGTCTGCGAATAATCGATACACAGACGTTTTTTATGTTGTTTTAAGGGATTCCTCACGATGACGACCTGAGCCCGCCAGGGAGATGAACATGGCTCGATAATACCGTCGACTAAAAGGCGAGAGATTTCCGCCTCAATAAACGCTCGATCATCTTGGCTAAAGCGCCGCGATTTAGTGGCTATGGGTTTACAGCGGGGGGGAAGATTGGCAAACAGGGAGGGTTCACCGAGTAAGGCCGCCGAGAGTGCACAAAACGGCACCTTAGAAATGGTAAGCTCCGGCCTTGACCCTCCAAACTCAAAAGTGATCTTCTTGTGCTGCTTCTGGAAGTCCTGTCCCAGAAGCACATCGCTGCATAAGTTTGCGAGTACTCCGAGCCGGGTGGAGAGATACGTGCGGCCGTTGAGGATGAGGTTGACCAGACAGAAGCCAGAAGAATTGGTGGTCAGAGTCGTCAGAGCCATTGCAATCTCCCTGTCCGAGGGATAAATGTGCAGTTTTAACCTGTTGACAGCCCGCTTACTAATGAAGCTGTCAGAGCTGCAGGAGTCGATTAGCGCGCTTAGAGTGTGCCCATTTACTGAAACCTTCGTGGCTGCATGGGACAAACTTTGGGGAAAAACAGCCGTGATGGGAGGAGGGGCAATTTTCCCTTCGGCAACTGTAGCCTTAACAGTAGTTCTTGGGGGAGGAGCAGCTCCATAGATAGCAGCTGTGAAGCTAACAGGAGCTCTCGACCGGTATACTTTAGAGGAGCGGCCTTTCTTGTTAGCAAAGGCCCGTGACTGGCATACCTTGGAAAAGTGTCCTTTCTTGCTGCAATGATTGCAGGTCACATTACGAGCCGGGCAAAATTTTCTGTGATGGCACGCCCCTCCACAAAAGAAACACTTTCTTCCTGATTGCCAGGATGCTGCTAGGGCGGGGTCGTCATCAGCGAAGGCCTCCAGGGTAGGGTCGTTGTCTGTTAGAGTAGAGTCAACATCAGTGGGGGCATCCGCCCGAGACCTACCGAAAGACTCATTAAAGGAGATAGCCGCCGCCCGTGCACGTGGTGGGAGATAAGTGTCTGCATTTTTCTTGGCCAAGTCCAAGGAACACGCCTGGTCATAAGCAGCCCGTAAATTGAGGGTTTTATTTTCCAGCAGGCGCTGACGTATAAAAGGGGACGCGATTCCATTGATAAAGGAATCGCGGATTAGTTCCTCTTGATACTGTTCAGCTGAAACTGCTTTAAGGTTACAATCCTTGCTGAGCCTGCGAAGTTTCTGGAGAAATTCATCGAGTGATTCCCCAGGCTGCTGCCGAGTTGTGGCCAGTAGGTGTCGAGCAAAGATTTCATTTGGGGACTTGACATATAGCTGCTGTAAGATTTCGATAGCAGTGTCATAGTCTATACAGTCCTCAATATAATCATACACATGAGGAGACACGTAGTTGATAAGCATTCGTAACTTATTAGGGACATCCGCCCCACATTCTTCAAGAAAGCTGCTAAAGGTACGAAACCAATGCTTCCATACCTTTGCTGCCGCAGGTGCATTCGGGTCCAGGTCGAGACGAGCGGGTCTAAGGAGTTTTTCCATGATGGATCAGTTTCTTGCCCAAGTTCCCTTCTGTGGTTCGAGTTGCAGCTGGTTGTTCCGAAGCACCCAAAGCGTGGAGACGATATCAAGTTGATTAAATTGACGTAATAAAGACTCACTACGCACTTGAACATAAAGCAAGGCTTTAATCAACTTGTAACAAAACATGGAGGTCTAGTTAGCAGTCACTAGCTTCCTGTTTCCAGATTGTCTCTGCCCAAGGTGGGCCCATTCCTGAGTATTTATACTCCCTGGACGGCGCCCCAGCTGGCCACCCAGTAGTACTTCCTGAGTTGTTACTTGCGATTTATGACAATGTCAGTATTAATTCCCATGCCTTGTGCTGAATGGTTTAGAGAGAAACTGGTTAGGTAGGTCAACGCATGTTCAAGGAAGGCTTCAAATTCTGGTCCACTTGGACTACTAGTGGCAGGGATGAGGTAATGTCTAAGGACAAAAATGTTATGGATTTACTAAATCATTATTTTGTGACTGTTTTCACTATTGAAAGGGGGGATATAAGCCTGAGTTGAGAGAGGAATATCAGGGAAAGAGCAGACTCGAAGCCCTTTGTATCACAATTCTAGGCATAGGAGAAAGTTTTGAGAAGCTGAAGATAAACAAGGCATCTGTCAATTCCCTCCCAATGAGTGAGCCAAGGAGGTTACAAATCCCCTCACCAACACATTTCAAAGTTTAGTGTAATTGGGTAATGTCTCAATGGATTGGAAGGTAGCAAATGTGAACCTCATCTTTAAAAAGGGCCAAGATATGAGCCCTTAAAATATAAACCTGTGAGCCTTACCTTGATGGCTAGGAAAATGTTTGAAACTTAAATGATGGATAGTTTAAGAGCTCATCTGGAAGTTCAGCTTTGATTAGAGAGAGACAGAAGGACTGGAATTTTAAGTTTTTGACTCGCCCGGAGCCAGGGGGCCCAGTAGAGCGCGGGAAACCCGGAAGTCCAGGTTTACCCGCATGCTGTAGAGTTTTACCTCCACAGCGTGCGTGTGACGTCACGGACAGGTACCCCGACTGGAAGTCAGCCTGATTGATAGACTGGCTTCCAATTGGGTGGGAAACGCCGGACAGGAGGCTTCAACCACAGATGGGTGTTGAGCCCCAACCCCGGGCGATGGTCCGATCCCCGACTGGGAGGAGTCCGATCCCCGACTCGGGCGGAGGGGGGGAGGGTTGTATGCGGGGGGGGGGGGGGGGGGAGGGCTGATGGTGGGGGAGCTTGGGGGTGCCGGGAGGCATCACTGCTGCTCCTCCCGGCCCACAAGGATTGCTCCCCGAGGCTGTCTTCGCCTCACTGCAGCTGCCCGGAATCCTGAGACCCGAGATCCCTGGCTGGCCACAGTTAAGCCTGTACAGTAGGTTAAATCAGAGGCTTCCAGCCTCATTAGGATTTTAAAGTGCCAACCCGCCTCCTGGGAGAGGATTGGCTGCTTGCCCTCCATCCCGCCTCCGTTAAACCCGGAAGTGGGTGGGTTGGAGGCGGGTTGGGGTCAGAATTCACATCTTTAATACTTTAACCTCCCACCCAACCCACCCGTTTTTGGGGATTAAAATTCCCCCCGATGAGTCTGACCAATTTACTGAATTTCTTTGAGTAGGTTACACATCTTGTGGCTAAGGGTGAGGCAGTGGATATTATTTACCTGGATTTCAGGTTTAATAAAACAGGTTGATTCACAAGGTGCGGGTCCATGGGATAGATGGCAAACTGTTAGGCTGGATTGAAGCATGGCTGGAAGGTGTCAGAGTTCAAACCAGTTGCACATGTATTACAACTGTACGAAAGGCTGATATTTAAAGATATTTAGTAGATGAGAATCATAAATGTATAACTTCAAGTGTAGCCATTGACCAAATAATATTACCCATAATTACTCCCGGGTAACTAGAAAGCTAAGACTTGTTCAAAATGTAGCTGCAGACAGTCAAAAGCAGTTTTGACTAAGTTTTGATAACAAACAGCCACAGACTGCGAGTGAAGGTTAAATCATTAAATAACATATTATGATGCTAAGTAGAAATTAGAATTCGCTTAACAAAACTAATTGCAATGATATTTAAAAAATAATTAGTATAAGGACATAAAATGAGAGAGATCATGGAGATAAAGTATTTATCTGGTTGATTAAAGTGAGATAGTTTGGATACCTCAAGACTAGTGAAACAGCGCTGATATAGACCCTTGGTATAAAGGCCTTGTACCAGGGAAGCTAGAAATGAAAGAGATAAAGTAAATACCAATGAGGTGAAAAACTATAAACAAGTTGAACATGGCAAAGTTGGTGGAAAAATACTGGAAAGGCGGGATGCTACCTTAGTCTGAGTGACAATGGTATTTTGGCCATTAGAACCAATTAAAAAAGGTGATTTTGTTAAAGACCATATATGGACACTGGCCAAACCAACTTTTGATAAGAAAAGGGTTAAAACCTCGATACTCAAAGAACAACTTTACACAGACGTACTGCGAGGACAAAGGAACAGACTTAAGACGAAGTCATCTGTGTCCGAGAGGTTCCAGAGACCTAGGGCTGCGAGCTACTCATTAAAACTATCGCCTAATATTAAGTATATTACGCTGTATGCTTAATAAATCTTGATCTATTGCTCAAACATACTGGCTGCTGCCTATTGGTGTCTTGTCCAAGAACTCAGAAATCGTTAAGATCTTAAACCACAGGAGTTAATACTGTATTGGGGCTGCTGTTGTTTATAAATGACTTAGAAAATGGAATATTGTCCAAAGTATCTTAGTTAGCAGATGACACTAAACTGGATGCAGTGGTGATTGATGCTAAACAAAGTGTGATAATCCAAAGGAATCTGGACATACGAGGGCAATTAACAGTGGTGTGACAGATACAATTCAACACAAGTAAGCGTAAAGTAATGAGATTTGAAGCAAAGATGTGGATTATGGATTAAATGGCAACATGCTTGAGTTAACAGTAGGAAGGAGATCTGGCCTTGGTGAGGCCACATCTGGAATGCTGTGTTAAATTTTGGTCTTCATGTTACTGAAAAGATGTGGAATTATCAGAAAGAGTCCAGAGGAGGTTTCTGAAATTGCTTCCTAAACTTAGAGGGCCAGGTTACAAGGAAAGATCGTCTACCATCGGACGTTACTCTGGAGGGGTGCATGAGGGATTCTTGATAGAGGTCTTTAAGATTTTCACAGATATGGAGGATTTGGTTCCAGGAAATTTTGTCTATTGTATCCACTGAATCAAAGTATATTATTTACATTTTTTCACATATATGGAGGAAGGAAATGCCAATGTTAAGAAGTGTATTATCTAATGATGCTTTACTTTTGTTGTATCACTTAATGACTTTTAAACAATCATCAAAGAAATTGTTGGTTCTAATAAAGATATTGTTATTTTTAAAATGCAAGATGATTTTAATTTGAAAACTGTTGGCTGGAAACCTAAAGAATGCTATCGGAAATGTATCTTTGGTATTGTGATAGATAAGGAGATAAATTCCATTTCAAATCATAAGGACATGTCCATAATTTTACTATTTAGCCATGGGATCCATGCAGTCATGTTAAATTTTGCAGCAGTCAGTCCAGCTAGAATATACAAGCATCACCAAAAAATTGCCATTGTGTGGGAAGCATGCATGGTTAACCTTCTTCTGATGTGAATGCATTTTGATCGGAAAGCGGGTAGAAACCACTTAACAAAGGCTTGAAACAATCAAATTAAGGTAAAAGTGACTTGGAACTCTGTGCAAATGGATTTGGAGCCTCAGGAACCATCACTCTAACTTGATTGCTTTGTTCAATTATGAAAGACACCTGAACAAACATATGAGCAATGATGGACAGGAAAAGACCCACTAGTCCATCTAGCCTGTCCCACACAACTGTGATGCCTTGTCCACTCCACCTGAAAGCCATGTAATCTCATTTATGATGTCCCAGTTTGAACTTCAAAGGGAACAGGAGCTATAACCTATAAAGCATGCTGCAATTCATCAGTTCTTCTGAGCCTGAGATAGAGTCATAGAATTATAAACCCTTTCAAGCAGTGCATTTCAGATCATAACAACTCACTGCTTTAAAAAAATTCTCCTTCTCGTTCCTCTGGTTCTTTTGCCAATTATCTTAAATCTGTGCTCTCTGCTTACCGACCCTCCTGCCAGTAGAAACAGTGGCCGGAATTTTGCTGGCGTTCAGCGGACGGGATGAGTGGCGGGTCAGCTGTTAAATTTCAAATGATTGACAGCGGGTCAGGAACTCGCTGTCAACACATACACACTGGACTTTCCCGATGTTTGGTCTGCCAGCGCTGAGCATACCTGACAGGCAGCAGCGAGGGAGGCAATTAAAATCATTCGGGGCTTGTTTAAAGCCATTTATCCATTTTTTTCCCCCAGCTTTTTGGATTTGACAGGTCACCCACTGGTTTCCCGCTGTGCCTAGACCTCGTCTGTGAAGCTGAGGCGGGAGGTCACTCGTCATTGAATCAGCTGCTGAGTTGACAGCTTCAAATGTACAGTAAAAGCTCCCACCTTACAGAGATATCTTCCCTCAGCCACAACTCTTCCTCACTGCATTTCCACAACAGATTCACCATGCTGCAAGTCTTTACACAAGTCTCCATCCAGTCTGACCTCATTACCTCTCTCACCATTGACAGATTGCTTCTGTCATCTCTACTTCACCTGCCATCTATTCCATTAGCATGGGTGCCATTTATACTCTCTCACCTTGGTCCTCAGAATCCTACCATGATCAGCCCCAATGCCAGCAGCACCAGGCATACCAGCTGCACCAACAAAAACGCCAACTTTCTCCGCAATTACCTGATGCTGCACAGGACACAGGGCATCAGCACCCGACCACATTGTTGCCTGGGAGGCCAGGGATGGCCTCACCATGGCTAGATTTACTTCACTTGACGCTGTGCACCCTGGCTGCCACATGATGTGCCAGGTTGGCACCACCCCACACCAACACCATAAAGCATCCCAAAATGCCCAAGCCATTCCTTTCACACTCATCGCCATTTTGGGGGTACCGTTATGTCTCACCATTCACTACAACTCACTAAGCCACTTCCAAAGTAGTACACAAATCTGTCCAAGAACGCAAAGTGTTGAATATAAAGGTTTCAATGTTTGACATCACATTAACAGAAACTTCACATGAACATTGCATAAAACACCCAAATGCCTACCCTTGTGTGTTGTTAGTTGGTATGATTGCACTAGGATGAGGGTGAGTGTGAGGGGTGGCTAGTGAGATGGGGATGTGATAATGTAGTTAGAGAAGGATGGATGGAGGTGCAAGGTAAGTTGGTGTGAGTAAGGATGTGCAGGAGAAGGGTTGGGAAGGCAGATGGGGATGTGATGAGAGGCACAGCAGGATGAGGTTGAGTGTTGCTTTGTACTAACGTTTCGTGATCTATTGAGATCATTGAAATGTTTGCAGCACTACAGCCTGGTCTCCTGACCACATCCCTGCTTGTGCCCCCCTTTGCAATGTGCAACCAGGCTGTGTTGATCTCCTGGGGAGGTCTCTTCTGCCCATGGGAAGAGGACCTCCCTGCGTGCTGTGACTCCCTCCATAAGCATATGGAGGGAGTAATGGGAGAACCTGGGTGCAGCCGTGCACCTCTATGCAGTGATTGTCAGTGTTTGCAGCACCTCAATGCTGTAGAACACTGACAGCACAAATGTCAAAATAAATTTGGCCATGGTCCCTTTAAGGAAACCGGCTGATGATGGAGTCACATCCTTACTCACATCAACTTACCTTGTACCTCCACCCATCCCTCTTTATCTAAATTATCACTTCCCCATCCCACTAGCCACCCCTCACACTCACCCTCATCCTAGTGCAATCATACTAACTAACAACACACAAGGGTAGGCACTTGGGTGTTTTAGCCAATGTTCATGTGAAGTTTCTCCTAATGTGCTGTCAAACATTTAAATCTCTATTTTCCACACTTTGCATTCTTGGACAGATTTGTGTGCACCTTTGGAAGTGGATAATGAGTTGCAGTGAATGGTGAGACATAATGGTACCCCCAGCAATGGCGACGAGTGTGAAAGGAATGGCTTGGGCATTGTAGGGATGCTTTATGGTGTTGGTGTGGGGTGGTGCTAACCTGGCGCATCATGTGGTAGCCAGCGTGTGCAGCACCAAGTGAAGTAAATGTGGCCATGGTGAAACCATCCCTGACATCCCGTGCAGCAATGTGGTCGGGTGCTGACGCCCTGTGTCCTGTGCAGCATCAGGTCATTGCGGAGAAGGTTGGTGTTGTTGTTGGTGCTTCTGATGTGCCTGGTGATACTGGTGTTGGGGCTGATCGTGGTGGGATTCTGAGGACCAAGGTGAGAGAGTATAAAGTGCACCCATGCTGATGGAATAGATGGCCGGTGAAGTAGAGATGACAGAAGCGATCTGTCAATGGTGGGAGGGGTAATGAGGTCAGACTGCATGGAGACTTGTGTCAAGACTTGCAGCATGGTGAATCTGTTGTGGAAATGCAGTTTAGAGAAGTTCGTAGAGATGGCAGGTGAGTCCAGAACAAGAGGTCACAGTCTAAGGATAAGGGGTAAGCCATTTAGGACTGAGATGAGGAGGTATTTCTTCACCCAGAGAGTGGTGAACCTGTGGAATTCTCTACCACAGAAGGCAGTTGAGGCCAAGTCAGTAAATATATTCAAGAAGGAGTTAGATATATTTCTTAAGGTTAAAGGTATCAAGGGATATGGGGAGAAGGCAGGGACAGGGTACTGAGTTTGGATGATCAGCCATGATCTCGTCGAATGGCGGAGCAGGCTCGAGGGGCCGAATGGCCTACTCCTGCTCCTATCTTCTATGTTTCTATGTTTCTATGTAGTTAAGGGAACATTTCTCAATCAACTGGGAGCTTTTACTGTACATTTGAAGCTGTCAATTTATCAGCTGATTCAATGGCAAGTGACCTCCCACCTTATCTTGACTGAAGAGGTCTAGGCACAGTGGGAAACCGGTGGGCGACCTGTCAAATTCAAAAAGCTAGGAAAAAAAGCTGTAAACAAGCCACTAATGATTTGAATTGGGTCTCCCGCTGCTGCCTGTTGGGTCTGCTCAGCGCTGGCAGACCCGACATCGGGAAATGCAGCTGTGCGCGTTTTGACAGCGGGTTCCCGACCCGCTGTCAATCATTTTAAATTTCACAGCTGACCCACCACCAACCGGGTCCGCTGAGTGCCAGCAAAATCGCGGATCAAGTCTTTGCAATAAGGATAAAGGCAGAAAATTTTGGGAGGGTACAGCAGGTTAGTCATGAAAGCATCTGAAAGAAAAAGATAGCTTAACGCAGCTAATTCTGTGATCCTATGCTCCCAGTGGGGTTACTGCATTTGAAGGATGTGTAGGTTGGAGAAAAGGCTACTACATTGTAGCCTCAATTTTCTGATCTCCTATCTCTGCAAGCACTAATACTCCTGGGAGTCCAGGAGCACAGAATTAGTCCTAACATTTAAAGTGGGATCCTTTTCTAGAGTAATTAAAATCTTGAAATGTGCTGATGAGACAAAAGTAGGGAAATTGGCAACTAGGACTGTGAAAGACTTCAGAAAGATAGACAGGTTAGTGGAATGGGCAGATGCAATTTAATCTGGATAAGTAAGAAATAATACATTTTGGGGGCAAATAAGGAATGGGAGTGTACAGTAAATGCTTTTTTAAAATTAATTCTTGGGATGTGGGTGTTGCTGGCATTTATTGCCCACCGTTAACAACTGAATGGCTTTAAAAGCCACTTCGGAGGGAAGTGAAGAGTTAATTACATTGGGCTGGATTTTGAAGTTGGAGTCGTGTTGGGGTCGGGAATCACACATTCTGGCTTGTGAACCCGCCTCCATCGAGATGTGGCCAATCCACAGTATTTTCCCATGATTGACCTTGTTGAGCCCGCCCAGTGGGCTCAGCAGGCCAATTAAGGGCCACCCGGCAACAGGTGACGTCACAGACTGACATTTCATCTGTCAAGAGCTTTTGACAGATGAAATATCAGCGTTTGACAGCTCTGTGAAGCTGTCGAACACTGACAATATGATTTCTAACTTCAGTCCTTCCTTTCAGGCTGAGTTAGAAATCATTCCAGCACAGAAAACAGAAGGCTGCTGTTTTTGACAGGTCCACGGCTTTCCTGCTTTCTGTGCCGGTGAGATTTCTAACTCCTGAGAACTGAAGGGCTGACACCTGCAGGAGGAAGTTAAGGTTAGTAAAACTTTTTCCAACACTTAGCACTTACCTTACACACTTACCTCTGCACACATGCACCCATCACTCACCTGCCCACCGGACATATCGACCTCTCCAACCCCTGCAGACCCACGGCCCGCCCCGATAACTTGGCGTGGTTCCCACCTGTCAGGAAGCCCACAATTTTCTTTTCAAAATAGGGATTATGCAAAAAACTGCCTGTTAACTACCTGTTAACAGGCAGTTAATTGTCACTAATCCCTTCCCGCCTCGGGGAGTAAGGTCTCAGACCAGGTCGGGTACCCGCCACCAGAGAAACTGGCATGGAGGCAGGTTGGAGTCGGGATGGGGTCGGGACCCCCGAATCTGCAACTTTAACCCCTCCCCCCGACTCCATACCCGACTCCACGGGTCATTCAAAATCCAGCCCATTGTGTGGGACTGGAGCCACATCAGTTAAGGACAGCACGTTTCCTTCTCTAATGGGTATTAATGAACCAGTTTTTCTTTTACCATAATCCAACAACTTCCTGGTCACTTTTCCTGATACCAGCTTTTTATTTCCAGATTTTTAAAACTGAATTCAAATTCTCAAGCTGTCAGGATGGATTTGAACTCATATTTTCTGGATTATTAGTCTAGGCCTCTGGATCACTAGCCCAGTAATACAATCATTGCACTGAATAGTGTGGATAAACAGAAAAATCTAGGATAATAAAAACAGAAAGTGCTGGAAATACTCAGCAGGTCAGGCAGCATCTGTGGAGAGAGAAACAGAGTTAACGTTTCAGGTCGTTGACCTCTCATCAGAAAAATCTAGGTGTTCAGATGCATAATTCTTGAAAGTGTGAGTGCAGGTAGATAAAATTAGCAAAAGGTCAGCAGCATTTTGGGTTTAACAAATAGAAGCAATAGAGTACAAGAGTAAAGAGGTAATGTTGAATTCGTACAAAGCATTAGTTAGGCCACAGTTAGAGCACTGCATGCACTTTTGGGTGCACCATTATAGAAAGGCCACTAAAACCATAGCGAGTATACAGTATAGATTCTGCAGAATATTGCCAGGGATGGGAAACTATAGTTATGAGGAGAGACCTGAGACATTGGAACCGTTTTCATTGGAGTAGAGAAATCTATAAAGAGATTCAATAGAGATTTTTAAATTATGAAGCGTTTTGATCAAATAAATAGGGAAAGACTACTTCAACAACAACAACTTGTATTTATATAGCGTCTTTAACATAGTAAAACGTCCCAAGGCGCTGCACAGGTGTATTATAAGATAAAGAAATTTGACACTGAGCCACATAAGGAGAAACTAGGGCAGGTGACCAAAAGCTTGGTCAAAGAGGTAGGTTTTAAGGAGCGTCTTAAAGGAGGAGAGAGAGGTAGAGAGGCGGAGAGCTTTAGGGAGGGAATTCCAGAGCTTAGGGCCTAGGCAGCTGAAGGCACAGCGCATGTTGAGCGATTACTTCCTCTAATTGGGGAGTCAGTACTTCAAAAGCACCTCCCAAACCACAGAAGCAATCTTCTCCCTGCCCCCCACGTTCAATAAGATATGGTCAAGATACATAAAATACTAGACTTATCCTAAATCTTAACAGCACTCTGACGGTTACTGATAGGCAGTATTGGATCTTGTAGTTGTGTAAGTGCGCTCACCAGTCTGTTAAGAGAAGGATTCTAATGTGTTGGCTGGATCTAAGCAATTCTAGATTTATAGGGAATTTTCTTTTATCAATGGTTATATTTTGAGCATGAGTTTGACACACAAACTCTTAACAAAATCTCCTTTTTAAGTGAATATATAATAAATACAGCAATTTTGTCTCTCAATAAAATTTCCACGACTATCCATTCATATTTTATTTTATAACTGCATAAGAAATAACTGATCATCGTTGTCAATGTTCTTGTTACAAATATGAATTATTTTGTCTACATGTTCAAACAGAATGTCTTCAGGACAGGGTTAACCTGCAGTTAGATTTTGCTCTGCATTTTCTTTGTGCATTCCTGAAACTTGACATCTACGTGGCACTCTGTAAATAAAAAACATATGGAGCTAACTCCGTCCAGTGAAAACCGTTAACTTTCATTTAAAAATTTATCTCAACCATAAGCACAAGCAAACCCAAAATAATGACATAAATCACAATGAAGCGCCATTCTGGAAGCATTTAACCAACAATATGTGGCAATGAAGATACCTAGAAATGTGGCTATGCAGTGCCCATTTTTCAGGCGCTAAACGGCCTTCTAAGATTCCAACATGGCGAGCAGGAAGCGCACGCTCAATACGAGCTGAAGTGTGCCACCCACCATATTGGTAAAGGCCAAAAGATCAGCATGCAGGGCAGACCACTCTCACAGTGGGGGTCTGAAAAGTTCCTTTACATGGGCAAATAAGGGACCTAGGGGGAGAAATTCAGTTGGTTGCGCCTCCTGTTAGAGCCTTAAGAGGGCGCTAATGGGGCGCAAAGCAACTAGCGCCTGGGCGCAGCGATGTTTGCGCTGCTCGTGAAATTAACTAGACATTTTGCGGCGGTGCTAAACTTTACCGCCGCGATCTCCTGCGCACGCAGATCTTGACGTCATACGAGGGTGCAACGCCCTTGTGGCGCCCCGGAGCAGAAATTGAGTGGCGCCCCATCCTTTCCGCCTGGCGCAACCAACGACTGGAAGACTGGAACGCTCCCAGTCACTGTGGGGCTGGGGGGGCGCTATTTAAAGGCGGCCTCTTCCTGTCTTTCTCTGTGGTTGACATTTTTGCACCACTCGTTCTGAGAGAGAGAGAGATTCGGAGAGAGAGAAAGAGAGACTTCTGCATTGAGTCAACGCTGTGTGAGGTAGTTTTGGCTACTGATCATAACTTTGCAGGTACTTTGGTTTTTGGCCTTCATAACTTTGATTGCCAAGAGACTATGGGGGCTGCACTGATTGGGGGCGTCGTCCTGCGCCACCAGAATCGGAGGACACAGAGACGCAGAGAGAGAGTGGCAATCATGGCCAGACAGAGGCGGGCCAACAGGCCTCTGTACAGGAGACCTTGCCCTCCGAGGGTATATCGCCAATAATTCACATATATTAATATGTCTGAGGAGCAGTGTTTGCGAAGGCTACGCTTCAGCAAGGAGGTGGTCACTGAGCTCTGCCACCTGCTGCAGCCAGATCTGCAGCCTCAACTGCAGATGTCCAGGACATCTCTGTCGGTGGCAGTGAAGATCACAGTGGCTCTGAACTTTTATGCCACTGGCTCATTTCAATCTGCTACTGGGGACATCGCCAATATCTCCCAGTTCGCGGTGCATTGCTGCATCCGTCAGGTCACAAATGCCCTCTTTAAAAGGAGACGAGAGTACATCTCTTTCCCCATGACCCCAGACAAGCAGCAAGAACACGCAATGGGCTTTGCTAGGATAGCGGGCTTCCCCATGGTGCAGGGCGCCATTGACTGCACGCATGTGGCTTTGCGTGCTCCGCATGAGAATGCCGAGGATTTCCGCAACAGAAAGGGGTTCCATTCCTTAAATGTTCAGTTGGTCTGTGACCACAGACAGCTGATACTCGCTGTCAATGCCCACTATCCTGGCAGCTGCCACGATGCATTCATCCTGCGCCAGACTACTGTGGCAGAACTTTGCCAGGCACCGCATCAGCCAGTTGGTTGGCTTCTCGGGGACAAGGGATATCCGCTGAGCACCTGGCTGATGACAACGCTCCGTACGCCCAACACCCCTGCTGAGCTGCGGTACAACGAGAGCCATCAAGTTACCAGGAACATCGTTGAGCACACAATCGGCGTGCTCAAGCAACGGTTCCGCTGTCTGGACCATTCTGGAGGAGCCCTGCAGTACTCGCCTGAGCGAGTTTCCCACTTCGTAGTTGTGTGCTGCATGCTGCATAACATGGCAATCCTCAGGACCCAGCCAATGCCACCAGGCCTTGGAGCACCACCAGAGGAGGAGGAGGAAGAGGAGGAGGATGATCATCAGCAGCACCAAGGCGGGAGGGAGGCCTACAATGTAGAAACTGGAAGGGCCGTCTGTCAACGGCTGATAGCAAGCCGCTTCTAGGCCCCTGCTGAGGAAATGGCTTCTGCCATTGAGAACAGCATGAATGAAACCAACCCACAACCCCTAAGCCGGCCAAGGCACCAATGATTCCAAAGACCAAACATGTATATTTTGAATACAAAAACTTATTTATTTCACAAACTCTGTGTGTATCATTTCCTCATGACAAACTAATAGAAAGAAACACAAAAAAACAGTCATTAACATAACTGGTTCTCATAACCTGGAGATAATGCTCAAAAGTTTGACCACGAACCTTAGCCTTTAATAAAAAAATGACCAACATTTTGTCACACCTCCTACTTTTTGCCCTTCGAGGGTGATCTCCTTCCCTTGCGCACTTCCCCCCTTCCCACCCTACTGCTCCTCCGTAATGGGACCTCAGTGGCTGCAGCAAGGCTGGTGGAAGGCTGCTGATTGTCAGAACCTGAGACTGCAGATGCCCTTGAAGGACGGCCTCGACCAGCTCTGGGCCTGGAGGGCCCGGCTGCAGACTGCACCAACTCTGCATGGGTGGCAGCAGTCTGTCCTACAGGCGGTGGCAAGTGCAGTGGAGAAGTGACAGTGGTGGCAGCAGGAATGCTGTCATCTTGAGAGAGGACAGCAACTCCCTGCTCGACCGACACACTGGCACTCCCACGGGGCAGCACTTCAGCATCCGGAGCAATCTGCTGGAGCACAGATTGCTGGCCTGCTGCGGCGCGGTGAGAGCCCGGGGAAATGTATACAAACCATCGAGGATGGCAGCAGTCAGTGCTCGCGTGGCCTCAATCTGAGTCTGCATGAGAGCAGTCAGAGATGGGATCACGGCAGCCAGTGACTGAATTGCAGCACTAAGCTTTAGTGTGGCATCTGCCTGTGCTACAGCGAAGTGCTCCACACTCCTTGCCAGTGATTCAATGCATTCGGGCACCCTTCCCACTGCACCCATGAGCTCAGTGTGCATGTCCACCGCCTGGGTGTTCATTTCAGCGATGAGCCACTCCTCCTCTGCGTCCAGTGCAGTAGGACTCGCTGGCATACTCTCCCTCCGGGGAGAAGGCCCCCGTTCTTCCCTACCCCCATGGTGTTGCTGCAGCCCGCTGGGTCCTGGAGCTTCACCCTCATCAGACCCTTCCCCCCTGCTCCCCTCCAGGGAAGGCGTGTTCCCAGTGTGGGCATGGGCTTCCTCGGGAGAGGGTGGCACTGATGCTCCGCCTTCATCTTCCTCCTCGGCTGCAGCTTCACTCCCACTGGCAGCTTGAAGGCCCGTCTCCTCAGCTGGTGAATCACCATCTGAAAGCAGGGAGGTACAAGAGTGGCTTTAGCGTGAGGACAGGGTGGCAGTAAGGGAGGAATAAGTGCAGCGAGTTAGCAAGTTGGATTGAAAGTGTCAAATGCTGGTGTTGTGAGGGACAAGTGGAAGGACAGAGGACAAAAAGGTGATGACCTTACCATTGCTGTCCAGAACGGGGTCGGCGTCTCCAGTGGCGACGGGACCGATCACCCGGCTTGCCACAATCCTCTGGACGCGCTCCTCAAGATCGCTGAGGGGTTGCAGCTGAGGCCGCCCTCCACCCGTCCGTTGCTGCTGTCTCCTATTATGAGATAGCTTGGCCTGCAAGAAAAAGGACGGCGTCTGAGTAAATATACAGCCATGGTCTTGCCTGATGTGCCTCCCATAGATGAATAGCCCTTACTGTATGCAGCCATGGTCTTGCCTGATGTGCCTCCCATAGGTGAATAGCCCTTACTGTATGCAGCCATGGTCTTGCCTGATGTGCCTCCCATAGGTGAATAGCCCTTACTGTATGCATAGTGTGGAATGTGCGTGTGTGTTTCATGAGAGGGCCATAGGTGTTGGATGAGTGTTGTGCATTGGGGTTTTAAGACCCTCTGGCCATAGAGTGAGGTTGAGATGGAGGGATGGAGAGGTATTGAAAAAAAGCCACTCACCCTGACGATCCGAGTGAGGTCGTTGAACTTTTTTTGACATTGTATATGGGTCCTGGGCACCATGCTCCTGGAGGAGACGCTCTGAGCCACCTCCCTCCACACTCTTCTGTACTCGCGCGGCAAAGGCCTCCTGCCACTCTCAGGGAAGAGTATAGATCTTCTGCGCTCCACCGTGCCAACCAGAGCATCCAAGGCCCGCTCGGTGAAGCGCTGAGCTCGTTCTCTCACCCTCTCCATAGTCCTTGGCTGGAAGATTTAGGCACAGGTCTCTCCAGGCCGAGATTCAAGGCTCCAATGAGCAGGGTGTGGCTGGAGTGCAAGATCGACCCTCCCCTTTAAGAACTGTCCAGCGCCAGTGTGTCTGTGTTCCATCGCTAACTGACAGCACCTGCGCTGCGCCCGCGCTCTGAGTTAGCGCCTCGCTCCTCGGCCTTTGCGCCTTAAGACAGGTGTGTAGCGCCTGATTTAGCGCTCCAATCACCTCCAGGGGCGATAAAAGTCAAGTTTGCAGTCGGAGGCGATAATTAGCGCCAGGCACCAATCTTTGCGCCCGGCCGATAATTGCGCCCCAAATGGGGCGATACTGAATTTCTCCCCCCTAATACGATAGCAAAATACTGCAGATGCTGGAAATCCGAAATAACAACAGAAAACGCTGGAAAAACTCAGCAGGCCAGGCAGCATCCGTAGAGAGAGAAAGAGAGTTGACGTTTCAGGTCGATGACCTTTCATCAGAACTGGGAAGAGCTGGAAATCAAATAGATTTAAGGCCAGGGTAAAGCTGGGAAAAGGGGGAGGGGATAAAGGAACAAAGGAGGAGATGAAGAGACATTAAGAGACATTAAGAGATATGCAAGGCTAGAGGTGGTGTTAATGTGACAGATTAAGGCTGAATGAAGTGTGAAATCCACTGGCAGAATGAAGGACAGCTGCCAGCTTCTAGGAGGAAAAAAAAAAAAAAAAAATGTGGGGGGGACAAATAAAAGGGTGGATAAAATAAAATATAAATGTGATTGGAGCTGAGGTTATGATCTAAAATTGTTGAACTCGATATTGAGTCCAGAGGGCTGTAGCGTGCCTAAACGAAAGATGAGGTGCTGTTCCTCGAGCTTACGCTGAGCTTCCGTGGAAGCTCAGCGTAAGCTCGAGGAACAGCACCTCATCTTTCGTTTAGGCACGCTACAGCCCTCTGGACTCAATATCGAGTTCAACAATTTTAGATCATAACCTCAGCTCCAATCACATTTATATTTTATTTTATCCACCCTTTTATTTGTCCCCCCCACCTTTTTTTTTTTTCCTCCTAGAAGCTGGCAGCTGTCCTTCATTCTGCCAGTGGATTTCACACTTCATTCAGCCTTAATCTGTCACATTAACACCACCTCTAGCCTTGCATATCTCTTAATGTCTCTTAATGTCTCTTCATCTCCTCCTTTGTTCCTTTATCCCCTCCCCCTTTTCCCAGCTTTACCCTGGCCTTAAATCTATTTGATTTCCAGCTCTTCCCAGTTCTGATGAAAGGTCATCGACCTGAAACGTCAACTCTCTTTCTCTCTCTACGGATGCTGCCTGGCCTGCTGAGTTTTTCCAGCGTTTTCTGTTGTTATTTCTCCCCCCTAATGTCTGTTTGAGGCTCCCGCTGCTAGAATAGTTTGCCCTGAGGCAGCCAGTTCCAGCAGCACTCAGGGTCACCAGGCCTCTATGTGACCTAACAGGCGGTCCTTAAAGGGACTACCTGTTCGGCTGCTACCAACAAGGTAAGTTTTAAAAATATATTGACCTCAATGTGGAGCTGGGAGGAGCAGGAGGGCCCCTCTCAACCCCACATTCAAAGAACGCAGGCCACTGATGGCTGCTCCCCCACCACCCAATCACGTTCCCTCCATCTGATCACTGCTCCCGCCCCCGATCACCGTGCTCTCCCCCCAATTGCCACTCCTTCCCGCCCGATCGCTGCTCCCTCCCCACCCTCTCGCTTTCTCCAGCCCCCGATCACCTCCGCTCTCTTAACCCCCAGCCACAGCTACCTCCCGACCCCTTCCTCACTTACCTAAGTGTCGCTGCAACGCAGCAGCGGCCTAATGTTCAACTGCCCTTCGCCCGCAAGCTGGCTGTTGCTGTACGCGGCTCACCGGCTCTAGAAATGAGGCCCAAGGCCCAATATCGAGGGCGCCTCAGGCCTCACCAGTCAAGTGCAGGGATCATTTGCTGCACCCCCATAAATGGGCGCGCCTGAATTTCTAGACCCAAATGTACAGTAGAATTTAACTAAATTGGCCACTTAAGGGCTGAACAGAAATGGTTGACTCTCAACGTGTTAGAATTTACAGTTACAATGAACTGTTGTGATCAGCTGTAGCATGCTGGAAGGTGTAGCTAATACTGTAATATTGCTCTGTAGCCACCTTGCAGCTACAGATGGTCTTTCTAGTGTGCTACAGTTAACCTACATTTTTACTGCGATTCCATTTAAAATACCTGTTTAGAGGGGTTAAAAATGCTGGTCGGAGCCAAAACAAGTTACCTATTTCATAAATCATGGGGTGATTAGGTCAAGGGCCCAGCATCTGTATGCATGATATTTATATTGAAATGGCATTTTTAAAATGCATTTAACATAGTGGGATGGTAAAGTTAGTGACATGGTTCACTTGTGAAGTTTGACTGTATTTCATTTTGGCTAGTTCAGTGGTGTATTGTACAAGTATACATTTTATAGACCGTTATGCTGTGAGCTTGTGATCACGATTCTCTACTTAGTGAGTTCCCAGTCTCAATATGCCTGGGGGGAGAGGGAGTTAAAGAATGGGAAAATCAATGTCTTATTCAATCTGCATCCCTGTCACATAACTTTTAGCAGTCAGTTATACAGTGGCTTTTACAAAGGTCAGAGAATGGTAACTTATGTTGGGAAACCTAGTTTAAATGTAAAAAAATGTATTTTAATTTATATTGGGCCAGCAGGATTGAAATATAGTATTGCTTGCATATAGTTAATTGACAAATAAAGGGCCTTTTGGAACACTGATGCACTGTTTGGTGTAGTGCTGCTCCAAACAAACCAGGAAGATATAAATTTAATCCTGAGTCTATGCTGAGTTAGTTGATCTCAGGTGGAGCAGCAATGGGGACCATTTATTGGTCTTAGTGTCCCAGGCTGGGGAGGAGAGAAATAAAATCAGCCATGATTTTTTTTCATTCACGGGATGTGGGTATCGCTGGCAAGGCCAGCATTTATTACCCATCCCTAATTGCCCTTGAGAAGGTGGTGGTGAGCTGCCTTCTTAAACCGCTGCAGTTCGTGAGGTGAAGGTACTCCCACAGTGCGGCTAGGTAGGAAGTTCCACGATTTTGACCCAGATGAAGGAAAGGCGATATATTTCCATGTCAGGATGATGTGTGACGTAAAGGGGAACTTGGAGGTGGTGGTGTTCCCATGCGCTTGCTGCCCTTGTCCTTCGAGGTGTTAGAGGTCGCAGGTTTGGGAGGTGCTGTCGAAGAAGCCTTGGCGAGTTGCTGCAGCGCATCTTGTAGATAATACACACTGCACCCACGGTGCGCCGGTGGTGGAGAAGGTGTATGTTTATGGTAGTGAATGGGGTACCAATCAAGCGGGCTGCTTTGTCCTAGATGGTGCCGAGCTTCTTGAGTGTTGTTGGAGCTGCACTCATCCAGGCAAGTGGAGAGTATTCCATCACACTCCTGATTTGTGCCTTGTAGATAGTGGACAGGCTTTAGGGAATCAGGAGGTGAGTCACTTGCCACAGAATACCCAGCCTCTGACCTGCTCTGGCAGGCACAGTAGTTATGTGGCTGGTCCAGTTAAGTTTCTGGTCAATAGTAACCCCCAGATTGTTGATGGTGGGGGATTCAATGATGGTGATGCCATTGAATGCCAAGGGGCGGTGGTTATGTTCTCTCTTGTTGGAAATAGTCATTGCCTGGCACTTGTGTGGTGCGAATGTTACCTGCCACTTATCAGCTCAAGCCTTAATGTTGTCCAGGTCTTGCTGGATGCTGGCACGGACTGCTTCATTATCTGAGGAGTTACGAATGGAACTGAACATTGTGCAATCATCAGTGAACATCCCCACTTCTGACTTTATGTTGGAGGGAAGATCATTGATAAAGCAGCTGAAGATGGTTGGGCCCAGGACACTGCCCTAAGGAACTCCTGCAGCGATGTCCTGGGGCTGAGATGATTGATCTTCAACCACCACAACCATCTTCCTTTGTGCTAGGTATGACTCCAGCCAGTGGAGAGTTTCCCCCCCGATTCCCACTGACTTCAATTTTACTAGGGCTCCTTGATGCCGCCTTCGGTCAAATGCTGCCTTGATGTAAAGGACAGTCACTCTCACCAAACCTCTGGTATTCTGCTCTTTTGTCCATGTTTGGACCAAGGCTGTAGTGAGGTCTGGAGCCGAGTGGGCCTGGCAGAACCCAAACTGAGCATTGGTGAGCAGGTTATTGGTGAGTAAGTGTCTCTTGATAGCACTGTCGATGACCCCTGTTTCCTAATCCTGATCACTATTTAGTAACCATTGCTGGAAATAGTGTGTGGCAATCAAGGGAGAACAGGACTGGGCTTAGCTATGATGCTTCCTATAGATGAGCAATCTGGCAACACTCATGCTATGGCTCACAGATGAATAATGACTCTTGATTAAGTTACTAGACGGGTGAGAGCACCTGTGGAACTTTAAGCAGTTTCAGAGAACATTGAAAAAAGAAACAGAACTTAAGACAGATTGTTGTTGCATTTAAGAGCAGTGCACATGAAACAAACATATTTATCTTCCAAAATATTTTCCAGGAAATGGGTGGAAGTCAGTTTTAATTCTGCCTGACAACATCAAAAACACAAACATAGCTCATTCCACGTATTCCAGTGAGAGTGTCCCAAGTTGTTTCCACTAGTTGTCAATCATCAACGTTTCAAGCATAAATCAGTGCAGTCTATAGCAGAAGTGTTCTACTAGAAAGAAAGACTTGTATTTATATAGCGCCTTTCACGACCACCGGACGTCCCAAAGCGCTTTACAACCAATGAATGACCTTTTTTTTTTTGGAGTGTAGTCATTGTTATAATGTAGGAAATGCGGCAGCCAATTTGCACTCAGCAAGCTCCCACAAACAGCAATGTGATAATGACCAGACAATCTGTTTTTTGTTATGTTGATTGAGGGATAAATATTGGCCAGGAGTGATAACTCCCCTGCTCTACTTCAAAATAATGCCATGGGATCTTTTACGTCCACTTGAGAGAGCAGACGGGGCCTCGGTTTAACGTCTCATCTGAAAGACCCTCAGTGCTGCACTGGAGTGTCAGCCTAGATTTTTTGTGCTCAAGTCTCTGGAGTAGGACTTGAACTCACAACCTTCTGACTTGGAGGCGAGGGTGCTACAAACTTTTTTTAATATATTATTTATTGAACAATAAGAACATTTACAACATCGTGATCATTTCATTGAATCATTTAAATCAATTCCGCCGCTCTGTACAGCCATTCCTCCACCACATATTAACATCAAAACCTGAAGTTTAATTTGTCTCCCATAACATATATTAATCGATTGTACTTTAAAAATTGATCGTAAAATACTATCTTTAAATTCATTTCTGAATAAAACATCCACAGAGCCTTATAATGATCTTTTAGCTTATATTTAAAATACTCTTTTAGATTGATTCTCCTCCCCTTAAAAACCAGAGCATTCCTTCTTTGCACAATCACGAATCTAGCCAAACTGAACATTAAATTAATTGCCGCTCCGCTAGACTCGGACAGACTCTCCTGCAATCCCCATCTTAAAATTGAGTCCCACGGGATTCCCATTCTCGCTCTTCGGTCCCCACCCAGCAAAACAACTCACACAACTGTCGAACATAGTACTTAAAATCATTTAACTGCGGACATAACACCAGTAAATGGGACAGAGTCTCATCCCGTGTCCTACACACTGGGCAAGTTGCCCCCTCCAATCGCCCAATCTTACATAAGACCGTCATGGTAAAAATCCGGTTATGAGCCAATTTGAAATCCAGTTCAATCCACTCTGGGCATTTAAAATTCGCCCACACTCCCTTCCAAATCCTGTTGAAGTCCAGCTGTGGGTATATACTCTGCCAAAACTCCTGACCAGCAGGTGTCTTGAATCTCCATTCTCTAAATACCCCATAGAAATCTCGAGTATTACAGTTGTCAAATTGGACCAACTCTTCCCCTTTCTCCAGCAGAAAGCTTGGAAAAGTGGGATGCATTTTACTTCCTTTGGAGATTTCCACATTTATTTCTTTTATCCAATCCTGTGGCATTGCCCTCATAATCTTCTCATACATGATCATAATTGCTTTTTCCTCTACCTCCTGATCCTCCTCCCACACCATGTCCCTCACTATCGCTTCCGGCAACCAACCTGGAATTACCTCGTATAATACATCTTTCACACATATAATACCAGCTTTTATAAAAGCTTGATTAAATAATACCTTTCCTTCAATGTTGACCCACCTGTTCAAAAATAAGGGCTGTTTTAAAAATTCCTCAGCACCCTTGGGCATAAACTGCACACTTTTAAAAAATTGGGCCCAAGTCTCTACAACCCCTCTATAAAACCTAGGGAGAGGTTTAATCAATTTCAAAAACATATTATTGTATTCCATATACAATATCCCCTGCCCTCCTATCCCACTTCATTTAAAAAATGCTCAAAACAACTCTTCCAAAAACTTGTATTTGACTTCTGAAGAAACCTCTTCACCCATTTGATTCTAAAGTATTTTTTCTTCAAATCAATATCTGGGAAATTGAGTCCTCCCCGATTTCTCGGTCCAATATTGGTATTGTAAGCACCCAAGGCTGGTTTCCCTTCCCATAAAAACCTCACAAAAGTCTCTCGGATGGACTTTTCCACCCACTCAGGAATATCCTCCATCATCAATAAGTACCATAGCTTAGATAGCAGGAGAGCGGACACCACTGTCGCTCTTCCTTGCACTTTCAACCACCTTCTTCCCTATCTTCCCAAAATCTTTTTTAATTTTTATAACCTTCGGTTCCCAATTTATTTGATTCACTTCATCCCTGTCTTTCTTGCACCCCATATGCACTCCCAGAACTTCCAAAACCTCCACCACCTTAAAGGGACTTTCCTCCAACCATTCCCCCCTACCCCTTCCTGCAACCAGGCATTGGGACTTACTATAATTCACTCTGGCTCCTGAAGCTCTACAATGCTCCTCCACTACATCCATAGCTTTCCTCACTGACTCCCCATTTCTCAATGTTAAGGTTGTGTCATCTGCATATTGGTGTATCACTGACACCAGCCCAGAACTGAGAACCCCAATCCCAACTACACCTTGTTCCTTTCGCATCATGTAACCTAATTGTTCTACTACCAATGTGTACAACAATGGGGACAGGGGACAACCCTGTCTCACTGACCTCTGTATCGGAAAATACTTCGATAAAAAAACCATTACATTTAACACAGCTAAATATGTTTGAATAAAAAATCCTTATTCACTCAATGAAATTTTCCCCGAAACCAAATGCTTCCAAAACCATCAATAAAAACTCATGAGAGACCCTATCAAAGGCTTTCTCTTGATTTATCTTTAATACATAAGCCTCCCTCCTACTCTCTTCCATGAGCTCTATCGCATCTCGGATTGAGACCACAGAGTCTGCGATGTCCGGCCTATGACTCCATAGGACTGAGAGGACAAAACTATCTGCGGCAACACCTCCTTCATACGATTTGCCATAACCCTCGCCAAGATCTTATAATCCACATTTAATAATTTGATGGGCCTCCAATTCTTCAGATCCCTTCTATCTCCTTTATTTTTATAAGCTAAGCTTATGACACCTCTCCTCATAGATGGAGCCAGGCTTCCCTCAATTTTAATCTCCTTAAAAACCTCTAAGGGCAATGGACTTAAAATCTCTAAAAATTCTTTATAAAATTCTGCACTTAGTCCATCGGACCCTAGGCTTCCCCCCCCCCCCCCCCCCCCACCCTTCATTCCACCTATTGCTACTTTAATTTCCGCTAATCCTACTTCTTTGTCACACATGCTTCTCTCATCCTCCTTTAAACCCTCTTCAATAAAAGCACTAACCTTCTCCATCGCCAATTTAGAAATGTCTTCTTTTGTATATAACTCTTGATTAAAGCTTCTAGCCGCCTCTAAAATCTCCCCACTTTCATTAATGATCTTCTCCCCAACCTTCAACTCTCCAATTAATGATAATCTCTGTCGCAGCTTCTCTTGCTCTAGAAAATATCTAGTGCATCTTTCACCCTCCAATGCATCTTTAGTCTTTGCACGGAGAATGGCACCCTTGCATTTTTCAGCTTGCAATAATTCTCACTCTTCCTTTAAAACCAGGAACTTAGGGCGCGATCTTGCCAGCCCTGGGGAGGTGGGTATGGAGGCGGGACTGCCGGGAAAATGGCAGAATTTGGGGGCGGGTGCCCAACCCGCCCCCAACCTGCCTCCGTGCCATCTTGCCAGGAGGTGGGTAGCCGACCCGCGCCGGGTCCCGTCTCCTTGGAGGCGGGAAGGGGATTACAGCCACTTAACTGCCTGTTAACAGGCAGATAAGAGGATTATCCCCATTTTGCCCACACAAGTGCGGGCTTCCCGAAGGCTCCAAACCCCGCCAGGGTCACTGAGGTGAGTAGTGGGTCTGCGGGGGTCTGCGGGGTGCAAAAGTGAGCTGTGAAGGTAAGTGATGGGTGCAAGTGTGGAGAGGTAAGTATGTGAGGTAAGTGGAAAGTGTTAGTAAAAGTTTACTTACCTTTGATTCTTCCTGCAGGCTTCAATCGGTGGGTATGCGGAGAGTCTCGCACCTCCGCGGCAGAGATGACAGATGGCCGTTGCATTCTCCAATGCAACAACCATCTAATTTCTGCAAAAGAAAGAGGTTTGATGAGGTCTTGAATTCAAGGACTCATCAAACTACAGAGAATGTCAGTGTCTGACAGCTTCACAGAGCTGTCAAACGATGACAATTCATCTGTCAAAAATTTTTGACAGATGAAACGTCATACGCTGATGTTCTCTGTAACTGGCTTCCCCTTAATTGGCCTGCTAAGCCCGCTGGGCAGGCTTAACAAGGTCAATCAAGGGAAAATAGCGTGGGTTGGTCAGAAGTTGATGAAGGCGGGACTGAAACCCGACAAGTGGGAGTCCCGCCTCCAAAAGCTCCCCATAGGCAAAATCCAGCCCTCAGTCTCAGCTCCCTTATCCTCTCTGTCAACTGCTTTACAGACATCCGCAAACCTTTTGTTTATATTCTCTTCTCGACACTGCCGCTCTCTCTTTCCCATAACGTACTGAAAAAACTTTCACCTCATATTTGAAATTGTCCCACCAAGCTCTTCTTTCTTTCAAGAACAAAGGTTCCTTCCGAGCATTCTTTATTATATTTAAAATCCCTCCTTTATAAGCAATTTCTTTCAGGTATTGATTGTTTAAAATCCACACCCCGGACCGATCTTAACTCTGCTTGTTCCTAATTCTAAGAGCCAAAGCCGAGTGGTCACTAAAAAATATTTTTTTGTAACATCACCTCAGAACTTAACCCTTCCCGCATTAACACAAAATCTATTCGGCTCTGTTTTAAAACATCATCCACCCAACCTGTTCTGGAGAACTCCCTTTTTATTGGGTTCCGATCCCTCCATAATTCTCTCAAATTTAAATTTGCCATCATTTTTACAATCATCCCTCTGGAGTTATCATCCTTAAAGCTCATCTGGAATGAAATGTCCATCCGAGATAAAAATACATTAAAATCCCTCACTATACAAGGGTTTTCCGCCTCTGCCACTTCAGTGAATAACCACCGAAAAAACTCGCGATGCTTGCAATGGTCGTTCGGTGCATAGATATTAAAGAGATTGCAATTCAATTCCTCCATTTTTACCTTTAGCCATAAAAATCACCCCTCAGTGTCCTTGTCCACCAAGGCAACGTTCTCTTTTATGGACGGACTCACCAAAACAGCCACCCCTCTACGATTATTGTTTGCACAACTTGCAAACACCTCTCCCTTCCAAACCTTCCGAACTGTTTCTAGGATATCCTCATCCCAAAAGGTTTCTTGCAGACACAACAAGTCAGTGCCTTTAAAATACTGCAACAACTGCTGCAATTTCTTCTCACCCCTCAGTCCGTTCACATTAACCGAGACCAATGTAATCATGGCTCCGAAGAAGGGAAGTATGCCTGATAATCCCCCCATCATTTAATCTCTGGCCCTTCCCTCCTCTCATGCTCCTTCCCAACTTTTCGGGCAGCTGTTGCTTTTTCCTGCAGCCTCCGGCTCTTTTTCACCTCCTGTTTGAACCTTACCTGCTGTTTCAGCCTCTTCCTTGCATTAGATTTGGGCCAAGGAGCTGCCCCTTCTCCCTCCTTCTGCCCCTCACTAACCTTTCCCTTTCCACATGATGCCACCCCATCCCCCACTCCCATATCTCTGTCTCCCTCTGATTCCTCACCCTCAAGCTCTTCTGTAACCTCCTGTTCCTGCTCCCCATCAGATACATAATCCCGCTCCCCATCAGATACATAATCTCCCTTAGAGAGTCTTCCTGCTATCGTGGTTTCTCCAACAGTGCCGCTCCCTTCGGCCTTATCTCCACCGCTGACCCTTGCTCCCCGTTTCTTCTCTCTAGGACAATGGCGCACCTATCTTGCTCCCTTCTGGCGTCTTTGTCTCCCCGCTCCCGTCCTGCTGCCCCTTTAAGGCGCCTGCCTCTTGCACCCTTTCCTTGTCTTGCCCCCTCCTCCTCTCCGAGATGTCCAACTCCCCATCTTTCTTTGGAGTACTTACATTTACCCCGCACCCCGCTCCCGCCTCCTCTCCCCCCGCGGACCCTAGATCCTTTAGGGAGAGCTGAACCGTATTATGACTCGACTCTGCCCTCAACCCATGCTACCCTCTGCTGTCTTTGTCCTTTTCCACTGTACTTGGTGTGTTTTCCACCATCTCCATCCTGTTCTCTGCTCCGCAATTTTCTGCCTCTTCCTGCGCTCTTTTCTCCTTCTATTCACCAATTGTGACCTCCGCCTGCTCTACTCCAGCCGTTCCACTCACACCTCCTGCTCTTTCTCCCATCTCCTCGTCACTCAAGGGGCTTCCTTCTGCCTCACACTCACAGTGGGTGGGGCCTTTGTGACACACCCCACAGCTCTCCGCCTTGCAGCTCTGAGCGATGTGTCCAGACTCGCCACAATTGTAACAGTACAAGTCTGGACAGCTTCTTACAAGATGGTCGTGTCCAAGACAATAATAACAAACCTTCACCTGGTTATCATGCAGTACCCGGAAGTACTGCACTCCTTCCATTGTCTCAGATTTCATGCTATACGGCAATGACTTCACCCCCTCTGGGAACCGCACCTTTACGTAACGGGTTCCATTTGCTACCCACGTTCCTGGATAGTATCTCTTCTTTATTGCCAAGCAAATTTTAATGTCCCACGACTCCAACTTTTTGATTAGCACATCGTCCTCAATATAAACCAGCAGGTTTAAGAATGAGACCAGCACCTCATCAGAATATAGCAGAGATACCTCCAAGAACTTATCACCAACCTTCAAACTGAGTAAAAGTCTTTCCACCTCCTCTTGGCCGCTGACCGTCACCTCGAACCCAACATTTGGCTTTGGTTGGCAGGCAAAGCAGCTTCCCTCGCCACAGTCCTCATGTCCCGCCTGGATAATATCCCAAGCTCGTATGTCCTTATCCTCACACTGAACCACCACTGTATTTTCTTTTCCAAACCTCTTGGGGTCCCGGCCCAAATCTTTGGGCCTTTTTTTCTCTCTTCCCCCAACATTTTCTCCCCTGATTAAATTCATCCTGGGAACACTGTCCTCTGGGGGGGGTCGGCTCCGGGCCCCACAGCAGCCATCTGGCTGCTGTTTATGGACCAAAAAGGTCCTGAAACCTGAAAAAAACACCAACTTTTTACAAACTCACTCCAACTCCCTGCAGTAATCAAGCACCCAGCAGCACCTGCTCACTCCTAGCCCCTCCCACCTAGGGAGTGCTACTCACTGAGCCACTGGCTGACACTTCATTAGCTTGAGAGATTTTAAAGGCATCAATAGTTAGCCAGCTTAATGTTATTAATATACTTGGAAGTATATTGTGTTTTCTGTCAAATGAGGCCTCACGCAGCATTCTCATTGCATAGTCAATGTGCATTAGAAGTGGCTGTGACTTTGGCTTCTAGGCAGAGACAATTGAGTATAAAATCCAGAAATAAATCAGAAGGAAATAAAGTAATTGGATGACATAACAGCAAGCGACTCTTTAAATTCAAGAGATGGAAAAAAAACAGATAACTAATGAGATCAATGAAAAAACCAAATGTTTGCTTGATGTTATCAGTGGGTGGATAGCATTCTGGAACAGAGGGAAGCCATGAAGACTTGATAGATTCTCTAGAGACCAACATGACTGATCAAGTTGTTAGATCAGTAGAGCTACAAGAGAGAGGTGGAATCATTCAGATAGAGTAAATTGGTTCTATCAGCTGCACTGATATAATTTCCCTTCACCCCCAGTATTATTCTTACACAATCTTTCAGAGCAAGTAAAATTCTCCATGACTAGAATATCACCACTGCTTCTTGCTTAACTAACAGCAATCAGGCAATAGAGTGAGATATACTGTATCTGTTTATCAAATTTACCAACTAAATTAGTCTTGTTACGCAGCATACCACCCGTTACCTAATATGCAGCAAAATCCAAAGTAGTTGCATTGTTTGATAATTATAGCTGCGTATACAACAGTATCGTCAGTACAGAGTAGACATCAGGCATCAGGCTTGAGCTGAAGGGTGCAGAAAAAAGTCTAACTGACGGGACACGTTGCGAGGTGCCCTGATCTAGCCCGTTGTTTCTTCCTTTAAGCTCTCACTGGTTGATTTTCTCCTTAAACTTGGTGTACGGCTGGAGACAATTGTATGTGACGCTAACTGATTCCTTTGAATCATATGCTGGAAAATTCCTCGGATCAGGAAACTCCCTTTAGGCATTTTTGCTGCACCTCCAGGGAAGTTACGGCAATCTGCTCCAAGAAATTTGCCGGCCATACTATATTTGACAGGTTTATGTCACTGTTAAAGATATTTTTAAATATTCCTTTGTCTCAGTTTCAGGGTGGTTATAACTGTTGCATGATATCGAGGCTATTTAGTGATTATCTGCTTTGTTAGGCACTTGATGAACTAGGGCGAGTGAAATACTGGGTATGATGATGTGATCTTTGGTGAGTTTACTGCTGAGGGACATAGGGTGCTTGCTCCTCAAATGATAGGGTTCTGAAACCTGCAGCCTGTTAAGTGCCTTGTGAATGTGTGATATTAAGCCCAGGGAGTGGGCACTGCATGGAAGATCTCGTAAATTGAGTTGGGTCTTTGCTATTAAAGGTGTATTGCTCTTATGCTGATATTTGTGCAGCTGTTTGTCATTCACTGCTTCTGTGCTTGCAATGTTAGAGATTCAGTGCACTTAGCTATGTCCTTTTAATCCGCTACTACCACAGTTGATTCCTCAATCCTGGATGGCCATTTCACATGGGCGTTCTTTGAAAATGTTAGGAAAAGGCATCTGGATGAGTTGGAATGCATTGCCTGATGGGCGGTGGAAGCAGATTCAATAGTAACTTTCAAAAGGAAATTGGATAAATGCATGTAAAGGAAAAATTTGTAGGGCTATGGGGAAAGAGCAGGAACTGATTGGATAGCTCTCTCAAAGAGCCAGCACAGGCATGATGCGCCAAATGGCCTCCTTCCGTAAGATTCTATGATTCTATGAACTGAATATCAAAATGATGCACCTGCCTGTTTGAAGTGACCACTTCTGATGCTGCTGGCCCCCTCCCCCACCCCCCCCACCACACCCCCGCATAAGAAAAACTATCTGGAGATTTCTCAAATTGCGATAGTGAATAGCTTCTCCATGAAATAAGTCATTTTAACATTTTGATCAAATGAGAAAGAGCAATGACATATTGTGCAGTTGTGATCTGAAGATCGGCTGCTTCTAGATGGACTCAGTCTGCAGCTCTATTTTTCAGTCACTTGGCCTAGCCTGCATTTCCTGCAACTGTACACCTGCTTGTAAATTATTACTGAAATCATGAAGCTTTCCATGAGTAAAAAACCCATCCTTGCCAATCTGTTTGCATATACTGTTGTATGAAAGGGTACAAAGTTTGGATGTATTTCTGATTTGCATTAAAAATAAGGTAAAATAAAATAGTTTACACAGTACACTTATGAAAATTGTATTGTAATTAGATGAGCTCGCATTAAGAAAAGTAGCAATATGAAAATAGACTGTCCAACTATTTGTTGGGGTGTTGTTCAGTTCACTTCACTAAATAGTAGACTTCTCTTAAACATATAATTTTGCATGGCAATGATACTATACATTTAAGAGGCAACTTAGACTATATTTTCAAAAGTAATTATGGTGATGGACTAAAATCTAGTTCTGCTGTCAGTCTAGACAAAACGTATCACTACAATGCCCATTCCATGATTTCAATAATAATTCTGATTGATCAACAATACCTTTTCATCCATAGAGATGGAAGAATTTAGGCTGTTTAGTTACAAAAATTGACTTGGAATTAAGTTTGTTGCTATGGCAAGCAAAACATGTTTGGTGCAGTTATACTGTTGCTAACAGTATGAACGAGTAGCATGACTGAGGTGCTACAAGTGGACAGTACAGCTATGCACCACTCTCTAATCAGGGAAAGCAAAGTTCCCAAGCACATGTATTTAACGGCATGTGGAAAATTTTGTTCACTGGCCTCTGGCTAATGGTCAGATTTCTAAAATTGGAAGCGAGCTAACAGGATATTAGGCCTTGGCAATTATCAGACACTTAAAGTTGATCGTCGAACAAAGATTTTTCTAAACTGTCATAATGAAGTTTAAATAGTTGTCTTATGCACTCATTGCATTTACCCTATGAGTAATGAACATTGTAAGTGATGTGAGACCATCTCTTCTTGGTGGTCTCCTGACAAAAAATGCTGAGCTGATGTAAATTCAGCATAGTAATACTCCCATTGCGTGATTGAAGCTTATTTCACAAAAATGAGCCATTAAAAACCACGGCCTATCACAGCAGGGATGCCATATAAATCTATAGAGAGTGTGAACAGACAATGTCAAGCAAGTCCAGAGCTCTACCACTTAGAACTCCATGGCTGGAATTTTCCCGTTGCTGTGTGTGCAGGTTTAGAGGTGGGTCGGCTGTAAAATTTACGGAAATAGGCAACGCGACAGGAACCCGCCGTCAGCCCGCCTCCTCGGGCCTTTAACTCGGGCGTGTTTCCCAGCGTGCCACGGACCCGATCCGCAGTGGCGGCCGACCTAATTCAACTCATTAACTGCTTGGTATCAGACCCTTATGAGGATTTTTAACTGCAGCTTCTGATTTTAACGGCATGAACACGGGAAGCAGGCAGCTCAAGAACCTCACCTGTGATTTAGGTTTCTGGAGTTTGTAGGTCATTTCTGCAACCTCGGAAGCCACTGTCAGCACATTGCTAGTCAGTATTGGAACATTGAGGGATTGGCCCTCTGATCGCCACTTGACCAGCCATGTATGACATCAGCATGGGTGCTGCTTATACTGTCTCACCTTGGTCCTCAGAATCGACCAAGTTGAGCACCGCCAGCAACAACACCAACCACACCAGCAGCAGCAGCAGCCACAACACCAGCCTTCTCCTCAGCGACCTGATGCTGCACAGGAGAGAGGTGGGCACCACAGCACTGCAGCTCGCAGGAGGTGATACCCTCAACACAGGGTATACAGGCAGAGGATGAGCTTCCTCAACATGACTGAGCAGCAGTGCTTCAAGGAGGCTCAGGCTATCGCGCCAGGTCATCACAGACATTTGTAGTTTGCTGAAACAAGACCTGCTGCCTAGAGGTCCTGGTGGACAGTCCTTACCAGTGGGTGTCAAAGTCACCACCGCCCTCAACTTCTTCGCCTCAGGCTCCTTCCAGGGATCTGCAGCAGACATTTGCGGCATCTCGCAGTCGGCCACCCACAGATGCATCACCCAGGCGACCGAGGCCATGGGGGTGATTTTGCCAATGGGGAGCTTTTGGAGGCGGGACTCCCACTTGTCGGGTTTCAGTCCCGCCTCCATCAACTTCTGGCCAACCCACGCTATTTTCCCTTGATTGAGCTTGTTAAGCCCGTCCAGCGGGCTTAGCAGGCCAATTAAGGGAAAGCCGGTTACAGAGAACGTCAGCGTGTGACGTTTCATCTGTCAAAAATTTTTGACAGATGAATTGTCATCGTTTGACAGCTCTGTGAAGCTGTCAAACACTGACATTCTCTGTAGTTTGATGAGGTCTTGAATTCAAGACTCATCAAACCTCTTTCTTTTGCAGAAATTAGATGGTTGTTGCATTGGAGAATGCAACGGCCATCTGTCATCTCTACCGCAGAGGTGCGAGACTCTCCGCATACCCACCGATTGAAGCCTGCAGGAAGAAACAAAGGTAAGTACACTTTTTCTAACACTTTCCACTTACCTCAGATACTCACCTCTCCACAGTTGCACCCATCACTTACCTTCACAGCGCACTTTTGCACCCCTCCGACCCCCGCAGACCCACTACTCGCCTCGGTGACCCTGGCGGGGTTCGGAGCCTTCGGGAAGCCTGCACTTGTGAGGGCAAAATGGTGATAAGCCTATTTTATGCCTGTTAACTACCTGTTAACAGGCAATTAAGTGGCTGTAATCCCTTCCTGCCTCCAAGGAGACGGGACCTGGCGCAGAACGGCTACCCGCCTCCTGGCAAGATAGCACAGAGGTGGGTTGGGGTTGGGTTGGACACCCGCCCCAAATTCTGCCATTTTCCTGGAAATCCCGCCTCCATACCCGCCTCCCCAGGGCTGGCAAGATCGTGCTTCATGTTTCACAAGTCAGCCAATTATATCAACTTTGCAACTGATGAGGCCAGTGTTACTGAGCGGGCGCTCGGCTTTGCGGCTCTGGCTGACTTCCCACAGGTACAGGGCGTCATCAACTACACACATGTGGCCATAAAGGCACCCCATCATCACCCAGGAGTGTTTGTGAACCGCAAGGGCTTCCACTCCCTCAATGTGCAGCTCGTCTGCAACCATAGGAAGATCATCATGCATGTGTACACCAGATTCCCTGGCAGCTGTCATGACTCTCTTGTGCTGCGCCAGTCCACCCTCCCTCAGCTCTTCGCACCTCCAAATGGCTGGCTGCTTGGAGACAAGGGCTATCCACTGAAAACATGGCTCATGACACCCCTGAGGAGGCCAAATACTGAGGCCGAGGAGCATTTTAATGAGAGCCACATCTCCACCAGATGTGTCTCAGAACAAGCAGTAGGCATGTTGAAGATGCGCTTCAGATGCCTTGACAGAGCTGGAGGAGCCCTTCAGTACGCACCAGCCAGGGTCTCCAGAATCATCGTCGTCTGCTGCGTGCTGCACAACATAGCGCAGCAGCGAGGATTGGAGCTGCAGAAGGAGCATGGCACACAGCACACAGCCTCTTCAGAGGAGGAGGAGGAGGAGAATGAGCAGGTGGAAGATGGGCAGGAGAAGGAGGATCCTAAGATGCAGATGGCACCAGAAGTGGTGCACATTATTGCCCAGGCAGCCCTGGATGGCCTCATCATGGCCAGATTTACTTAACTTGCTCCAATGCAGCCACATGCCTGCCACATGCTCTACTAAGGCTCCCTCCCCACCACCCAACAACACCATAAAGCATCCCTACAATGACCAATCCATTGCTCTCACCCAAAGCCCCAATGCTCGAGGTTAAATAATGTCTCACCATTCACTCCAAGTTACAAAGCCACTTCCAAAGTTTGAGGCAAAAATGGACAAGACCCAAAAGTGGTGCAAAGAAAAATATTTATGTGTGCAATCAAAACAACTGAAACTTAGCACGAACATTTTTTGATACATCCATGTGCATACCCTTGTGCATCTACTTTTGTGTCATTTTTCTTTTCAGAGTGCTTCTACGAGGTACAGCCCCTGTGGCTTCAGCAGAGGTAGAGGCAGCTTGCTCACTTCCCTGCTGCGACTGCGTAGACACTTTTGGCAGACATCCTCTGGGTTTTGGAGCCTGTGATGACCCCACCAAAGTCTGCTGCTCCTGCGACTGTGCAGGGGCAGACTCGGCCATCGGGATCCGAGGAAACATGTGGGGCTCTGACTGAGAGAGAGGCAATGAGGGAGAAGTGGGGGCGCTTTGAGAAGAGCCCCCACTTCCATGTCCCCTCTCACCATCATCCCTCTCATGGGCCACCCGCACTTCCCTGCTAGCAAGGAGCTGGCGAGCACCTTGCTGCACATCAGTGGGATGTTTACAAGTCTATGTTTACATCCCTCCTTAAGAGGAGGTCTATGAGCTCGCGTGTGCTCATGTGACTGGCGCATTTGCTGCTGCATGCAGGTGGCCATCCTTTCCATGGAGGAATATCGTCGCCATCGCCTGCGACATGGTGGTGCTCTGAACATTTGCAGACATCACGGCTGCAAAAGATGCCAGAGCCTCATGCAATTGTTGCTGCCCCTCCAAGATCACCCTCTTTCTCGATGGCACCCGAGGCTTAGCGTCTACATGCAGTTGAGCAGAGCTTGGAGCGTCCTGCGCCCTCCAGCGAGGTGTCTCCACTGCTATCCCTGTTAACTGCACCTGTTCTTGCTCATTTCTGAATTGTGAGACACCAGGTGACAACTTGACTCTACGGCACAAAGGGCCCACTGAGATGTGAGTATCTGCGCTGGTGCTGGCTGCGCTTGGGCCTGCTGACGGTGCCCCATCAGAGGCTGGAGGCTCTTCTGAGGAGTCGTCTTCCTTCTCCAGCTGTACGGGGCGGGGGGGGTGGGGGGGCAGTTGATGGACCTGTGGGAAAGTAAAGAGATGAATTAGAAGTGTTATAAGAAGAATGGTTAATGTTACCATTATGCACATGATGACATTTCACTGGCTGCTGACAGGAGTCACCATATGGGTGACTGGTGTATGCCATGTGGCTTTATGAGATGTGATTCTGTCACCAGGTTGCTGGGATGTGCCCCTCTCTCTCCGTCTCCCACCGCCAGCGTCTCTCGAGCTCCTGAAATTTCCAGTGCCGCCTCCTCTGCTGCTGTAAGATGTGCGATTACTGGAGAGCCACCTCCGGTTCCCTTTCTCTCTGTTTTTGTGGCTCTCTTCTCCTGCAAGGAGGGAAAGAAGAGAAGTTTGAGTGAGAGTGATGGAATGAGTGTAAGGAATGTGTGGGTTACATCTGTAGAGGTGACTATGAGGGAGTGGGGTGCCAATGCTAAATGGCCTCCTTGTATGTTGTTAATTGGTATGATTAGGATGAGGGTGAGTGTGAGGGGTGGTTAGTCAGATGGGGATGTGAGTATGTACATAGAGAGAGAGGGATGGGTGGACATGGAAGGTAGGTTGTTGTGAGTAAAGATGTGCAAGAGTAGGCTTGGGAAGGCAGAGTGATGGGGATGTGTTGACAGGCACTTCAGGATGAAGGTGAGTGTGGCATTGCACTCACCTTTCCTGACCTCATGAGGTCATTGAAGCGTTTCCTGCACAGTATCCAGGTCCTCCTCACCACATCCCTGCTGCTGACCTCCTCAGCTATATCCAGCCAGGCTATTTTTGTTTCTTGTGGAGGTCTCCTTTGCCTATCAGCAGGGAAGAGGACCTCCCTGCGTGCTCTGACAGCCTCCACCAGCGTATTCAGGGATGAATCAGAGAAGCGTGGTGCAGCCCTCTGCCTTTGGCTATCCATCTTTCAAAAGTTATAACACTACTGTGGCCTTTCTCTGTCACCTTCCACCCTCCTCTGGCAACCTGCAAGTGAGTTCAGTGCAAGGCTGCTTTAAATATGGGCGCTGGAAATGAGTCATTGATGACATCATCAGACCCGCACCATTTAATAGGGCCGGGAAACGTATGTGACTCTTTCAATTGGGGCCAGCGCGTTGCTCAGAACATCACATTCCTGACCCGCTACGCCGCCCGCACATACCCAACCCGATGCAAAGGTTAAAATTCCGGCCAGTATGTTTCGTATTACTCCAAATTATTGTTTCCCCAATATTGTCCTGCATTTGGACCATTTTCCATTTTTTACAAATTAATTTTATCTGCGTATTAAAAAATATATTTCATTGCACGGTCCTTCTGAAGTGGGAAAGAGAATATGATCAAATTATTTCTTGCTTTTTCAGCAACTTTGTGAAATAAAGACAAATGCCTGTTTGCTACTGTCCTCAGGGGCTGTACAAACAATATATTAGAGCAATTCACCTGCTGTAGCAAAGGGGATTTGAATGGTTTTTATATTAACGATGGAGCCAAGTAAGTATCATTTCAGAGGAGCATCAGGTGTATAATTGAAGAGCTTAAACGGTTTTGCAGTTAATTTTATTCTACGTAAAAATCAATTCCATGCATGAATTGAGTTGCATGAGTTTGATTCAAAAGTCTGTGGTATACTGTCCAGTTCATTAAATTAATTCGCCAGTAATTTGCGGTCAGCGGTGAAGCAAAGGTGTTCGCCGCTGGACCCGAGAAGTTTGTTTTTTCCGATGCATAATTGAAATCAACGCAAGTTAATGGGGAATCCCTGACGCAAGCTGCTGTGATGTCAACAAGCTGTCGAAGCAGCCAATCAAAACGCAGAATTCTCACAGACAGCGAACCAGGAAGTGGGTCAGCTTTTTTGATTCTATCTTGTTAAAAATGTTAGGAGAGAGCAAAACAAAGATTGGGGCTCTCACATGGAGAAAAGGCAAACCTGAAATAAAGATGAACAAACTTTTAAAAATAACTAATGAAAAAAAAATTCTTAAAAAACTTTTAATCTTTATTAAAATGGAAAAATTTGACACTCAGCAAAATTAAAATTAGTTTTTTAACCTTTGTTTAGCTGTCAATACACTATTAAAACCATAGTTACACCTAATCCAAAAGGGTCTAACTTTTAAAGGGGTATTTAACACCGGCAATATCGCGGAAGAGACGAAGTTTTCATCAGTTTCCATGATTTGACCGATTTCACTGATTACCGGCTCTGGGGGAGGGACGGGGGGGGAGAGGGGGGGTTGCGGGGTGGGGTGGTGGTGGGGTTGGCGGTCCACAGCACAGTCTGTGGAGGAGCAGTGAATGACAGACCGCAACTTCAGGATTTCCACGTTAGGCTGCGCATGCGCTAAATCCTGAAGTTGCGGTCAGTTTCAAAGGCGAAATGATGGCGAACGCTGCCAGTTCGCTGTCATCAGGACCGCAAGTTCCGGTAAGTTATTCAGTGTTATTGCTTGTATTTAAGCCTCTCCAATCATGGTATAAATGCCACAAAATATTTAGTTCAGCAGGTGCGCATCTCTTGACATCGAAATGCTTATCCACAACTGGAGCTCCAATTATGGTAACCTGCGGAAAATAGAATGTACTCCTGGTGGTGGATCCTGGATCAGCACTGGTAGTACGTGTAGGGAAATCTGCAGTCCTAACTCTCCTGCATTCTGGCTGGAGAGAGTGCGTGGGAATCAGTAGACAGCTGTAGGGACAGAAAATTAGGGAGAGAAAGATAATCGGTCACCAGGAAATATACAGCTTCTATACTCTGATAATATATAATGATTTATTTTATATATATATAACCTCATAACTGAAAGGTAATGAAGTGATGACTGGGTGATGAAAGTCTAATGAATGGATTAAATAGTCATTCACTTCCTTCCGTTTACAATTTGCAAGCTTTTGAACCTGCTCCCTTACCTGAAGCTTGCCATTAAATAATCCTTTCTTCTTAATTTGCCATATCTTCTTGTTTATTCTTATAAATCTTAAAATAAGTCTTACACTATTGGCTTTGGCCCTTCGCTTGAGTTTCACAATCAAAAAGAGTTCAGTTTATGTTTCCAAGCAGAAGCTCTAGTGACACCAGAGTGGCCATAATCATATCACTCAAACGCGCTGTGAAACTATCAAATATTTAGGTAGAACATGCAGTGTGCATATTTTTCTGTATATTGACGAAGAAAACCTGGGATTGCTATACTATGAGTGTCCTAATGCCACATACCTCTACTTCTGTGCTACAGGTATATTTGCTTCCCTGTCACTTACATTACGTCATTTGTCATGTTTAATGTGCCACAAGCAGGCAATGGGGATGATTTTGACTGTGCGATAGTGTAAAACGGATGATGGCAAATCGGCAGCCTGTTTTACATTCCATTGAAATTAAGGGAAATAACAATCGGGATTGACGTATAACAGGCTGCCGATTCGCTGCCACCTGTTTTACACTATCGCACAAAGTCAAAATGTCCCCCATTGAGTTTAAAGGAGCATTTCAACTGGAATTTTGTTGGCATTTGTAAAGCCTGTGAGCTTTGGTCCCTTGGTCATCAGAACCATTTAATTCCATTCCTACTCTGCTAGTTGCTACCAACCATTGTTTCTTCAGTATAGAGTAATTTAGCTTAGAAATTAAAATGGGCAATATTAGCTGGCAAATGGTGAATGCATTCATATTACTGTCCTCTGTTCATCATTTTAACACAAGTGGTAGCCGTTTTATTATAAATGGGTCACGTTTCCGCTAAAAGAGCCGACAAAATAATGGCCCTGATATTGCGGTCTCCGTGACGGCTTACGCATGCGCGGAATCCGGAACTTGCGATCTGTCAAGGTACGCCTTGACAGATCATCCGAACCGCCTGAAAAATGAGTATTGCTGGCACAGAGTTGGGCTATTTGCCCAACAACCGCCCAGCAATTGCCCACGCAACTCTTATGGCTGGTAAAAGCAGGCATAGGGCCTGCTTTCATCAGCATAAGGGTATATATAAGGCTTAAGTAAAACATTTAAAAATCAAAAAAAGTGCACATACACTTTAAATGAGTTTATGCAAATATTAGCAAAGATGTTTAAAATTATTTATCAAAAAATTAAATTTTTATTGTTTTTTTTTAAATTCGTTTATGGGATGTGGGCGTCGCTGGCAAGGCCAGCATTTATTGCCCATCCCTAGTTGCCCTTGAGAAGGTGGTGGTGAGCCACCTTCTTGAACCGCTGCGGTCCGTGTGGTGAAGGTACTCCCACAGTGCTGTTAAGGAGGGAGTCCCAGGACGATGAAGGAACGGCGATATACTTCTAAGTCAGGATGGTGTGTGACGTGGAGGGGAACTTGGAGGTGGTGGTGTTCCCATGCGCCTGCTGCCCTTCTAGGTGGAAGAGGTCGCGGGTTTGGGAGGTGCTGCCGAAGGAGCCTTGGCGAGGTTGGACCAATGAAGGGAGTTATGAATAAAATTGCAATTCAGTACACTTCTATTTATTAGAATTCTGTACATTGTACGATTATTTGGGGATTCCACTGCATATCATTAGGGGATATTTTCTTTGTAAATGATTGTGCAATGGAACCCTCATTTGTAATTGGTGGACTGCGCCCACGTGATCCCAGGGACGCTTCCGAACCGCCTGCGTCCCTGGGATCACGTGGGCCTTTACACAGACGTCCGCCTGGAGGCCCGAGACTGGAACTCTCCGCAGCCTGGACGCCTGGAGGCACTTTCGGAATTGTTTCGCGGGTCGGAGCGTACTCCGGGGGTACGCCTCCGACCGCAATTTCTAGGCCATTGTCATACAAACATGTGAATCATCCGCCTGCTAATAGCACCGACAGCAATCTGCAGGCTTAGTATCTCCTCTAACAATGAGCAAGGACAACTCTTAACTGAGTGTGAGCTCTGTGAGTAGTGCAAACGATTTGGCACAGTGCAACATCCTGCAAAAACTCCTATGGATTGTTTAATGCCTCCCATTTGTAGCATAATTTGTTCCCAAGTACTGTCATTTTAAAAAGTCCTCGGGCCAATGGAAATACAAATTTCTGAGCAGGTATGAACAATAACAAATGGCTAGAATAATCAGGAGTGGCTTTATACAACAGGACCGATACTTACTTTGAGTAACATGAGACTGACAGACTCAAGTTATGGTACCTGCTCCCAAGGACAGTGGAACTGGTGAAGCAAAAGAGGAAATAGCAGAGGCCCTGACCATCATTTTTCAATCCTCTCTGGCTTCAGGTGTGGTGCCGGAGGACTGGAGGGCTGCTAATGTGGTACCCTTGTTTAAAAAGGGAGAAAAGGATAGACCGAGTAATTACAGGCCAGTCAACCTAACCTCGGTGGTGGGAAAATTATTGGAAAGAATTCTGAAGGACAGGATAAATCTTCATTTAGAAAGACACGGATTAATCAAGGATAGTCAGCACGGATTTGTTAAGGGAAGGTTGTGTCTGACAAACTTGATTGAATTTTTTGAGGAGGTAACAAGGAGGGTAAATGAGGGTAGTGCATTTGATGTAGTGTATATGGACTTTAGCAAGGCTTTTGATGAGGTTCCACATGGCAGACTGGTCACGAAGTTAAAAGCCCATGGGATCCAGGGCAACGTGTCAAGTTGGATTCAAAACTGGCTCAGAGACAGGAAGCAGAGGGTAATGGTTGATGGGTGTTTTTGTGACTGGAAAGCTGTTTCCAGTGGGGTTCCGCAGGGCTCAGTACTCGGTCCCTTGTTTTTTGTGGTGTATATCAACGATCTTGACTTGAATATAAGGGGTATGATTAAGAAGTTTGCAGATGATACTAAAATCGGCTGTGTGGTTGATACTGAAGAAGGAAGCTGTAGACTGCAGGAAGATATCAATAAATTGGTCAGGTGGGCAGAACAGTGGCAAACGGAATTCAATCCGGAGAAGTGTGAGGTAATGCATTTGGGGAGGGCTAACAAGAAAAGGGAATACACATTAAATGGTAGGACACTGAGTAGTGTAGAGGAACAAAGGGATCTTGGAGTGCATGTCCACAGATCCCTGAAGGTAGCAGGCCAAGTAGATAAGGTGGTTAAGAAGGCATACGGATTGCTTGCCTTTATTAGCCGTGGCATAGAATACGAGAGCAGGGGGGTTATGCTTCAACTGTATAAAACACTAGTTAGGCCTCAGCTAGAGTACTGCGTGCAGTTCTGGTCACCACATTACAGGAAAGATGTGATTGCACTAGAGAGGGTACAGAGGAGATTTACAAGGATGTTGCCAAGAGTAGAGAATCTTAGCTATGAGGAAAGACTGGATAGGCTGGGCCTGTTTTCCTTGGAACAGAGGAGGCTGAGGGGAGACCTTATTGAGGTGTATAAAATTATGAGGGGCATAGATAAAGTGGATAGAAAGGACCTATTTCCCTTAGCAGAGGGGTCAAAAACCAGGGGGCACAGATTTAAAGTAATTGGGGGAAGGTTTAGAGGGGATTTGAGGGTAAATTTCTTCACCCAGAGGGTTGTGGGGGTCTGGAACTCACTGCCTGAAAGGGTGGTAGAGGCAGAAAACTAACCACATTTAAAAAGTACTTGGATGTGCACTTGGGATGCTGTAACCTGCAGGGCTACGGACCAAGAGCTGGGAAGTGGGATTAGGCTGGATAGCTCTTTGTTGGCCGGCGCGGACACGATGGGCCGAAATGGCCTCCTTCCGTGCTGTAACTTTCTATGATTCTATGATTCTATGAACTCTGCTTATCAACCTCCAAATACTGGCTGTACTTTACTGTTATCAGAGAGCTAGCAATAATAACACTGGGAAGTTAAGTTTATAAAATTCCCCAAATGTCCATTTTCTGCCTGGAAACGTTTTAAACTTGGCTTTCCGTTAGACACCATGTTTGAAATCCGTATTTTAGGAGAGTGTGTCTTGGAAACAAACTTACATCTTTTGCTTTGTGTGACTAATTACATTACATAATTGTGTAAATATGAAGCTGAAACCATTTTGCAGTAATGCAAACTGGCCTAAAAACTGGACACAGGATTAAGCAAAGTATTATTCCATGTACAAATTAATGCTCATTACGGCAGTATATGGCATTCAGGAACTCACTTAAACCTTTGAGTAGTGTTCTATAAACTTACCATCACTGTTCATGTTCTAGTTATCCCTAGAGCATGTGATTGATCGTATGCTTTTATCAATATGAGGATTGCAACAGCACTTGTGCCCCACAATTAACCAAAAAGGTTTGTTCAGTTGGTATTTTTCAAATGTGTGTTTGTTGAAAGTGGAAATGGTTGCGCAGTACTCAAAGGATTAACTGTTATTAATTCGGTGGTGCTGTGACTTCCCAGTCAGTCTTTCCTATTGCCCAGTCTCTTTGCAGACCATCTTACCTGAATCCATTTTATACCAATGTTTTTTTTAGTTTCTCCTCCTTACACAAAAAAAATGCTCACTTTGTAGGTGTTTATTTTAATTGAATCAAGTTAAATGCAAATTAATGTACAGTTGACAATGCCACATCTTGGCCAAAAATGACCATAATCACTGACCTGTGAAAACCAGCATTTATTGTTAGCCTAATTCATAATTTGTTTGATCTTTCTCGGTTCAATTTAAAAAGAGCTAGTAGAACTTAAGAATTACTGAATAAATCACCAGACATTTTTGGAAGAATTCACAAGCCTTGTGCAAAGCTTTGTTCCTCTGTCTGATTCTGCATCTGTTGGCATTGTGCTTCCTCTCAGTTTTCCAGTGTTCGATCTGCATCCAGCTGTAACAAATCACTCGACTATGGTCTGCCAAGATTCTTTTCTAATATGGCGATTTTTTTTTTTCTCTCCAGAAGTATCTTGTTCCTGCTGCACATGTGTGTTTAATCTGTTCTTCGTTAAACAATGAAAAAATGGAATGAACTCATCATAAAGACTAGCAGAAAATTGCTGCATATATTGCGAGCATTTTAGCAGCGCTAACCTTTTTCTTTTATGGGGGGGGGTTAAGTTGTGTCCAAGTGCATAGAGAACACTGATTGTTGAATTCACTTTAAGCTCATTGAATAATTTCATGGCAATGTAATAATGGCCCACATGAGTCGCCTTACCTACTTTGTGGTAAGTTTTAAGACGACACAGTGCTCCGTTTGCTAAATTGGACGGTGCTCATTGGGGTGTTGGCTAGCTTAATATTAGAGCTTGGGATCATTTTCAGCATTGTGTCTGGCATTTCTTTAAGGCATAAATCAGGTGGATCACACATTGCTGTATTTGAGGTCTGACGTGGTGTAACTGTTGCAGCAGACTTTTAACTGCACTTTTTACAAAATGAGAAAGTTAAGAATTCAACCACAGGATGGTATTCACTTTCTGATTCCGTAACTGAATGATTGACTGCCCTTAGCTGAAGTGTGTTTAGATATCCTGTTCTTTTATTTGATTAAAGTAATAAAAGGTTTTGGACCCAAACATAAAATCACTCTGGCATTTCATTAGTTAAGTGGGCGAGGATCATTTTAGCCTTCAGCTACATCTGGGACTATTTGTTCTCCAATGGTATATATTTCTCAAGCGTATTGGAGTGGACAGTATGCCTGAAGGCTTTCAGTCTGAGTACAGTCACAGATAAGATATTGACTGTGTAATAACATGTGGTAGGGAGTCTCAGTCCGTCTATACTAGGTTGTAGGTTGTCTGCATGTAAAGTTACCCTAGTTACCATTCTGAATGACCTTGTATGGCTTCATCTTGTGTACATAACTGATAAATCAGTAAAAACAAATGGCAGTTTGTCATTTTTCACCAACTTTTTTCTGTATGCCTGTGGGCAGAAATGTAACAAATACATTGAAAAAAATGAACGCAAGGATTCTTTGGGGTAGAAATTGATATGCATTATGCCTGTTTTTCAGGTGTAAAATAGGTGCAAAGCATACCAATTTAGCAGTGGGATGTCCTGTGGGATGAATCTTCGTTGGTACCACTGCCAAATTCATGGGGCCCCTTTAAAGCGTCCTGGGTGGATGCCTAAACTAAAAAAAAAGGTAAGTTAAGAAAAAACATTTTTGTAAAAAAAAGCAGCCTGCGAAGCCAGGAAATGCAGGAGTGCTCTTCCGATTCCACAAGAGTAAAGACCCCTCCAAACCCCCTCCTAGGGTCACTGCCATTTCCCCCTCCTTAACTAAGGGACATTGAAGATAATTATAGAATTCTTTTCGCAATCTCAATTGAAATGAGCTAACTCAGCATAGATTGTGGATTGAACTGGTGACCCTCCTGGTCTGATCACTGTCTAGTTACAATTTAAACACATTGAACCAGCATAGGAGTTGTTTTAAATTAACATATAGATCTGCTTTTCCCCTTCCCTCCCCTTCAAACAGACGACAGTGAGGATATTCCAGGGTCAATGGAAATCAATAGAAAATGTCAAAATAATCTGAGAATGTTTTAAATGCTATTTGAAGGATATTGCATCCATATTCTTATCAATGCAAGAGTCCCTATAAGCCTATACTTTCTATAAAGCAGATATCAGGGACTTTTACTTAGCAGCAATACTTTTAAGAGGAATTAAATTGACCCACTTTCTATTGGGTTGCTCATACTCTGGCTGCCTCCCATCATTATGCTTTCATCTTCAGCCAAAATGACATGAGAATATTTTCCATGGCTATTATTACTGTTGCTTTGTTACTATCAGACAGAAGAAACACTTTCTTTGCTGTGGAACTGTATTGGCCATGTCATGTTTCTGTTTTACTTCGATACTGCGCCTTGATGATGTGTAGTTCTTCAGCCAGCTCAGGGCTAGTAAATCTGTTAGGGGTAAAGAGGGGCTACTAAGTTTTAATTTCAGTCAATGCTAGGATTCAGGTTCAACTCCTCATGAGTTTTGTGTTCAACAAGCTTAAGCCTGTCCACGTTGTGGGAATAGAAGAATTATGCATGCTTGGCACCCAGTGACAACAGGAAGCACAACAGGTCAGGTGTAGCCTGACCAGATAAACCCAGATATGCTTAAACCACCACCTCAGAAGAGCAACCTTTACTGAACCAGATGAGGAAGAGGAGGTGGTGAAAGGTAGATCCTTAGGGGATTGTGGAGGTAACGATGTAGAGGTGGAAAGAGAAGTCACTGCTGGAAATGCTCTGGCCACATTTGGATAGGTAAATGTGGAACCAAGTGAGGACAGTCCCACTGAGTTGGAGAATGGAGGAGAGGCGTTGGAGAAGGACAGTGAGCAGAGCAGGTGGGTCGCCAGTTCAATCCACAATCTATGCTGAGTTAGCTCATGTCAAAGGTTGCAGCGAGGCCAAAGAGGATAAGGAGGGATAATGTAGCTCGGCCAGAGTCACAGAGGATGTCTTTTGGTTAGGGCTATTTTGGTGCTGTGGCAGATTTGAGAGATACGAACAGGGAGTTGCAGGAAAGATGGGCACAGATTGGGAGGCGGCAGCATGTTCAAGGCTTTAGAGAGAAAAGGTAGGTTGGAGATAGGGTGGGAGTTTGCAAGGAAAGAGGGATTGACTGCAGGTTGTTTAAGGAGGGTGTGATGGTAGTGGTTTTGAAAGGGAGCGTTACAGTACCTGAGGACAGGGAACCATTTATAATCCCATCTAGCATGGGACTCAGGAAGGGAATTTGGGTGGGAATGGGATTAAGGGTGCAGGAGATGAGTCTCATGGACAAGATGAGCTCAGAGAGGGCATGAGGAGAAAAACTAGAGTAAAAAACATATTTAGGTTTAGGTCAGGAGAACGCCTGGGGGCAGGTTTGACTTGGTGGGCAAGGGGAAGGGGGGAAGCAGCAGAGAGAACTAAGTGAATGGTCTCAATGAAGTACATGAGCTCCTCACACTTGTTGTTGGAGCTGAGGGTGAAGGAGTCAGAAGGGTAGGGTTTAAGAAGATGTTCGGTGATGGAGGAACAAAAAACAGGGGGCTATCTCCAAAATGATCCTGGAATAGTGGGGAGTTTAGATAGAGGAGAGTGAAGCCTGATAGTACTTGCTATGATCCAACCAGATCTGGTGGTAGATTGTCAAACCAGCAGTGCACCAGATTGCTCAAATATATATCACCCGTTAGACTTGAGGGAGCGATGATGGCAGGCATACTGGGGGAACGACTTTGATGGGACAGAATAAAGGCTTAGTGGGGACAATGGCATCAAAAATGGACTTGAGGGAATGGTTGAGCAAATCAACAGCTGCAGAAGTATCATGGCAAATGGGGAGCCAAAAGCTAAGCAATTAGGAGTTGTAAGTGACTTGAGAGAGATTTTTCCAGGGGTGGACTTAGAAGAAGTGGGGTCGGAAGAAGGTAGGGTGGTGAATGATACAGGGATGTGATCAGAAATGGCCTTATCTGTGATCAAGACCATGAAAGTACAGAGGTCATGGGAGATGGCAAGGTCAAGGGAGTGGCTGTAAATATAGGTAGGAAAATTTATGTGGATGGAAAGGTTAAGGGAGGATAGGAGGATAGTGAGCTGAGAGGAAAGAGGGCAAGGGTAGCGCTGAGATGGAAATTGCAATCACCAAGGATGTGGAGTTGTTCATGCAGAGTTTGAGAGAGGAAAGGAGATCGAATATCTCAGTAAGAAATTCAAGGTGGACCTTGGAGAAGTGGTAGACAGTGAAGATTTTAAAGGAGAGGCGAGAGGAATGGAATAGGTTTACCTTTGATGTTGGCATCACTGAGCAATATCCACATGTCAGGAGTTGACGGCACTATTGTAACATCAAAGCAACTGGATTGAAAGCCAGATTCAAAGGACAGTGTGCTAATACTTGTCCAGGAAATACAATAAATTGTTAAAAAAATATATTGTATAACACTAAAAATCTCATTAGACGGAGTACCCACAATTTATTTTATATCACTTGATATAGTTGTCCCTAATCTTATTTAGTATGAAGTATTTGAATGTGGTAAAGTTATAGGGGGAAAAATTCAGTTGGTTGCGCCTCCCGTTAGCGCCTTAAGAGGGCGCTAATGGGGCGCAAAGCAGCTAGCGCCCGGGCGCGGCGAAGTTTGCGCCACTTGCGAAATTAACTAGACATTTTGCGGCGGCGCTAAACACTACCGCCACGATCTCCTGCGCCGGCAGATCATGACGTCACTCGAGTGCGCAACGCCCCGGTATCGCCCCGGAGTGGATATTGAGTGGCGCCCCCTGCCTTACCGCCTGACGCTAGCAACGACAGGTTGAGGGGAGCGTTCTGCAGTCATGAAGGGAAAGGGGGAGCGCTATTTAAAGGTGACCGCTTCCTGCCTTTTATTGTTGGTGCCATTTTTGAACTACGCATTCTGAGAGAGAGAGGTAGAGATTTCTGGAGAGATTCAACGTTGTGTGAAGGAGTTTTGGATACTGAGCAGCACTTTGCAGGTTCATTTTGATTTGCCATTCCTTGTATCGATTTAGCAGAGACTGTGGGGGCTGCACTCTGAACTCTTGGCCTGGTACTCTCCATTGTTCTTTCCAGCAGATTTGATGTGCAGGTCTCTCCAGGCCGAGATTCAAGGCTGCAATGAGCAGGATGTGGATGGAAAGCAAGATTAACCATTCCCTTTAAGAACTGGCCCGTGCCATTGTGTGTGTGTTCCATTGCTGACTGACATTACATGAGCTTCGCCAGCGCTCTGAGGTAGCGCCTCGCTCCTCGGCCTTTGCGTCTTAAGACAGGTGTGAAGCGCCTGATTTAGCGCTGCAATCACCTCCAGGGGCGATAAAAGTGAAGTTTGCAGTCGGTGGCGATAATTAGCGCCAGGCGCTAATCTTTGCGCCCGGCCGATATTTGCGCCCCAAATGGGGCGCGACTGAATTTTTCCCCCATAGAGTCATAGGGGGCGATTTTGTCAATGGGGGCGCGTTGGAGGCGGGACTGCTGCTTGTCGGGTTTTAGTCCCGCCTCCATCCACTTGTGGCCAACCCACGCTATTTTCCCTTGATTGACCTTGTTAAGCCCGCCCAGCGGGCCTAGCAGGCCAATTAAGGGGAAGTTGGTTACAGAGAATGTCAGCATATGATGTTTCATCTGTCAAAATTTTTTGACAGATGAATTGTCATCGTTTGACAGCTCTGTGAAGCTGTCAAACACTGACATTCTCTGTTGTTTGATAAGTTCTTGTATTCAAGATTCATCAAACCTCTTTTGTGAGCAGAAATCAGATGGCTGTTGCATCGGAGAATGCAGCAGCCATCTGTCATCTCTGCCGGTGAGATGCGAGAGTCTCCGCATCCCCAACTGTTGAAGCCTGCAGGAAGAAACAGAGGTAAGGAAACATTTTCTATCACTTTTGACTCACCTCACACAATTACCTCTCCACACTTGCACCCATCACTTACCTCCACAGCGCACTTTTGGACCCCTCCAACCCCCGCAGACCCACTGCTCGCCTCGGTGACCCTGGCGGGGTTTCCTGACATCGGGAAGCCCGCGCCTCTGCTGGAAAAATGGGATAATCGTCTTAACTGCCTGTTAACTACTTGTTAACAGGCAGTTAAGTGGCTGTAATCCCCTTCCCGCCTCCAGGAGACGGGACCCGGCGCGGGTCGGCTACCCGCCTCCTGGGAAGATGGCACGGAGGCGGGTTGGGGGGTGGGATGGGTACCGGCCCCCAGATTCTGCCATTTTCCCAGCAGTCCCGCCTCCAAACCCGCTTCCCCAGGGCTGGCAAGATCATGAGGGGAAAAATTCAGTATTGCCCCATTTGGGGCGCAATTATCGGCCGGGCGCAAAGATTAGCGCCTGGCGCTAATTATCGCCTCCGACTGCAAACTTGACTTTTATCGCCCCTGGGGGTGATTGGAGCGCTAAATCAGGCGCTACACATCTGTCTTAAGGCGCAAAGGCCGAGGAGCGAGGCGCTAACTCAGAGCGCTGGCGAAGCTCATGTGATGTCAGTCAGCAATGGAACACAGGCACAATGGCGCCGGCCAGTTCTTAAATGGAAGGGTTGATCTTGCTTTCCATCCACATCCTGCTCATTGCAGCCTTGAATCTTGGCCTGGAGAGACCTGTACATCAAATCTGCTGGAAAGAACAATGGAGAGACCCAGGGAAAGAGTTCAGAGTGCAGCCCCCACAGTCTCTTCTAAATCGATACAAGGAAGGGTGAATCAAAATGAACCTGCAAAGTGCTGCTCAGTACCCAAAACTCCTTCACACAGCGTTGAATCTCTCCAGAAGTCTCTCTCTCTCTCTCAGAATGCGTGGTTCAAAAATGTCGCCAACAAAAAAAGGCAGGAAGCGGTCGCCTTTAAATAGTGCTCCCCCAGTCCCTTCCTGACTGCAAAACGCTCTCCTCAACCTGTCGTTGCTAGCGGCAGGCGGTAAGGCAGGGGGGCGCCACTCAATATCCACTCCGGGGCGCTACCGGGGCATTGCGCACTCGACTGACGTCACGATCTGCCGGCGCAGGAGATCGTGGCGGTACTGTTTAGCGCCGCCGCAAAATGTCTAGTTAATTTCGCGAGCGGCGCAAACATCGCCGCGCCCTGGGCGCTAGTTGCTTTGCGCCCCATTAGCGCCCTCTTAAGGCGCTAACGGGAGGAGCAACCAACTGAATTTTTCCCCCATAGAGTCATAACGGCACAGAAGGAGGACATTCGGCCCATCGAGTCCATGCCAGCTCTCTGCAGAGCAATCGAGTCAGTCCCATTCCTCCCTTCTATTCCTGTAGCCCTGCAAGTTTATTTCCCTCAAGTGCCTATCCAGTCTCCCCTTGAAAACATTGAGTGTGTCCGCTTCCACCACTTCCATCGGCAACGAGTTCCTCTCACTCATTGCATAAAAAGTTTTTCCTCACGGCCCCCCTGTATCTCTTGCCCAAAACCTTAAATCTGTATCTCCTAGTCCTTGTACCATCAACTAGTGGGAAGAGCCTTTCCCCGTCTAGCCTATCCAAACCCGTCGTAATCTTGTACACCTCTATCAAATTACCCCTCACCCTCCTTTGCACTAATGAAAACAAATCCAGCTTCTCCAACCTGTCCTTGTAGCTAAGATCCCCCATCCCCGGAACCATTCTGGTAAATCTCCTCTGCACCCTCTCAAGGGCCTTCACATCCTTCCTAATGTGTAGTGACCAGAACTGGACGCAATACTCCAGTTGTGGCCTAACCAGCGCTTTACAAAGGTTCAGCATAACTTCTCTACTTTTGTACTCAATACCTCTATTTATGAAGCCCAAGATCCCATATGCTTTGCTTAACGTCACTTTATCATGGTAGCAATGACACTTTAAGAACTATATTCTCAGATAATTATTTTTTCAGTCCTTATTTTTGATTATTAAATCTTGCTACATAGAATTACATAGAATTTTACAGCACAGAAACAGGCCATTCGGCCCAACAGGTCGATGCCGGTGTTTATGCTCCACACGAGCCTCCACTATTTTCAAGTCATTCAGTGAAGTTTTTTATTGACCTCAAGGAGCGTGCTCTCTGCATCTGAAGGGATGTCAGTACACAGTTAAGAGTTTGATCTTTGAAAGCAATATGCCCAGCAAGGTATTAAAACTGTGTTATTGTACAACTGTCAATATAAACAACGATTTTTTAATGGATTATCTATTTTTATGAACAGGAGCATGAAGTGTTAAGTTATAAAACAATAGGAAAAATACCAAACAAAAGTCATACATAGTATGAATTTTTTTTTTGCAAAGCTGATTAATTTTCCCAAATGCCAGAAAGCTGGAGTTAAAATGGAATAAACTTCTCTTCAAAGTTCATGATTATTCATTTCAGCTTCCCAGATTGTTTTTCTTGGCAACAGTGAGAAAGAGATACTGTAAAAACAAAACCACACAACCACCAATCTTTACTATCTCTCGGAGAAAGGGAAACCATGTCAAATTCATTGGCGGCTGATGTGGCCACAACGCGTGCCCGAAGCAGGAGGCCCAAGGCCGGCCCGATATTGGGTCTCGAGCCTCATCTAAGTAATCAGGACGAGCTGCTGATACCTGTCATGCCTCCATCTTTCAGATGAGACGTTAAACCGAGGCCCTGTCTGCCCTCTCAGGTGGACGTAAAATATCCCATGACACTATTTTGAAGAAGAGCAGGGGAGTTATCCCTGGTGTCCTGGCCAATATTTATCCCTCAATCAACATCACTAAAAACCAGATTATCTGGTCATTATCACATGGCTATTCGTGGGAGCTTTCTGTGCGCAAATTGGCTGCTGCGTTTCCTACATTACAAAAGTGACTAAACTTCAAAGCACTTCATTGGCTGTAAAGCGCTTTCGGAACATCCTGAGGTCATGAAAGGCACTACACTAATGCAAGTCTTTCTTTTTAGCCTTTCTCCACAGGCAGCTCGCCTGACTGATCAAGCCTATTTTGAGCCACCTGTCTTGCCGGCAGTGGCCCTCAGGAGGGCTGTGGAATCGGGAGGAGCATTCCTGCTCCACCTGACTCCACATTAATGTTTTTATTAAATTATTTTTTCAAAAAAACTTACCTTTATTAGAGGATGAAGAATCCTGGGTGGGGCCGGCCCGATGCCTGCTAATTCATCACAGACCAATTTTGATGAGGGGGCCTAAAGCAGACATTAGGTCCCACACTTAGATATGTAAGGGGCCTAACTCCTGTTTAGGTGTCCACCAGGTATGCCCAAAAAATGGCCCGATTTGATACAGGGTCAATACCAGGACTGAATGGCAGGCAGGAGTCTCGCTACACTTCCGAAAGCACATAGGCCCACCAAGAATTATGGGGCCAAGATGGTTAATGCTTCAGCTGCAGCCTATTCAGAATGAAACAGAACATCATCTTGGCATTTCCTCCTATCATGGGTACCATATTCCTTTTGGAGGAGGAACTGAATGAACGGGAGTTTAAGGATGATCTGATGCTCACCCATTGCAGTTAAAGAAATCTCCTGGGCCAAGGCTGCCTAAAACAACCGTTATGCCCCCCTTCCATATGAGGCGCCTATTGCCTTTTTTTAGGCCCCCTCACCAAAATTTGATATCGCAGAATGGAAGGAGCCAGGCCTGCTCTTCTTGGGATTCTTAAGCATTCGCTGGGCACCCGCCATAAAAAGGTACGTTTGGGAGCCAGGAAGAAGAGCAGGAGGAGCAGGAATGCTCTCCAGACTTCACATTATCCCATTGCCCCTCCCCCCTCCATTGCCACACCACAATCCCGCACTCCCACCCCGCTTCCTCGGACTTAGGATCATTGGTGGCGAGGAATGAGGCCCGTAATCCATTTATTGAAATGGGTGATGTGGCTGCTTGCCCAGTGAATACTAATGAGGCCTGAGGCTCAATTTCGGGCCTGCCTCAGGCCTCCTGGTTCGGGCGTGCATTGCAGCCGCATTTCTGCCTTTGTGCCCGAAATTGGGGTGCCGACGAATTTATACCCCAATGTGGCTACTGTCTTTACTACATGGTCTTTCCCCCATGAAATCTGTGCATTTCTTCTCACTCTATAGCTCTGTACATCTAAAGGGGCCCTTTGTACTCTACTTATGCTAGCTCTGGTCAACTCAAGCAATTGGAGGTTTTCAGATGGATAGACCGGGATGGTCAGTGGATCAGCGAAACTCTCTGACAATGGAGAGCAGAGCACAGCTGGGGCTGTATAGCCACTGTTTGGGGTGGAGAGGTTCTCTGGATTTAAGTGGGGAATTTGAAGATATGTGGTGAAGGCTCCAACATCAGTGACAGGCCTAACTTCCAATTCCCACCCCGGTAGTCTCCCCTACCTTAGGCTACCGGTGATCTGCAACTACTCATGACTGCTAGTGGTCTCTCTGCAGACCACTGTACATCAATCAAGGGCTCTCTCACAGTTGACTGTATCTACTCTACATGACTGCCCAGCTTTGACAGAAAGACTGATTGAATGATGGACCCCACGTGAGTCAAAGCACTTTGGATTGATGCCTCAGTGTTGCTGGGTACGATTGCAGAGACAACATCTACCCTTCAGTACTGATGGCAATCAGGAGTAGGATTCTTTTCCTTTATAGTTAGGGGCACTGAGCCACCTCGGTTAAGAACCACTAAGTCAGCGCAGTCTGGGGATCAAAACTAGGATCTTCCTGGTCTGTGTGGCTCACTTCCATGTTGGGCACTGCATTTAATTCTCAGAGAAACCAATCGCAGTCATAAGCAGTTGCCGACTGCCAGTGGACTAAAATAGGAACCGCAGGGGCAGAAAGTTAGAACTTAGACTAGCAGCCTGTCACTGAGGTTAGAACTCTTCCCACAAAGCTTCAAATTCTCCAAATATGAGAGTGCCAGGCTGAGGGTGAGGCATTAGGGAAGCATTTCCACTAGATTCTAAAAGGCCTCCACAGACTTTGCAGATGAACATCATTTGGGGCAGCAGTAGTTGTTCCTCTTTGATGAAAAAAAAAGCTGTGATTTTCAGTATAAACAGATAGCCGGTTAAATATAAATAGAACTGTAATTCTATTTCGTCACACAGTAAATGAAAAGGCACATTTGAATTTTAGGGTTTACCTATATCGGGGAGAGAGAGAGAGAGAGGTTCTGGGTTCATTACAAAGAGGTTGCACTGTACAGGATGTGAAAGAAATGCCAATCCTGGTAGCAGATGCATAAATCAGTCCCCTTCTCTTATGTGATGCTCCATTACCATGAATACTCCATCCCAAGGCTTGTTTAACCCTCTTCCTTGCCACATGATAGAGCATTACAATGGCATATTCTTTGTAATGCCAGATTTACCTGTAACATTGTATAGTTTCTAACTTGGTATGTTCACATGCAAAGTTAAAATTGTCAAGTCTTCTATAGTGTAAGGCTTAAGGTATTGGGTTCTGTAATACAAATATTTATTACACCAGTCCATTTACTGTTGATAAGGGATAAACAGATCTTGGAAAATAGCTTTTAGCAAGAAAAAAGTGCTTCAAGAAGGCGGAATACTAAGCATACATTTACATTTTGTATCTTCTTTCAGAATGTCAAGTTGTGTCTAATTTCTAGGGAATTTACTTTCTAGCTTTGTTGTATATGGGTAATAAGAACACAAATATGTATAATAAATGCCGAATTAAAAGTGTCATTACTATATTTGTCTTTAATTGCATGCTGAAATCTGAATCAAGCAGTAACATTTCTTGTCACGGAAAATACAAGATTAGAATATTTTGATTATTTAGATATGTTGTATATAGAGCATACTCCAATAGGCAACTCTTTGTTCTCATGGATCCTCCCCTTTAAGCCACATGTCCCTATATATCCATTTTTATCTGGGAAGGTGGGCGGGTTTAGGATTTGGATTGGCTTGGAGGTTGGCCAAGTTAAAGAATGTCAATCCCCATCCCCTTTCCAAAGATGGAATGTCTCACTTCTCTCCGTATAGAGTTGCATTCAGCTATCCTATTGAAAAATGACTGAACTCACCTAGGTAAAACATGCAAATTCACAAACAGAAAACTTGAGACTCAGAATTGTGATCTCTTGGTTACAGTTGAAAAATTAACTACTTGAACTAACAGGAGTCATTCTCAACATTGTGTCTTTTCAGAATGCTGTTGTAGAAAAATGTTTTATGCAAGTTGAAAGGTCTCCAGTCATTAAAGGATTAAATATTTGTTGGGAAAGAAACACTTCATTCATTTTTTCAAATTCCATTATGAGACAATATGGTGATTGTGTAAAGTTTTTTTTAACAAACTGTAGGTCGCGTCTGAAATTTGCTACTTACAGGTTGCCGCTATTCTTTTTTCTGTAGTGCAGTTGGTACGGAAACTGGAAGAGTAAACAAGTCCAGACGCATTTTACATCTCTAAGCCAATGCAGCTGTTCAGTCACAAAAGAACACAAAGAAACTGTAATGATAAATTACAATATCACTTGTTAAAAGAACACCTTTCAGGTGTAATGCAAGGCTGTCATTATATTGTTCTTGAATGATCTACACTACCTAATGCACATGTTATCTCCAAGGGAAGGAAATCTGTGCAAATCAGTTATGACTTTTCTCAAACAGTCTTTTAATTGTCTGTTGCAAAGAACAGGGTAACAACACAAACCAGGTCTGCTACCCCCCGTAATATGCAATGAAATAAAACCTGATATCACTATGGCCAAATAATATGCTGTAATAACACTTTGGTTCAAATCTTGTGATTTGATTGCAGGAGCCTGTCAAGCATTGCTGTCTGCTATAATACCCACTGCTGGCAAACAAAAAAAACTAATTACTAAAACAAACTATCTCCCACAAACTTGACCTGTATATATTTTATACAGGAGTGCAGGGGGTGGCTGTGTCAGATGGTGGATTGGAGGCATGGAGACAAGCAGTAATCCAGAGTCAGTGGAATTGAGAGTGTGAGTAAGGGCATATGGCTAGAGAACATTTTCCAAGTAGGATACTGCAAAGCCAGGGAGGGATCAGAAAATGAAGAGAAGTGTTTTGAACCCAATTCACTGAGGCGCAGGCAATTAGTGTAGCTAGGAAAGGACAGGATGATGGGTGTGCAGGGCTTTGCATGGCACAGAGCTCAGGCCACAGATTTCTGGAGCAGCTGAAGTTTTTGAAGGGTAGGAACCATTTGAGAAATCAATCCTCAAGGTAATGAATGCACAGATGAAGGTTTCAGCAGCTAAGGTGATAAGGTATGTCATGAACAAACATTGTTCCAGGGTGCAAGGTGTCGGCGACAGGTTAGATGTGGAGTAGAAGGCTTGCCCGGCCGTCAAAGAAAACGTCAAGATTGTGCATCACCAGGTTTGGCCTGAGTGAACAACCAGGAGAGACCCAAACAGTTTAGCTTCAGTTTTGCTGACTTTGAGCTGTAGGAAGCTTTGACCCATCCAGGACTAGATGTTACAAATAGCCCTGCACTGAGATGTGTAATATATTCCAGTTGTTGTGCTCCATTTAAAGCTCTATCAGTGAATGTTGTGTTTAGAGTCTGAGAAAAGAGGAATTATTTGCAAGGAATTATGTTTCCCCTATTTTTCCTTTCTAGATCTCTCCTATGCAATGTTCCGTAGAATGGACAAAGGGCAGGGAAGTGACCTGCTACCAGCACTCTGTCAGTGCTTCTCAGTAACTGTTTGCTGGGAAGTGTGCGAGAGTCCTGGGACCTAAGAAAAAACTTGTTTACGCAGCGAGTGGTTAAGATCTGGAATGCACTGCCTGAAAGGGTGGTGGAGGCAGATTCAATCACAGCTTTCAAAAGGGAGTTGGATAAGTACCTGAAGGAAAGAAATTTGCAGGGCTATGGGGAAAGGGCGGGGGAGTGGGACTAGCTGAAGTGCTCTTGCAGAGAGCCAGCATGGACTCGACGGGCTGAATGGCCTTCTTCCGTGCTGTAATTCTATGATTCTATGACCTCTTTCTGTGACTTTGCCTTATTGGTTGTGAGGAAGCACCTCCTGTTACTCAGTGCCTCCCTTTGATGGCATAAGTGGGGATCAAAAATTCACAACATTGAAAATTGAAGGTATGCCGATTCCGTGCTACACTGTGACACAGCATGTTGCTGTATTGCTTCAGCACACACCCCCAATGTCATTTCTGTGCATATTTTTTTGTTGTTGATTACACTAGTAGATCATCCATGGTGTTGCTGATGGAATCAGATATTATGCTGTTGCAAGGGATGGGTGCTTGAGTGCACAAGCTGGGGAGAGATGTGCATCTCCAATGACAGGATTTGGAAAAAAGTTTGTAGGCGATCTCCCCAGAAACAGCGAAATAGGTGTTTTTTAATTGGTTCTTGGAAAATAAATAAGAGCATTTTCTTTACCCCGGTAGGTAGATAAATAAAAAGAATGTTCCCCTCATTTGCCACTCTTGCACTAATTAATGAATTAATAAATCCTGTATGTACTTTGGGGGGAACAGCACTGTACCATTACTGATCATTTGTTTGGAATGTGGGACTTTATAGCCAAGGCTAAGAAGTACATAAAACTTAAGAAAAATACACTAATTTGTGTCTATCTTTCTTTTCAAAACTGTAACTGCAACAATACTTAATGTTAGCAAAAAGATTCTGCTTAAATAAACATGTTTAAAGCAGAACTTTTATTCAGAACCTTCCTTTCAACTTGAATTATTGTGCAGACCTTCCAAAACTTGCCACTGTTTGTATGAATCATTTGTTCTCCTGGTTGTTTGAGTTCTTAAATAAGAAATATGCAGCTGGTGTACCCATTTAGAATGCATTATATAAAGGTCCTCTTTGAATTGTTCCCCACAAATCCATTCTCTCCTTGGCTGTATCTGTATTAAGCTTTCTTTATTGTGCTTGTCAACTGTTATTACAGAAGACCAGTTAGTATATAGTACACATCAATTTGCTTTCAAAGTTACCTCAGAAAAAGCTGAAGAGTTCATGCTCTGCTTTTGATATTATGATACACCTCCTAAAAGTGAATTTCCTGTGAGTTTTTATCGGAAGCAGCTTTTCATCAATACACAGGGGTGCAAGAGGGAACCTGCTTACAGACAGCTATGTGAATGGTCTGTCAATCATCAAAAAAATGTAGAAATTGCAGACATAAATGCACCTTGGGAACTGTACCTCTGAACTTTGAGTCTCTTCAGCTGAGAGCGATGGCTCTGGGAACCCACACAAACTCACAAATCAAGTTCTCAGACACAGACCTCCAGCAGAAACAGTTGGAGGCATTTCGTACACAGACAATTCTATTGTATAGACTTGCAAATGCTATAGTATTTACGTCTCTAATGAATTTTCTACCTAAAAACATGTGCTTTCCCGCCCCTTTTTAGCAAATCTTTTCCTTTCATAATCACAAGGGACTTAAGCTTTCACATCACCTTGTTCAGTCTGGGTTTGGAGGCAGTCTATGCTACAGGTACCTATCAAGGTTACTCTGTGATCTGCTGACAGGAGGTTTGGTTAAAGAAGGCTAAGATGGATAATTTCAGTGTCTTCTTCACTTCCAGGTGTGTTGCTGTGTTATTCAAAGGTGCTTCATTTACCAGCACAGTTTCAGACAGCTCTAAGCTGCAAACATCTGCTTGTAAAGCCACTGCTCTTACTGTTCTGCTGAACTGGTGTTACCTAACTTAAAATTGACTCATTTGAAGAAAATCAAGTTAAATATCATCTCTTATATATGGGTTGAATTCCAACCTGGATGCTTTTGATAAAAATAATCTGGCTGAAGTTTCAAAATTGAGCTCTGACTTGATGACCTTGCTCAGAAAGATGAGTCTGTAGAATATGAGAAATGCAAACACCACACTGATTTGGTGGGCAGTGCTCTTCTAAGATGAGGTTGAGGAATGGGGCGACATGCAAGGAGCTCTGGATTGGATTCAGCCAGTATCATTTACATGATATCACTGCTTGGTATCAAAAATAAGCAATCATCTCCCAACACTGTCATTATTCACTTTGATGAGAATTCATGGAAGAAAGCTCGAGAAATGTTATACAAGTTATGGGGTAAGATTTTGAAGGGGTTAAAAGTTAGATTAGCGGCTTAACTGACTAGCTGGCTGATGTAATAAAGGAGAAGTCTGGCAGAACAAAGACAGTTGCTGACAGTTGGAAAAAGCATATTACACGCTGATTGGGGGAGTGAAAGAAGGCAAAGAGGCCATGCATTGAACAATGGGCCGCCAATGTGATTTGCGAAGATGTGGTTAAGTGTACAAAACTGGATAAGAGCTAAAGAGTAGAACAATGGCAGATGTGGAAACAGGGCAAATGAGATAAACAAGATGTGTTTTGTGGAGATGTGATTAAGTGTACGTGACTGGACAATTAATTGGTCAAGTCCCGAAGATGTGAAGGAAGCAAGATGTAAGATTGTATATAAGCCAACTGCTCGAATGTAAAAATTCAAATCCCGTCTCAGCTCAGACTGAGAGAGCCTCTCCCTGCACGTGCTTGAATAAAGATCACTTGGAACCAGTACACGCTCGTCTCCGTCTGCTTTGGGGCAGAGAGAAATCCCACAACAATTTCCACAAGCGTTCTCCTGATCTCTTACCATGGTTGTGGTGGAAGATCGAAGGAAATCGGGCAGAAATGGCAGAAACAAGAGATCGAGAGAACCTCCATGGAACTTCTACTATATATCTTACCCAACAACCAAAATATAACTTGCTACTGCTTTGTGTTAGGAAATGAAAACCAGAGCAGGAGCCAAGCAGGTAACAATTCTGGCACCAACTTTAATGAATTGGCCACTTTACAGGCTAACAATAAAGTATTTTCAGCCGGGTGGCACATGATTTTACTGCTTTGACAGGAGCTAATAATATCTCAGTGTTGCATGTGATTGGTTGTTAGTAATTTTAATTGCAATTCTCCTTTCACCGTTTTGCTGCTCCTGAGAGTGGAAAGGGGTGTCAAGAAGATCAGTGCAATGCTGTCAAATGTTTTTGGTTTTAAACTGAAGAGGATCCTGCTTTTAGAGACCACACTGTGCTGAACACAAGCCAATTCAACAACCTTCTGTTTGGTTTCCAAAGCCAATGAAAATGTCATTTAGAGCCAAAGTTGACTCAATGGCTCCAGTTTGCCCGTCTCAGTTCTCGTAGCTACATAACAGCTGTTAAAACCAAAACTTTTTCCTGCTTGTTAGGCTCCCTGTTCTGCCTACCTGAGAGAGCAGGGAAGCAGGAAGCATGTTGCTAGATTTCAGCCAGCTGCACAGCCCACGTAGTCAACTAGGAAGACTGCAAGAACAAACTGAGCTTGCTCACCCTCTGATGTTTTCTCTCTGTGGGCAACCGACTAACATCTATTCAGCTCCTCCCTAGTGTGGTCTCGCTAAAATTAGGCACTTACCGCAGGGAAACACGGCACAATGTCACAGCCTACCCATTGCACTCACTGATCCGTCAAGCTGTGCCATAAACTTCTGAGCTTAAAATCCAATCAACAGAAGATGCGAAATTATGGAAATGCACAGCAGGTCAATCTGCGTCTTAAAAGGGAAAAGATGGTTTCATGCCTCAGGCAGCGACTTCTCATGAGAATCATTTTGTCAAAGAGGCTGGGAGTCTCCTCTCTGCCAGCAATGCTGATGAAAGTGTGGGACTACCGTGATCTAAAATGAGCCACCACTGACCCTGGCAAAGTTTCCAGGGTCAGCCTTAATTACATCTTTTCAGCGTGCTCCTGGCAGGATTCCCAGTTGTACTTGGGAGCTCAGCGCTGGGCGAGGGGGCGGGTGTGTGTGCGGAGGAAGTGGCTCCTGCTACAGGAGACGGCGGGAGATGAAACCTAATTTAGCCAAATTCCTGCCTCCATCTGCCCATTACCATCACTAGAGTGACATAAAAACCCAGGGAAATTGTGTCTCAGGTTCTCTACCTGAAACATTAACACATCCTTCCCTTAACTAATGCTGACAGACCTGCTGTGTATTTCCAAAACTTTCTGTTTTCATTTCCAATTTCCAACGTTTTTCTTTTTATCTCTGCATTACATAAAATTGTCCTTAAAGTCAAGTATTATTTCAAATAATTCACATAAAGGTAATGAAAGATTTTTTTTTTAATTGCTGCTTGATGGTTGTCAGGACTCGAAACTTATCCCCTGGCATTTGGTCCAAAACTGTGTGTACCTGAAAACAAATGGTAACTCCTTCACACTTGTTAAAATCCATCTCATAATCAAGGTCTGCACAATAAAATAATCTCTCTTTTTATTTTCTTTGTATTCGCTTAATGATTGGAGATGGAAACGGTATTTGGATAGATTCAGCAATGAATGTTTATTCAAAATTAGATGACAATCAAAACGGTTTCTATACTTGTAAAATAATTGACTAATGCAACTGCGAAAATAGCAGAAAGAGCAATTACAGAGGGACAAATTAAATGTGCAAATGCTGTTGTCCCAAAGCATAATTTCAGAGCTTTGGTTTCAGGTGATTATTTCTATTAAATTATAAGAATGATGCTGAAACTTTGCATTAAGTAGGTCTGGTTATACTATGGATAACTTTTGCAAAATTAGCAGCACACAAACAATTCTATAACATTCCACCCTGAGTCTCCCTTCCATGGCTGATTTAATGGTTTGTTACCATGCATAGACAGCAACAATTTAACTGCAATTTTTCAACCTCACTGTCTCTCTTTAGTTTCACTAACATCCTCTCAAAATATAATGCAACCCTGTAATCTATTTAAACATATAACATTTGGTCAGGGTCATTTTTTTAAACCCTTACAGCTTATTTTAAGCATCATAGTGTTACATTCTAAATCTTTTGCATTTACATAGACATGGCTATCAGGACAATCTGTTCATTATCGAAATCTGGTTGATTTTGGTCTCAATTTTCCCCCATTTGTATGAGGCATCACGAGAAACACATTTAAAAGTTACTTAGCACTTGTCAAGTGCTGACTTGGAAATGTATCGCTGCTCCTTTATCGTCGCTGGGTCAAAATCCTGGAACTCCCTACCTAACAGCACTGTGGGAGTACCTTCACCACATGGACTACAGCGGTTCAAGAAGGCGGCTCACCACCACCTTCTCAAGGGCAACTAGGGATGGGCAATAAATGCTGGCCTTGCCAGCGATGCCCACATCCCATAAATGAATATAAAAAAAAACATGATTTCAACTTGTTAAATTGAAATCTTCCCATGCCATAAGCTTGAAATTCAACTAGGGAAAATGAATCCTAAAAGGAATAATTGGCAAACAAACCAGGCGAAAGATGAGAAGAATTGTTTTTACGCAGCGAGTTGTTATAGAGTCATAGTCATAGAGTCATCGAGTCATAACGGCACAGAAGGAGGCCATTTGGTCCATCGAGTCCGTGCCGGCTCTCTGTAGAGCAATCCAGTCAGTCCCATTCCCCCGCTCTATCCCCGTAGTCCTGCAAGTTTATTTCCCTCAAGTGCCTATCCAGTCTCCCCTTGAAAACATTGAGTGTCTCCGTTTCCACCACTTCCGTTGGCAGCGAGTTCCAGGTCCTCACCAATCGTTGCGTAAAAAAGTTTTTCCTTACATCCCCCCTGTATCTCTTGCCCAAAACCTTAAATCTGTGTCCCCTAGTCCTTGTACCATCAACTAGTGGGAACAGCTTTTCCCCGTCTAGCCTATCCAAACCCGTCATAATCTTGTACACCTCTATTAAATCACCCCTCAACCTCCTTTGCTCTAATGAAAACAAATCCAGATTCTCCAACCTGTCCTTGTAGCTAAGATCCCCCATCCCCGGAACCATTCTGGTAAATCTCCTCTGCACCCTCTCAAGTGCCTTCACATCTTTCCTAAAGTGTGGTGACCAGAACTGGACGCAATACTCCAGTCGTGGCCTAATCAGCGCTTTATAAAGGTTCAGCATAACTTCGCTACTTTTGTACTCAATACCTCTATTTATGAAGCCCAAGATCCCATATGCTTTGCTAACCACTCTCTCAATATGTCCCGCCACCTTCAGGGACCTATGCACATTGACTCCCAGGTTATGATTTGAAATGCACGACCTGAAAGGCAGATTCAATAGTAACTTTCAAAAGGCTCTTGTATATATACCTGAAATGCAAAAAAAATTGTAATGCTATGTGGAAAGAGCAGGGGAGTGGGACTTATTGGATAACCATCAAAGAGCTGGCACAGGTACGATAGGCCGAATGGCCTCCTTCTTTGTTGTAAGATTCTATGATTTTATGAAGCAAAGTATACCTTTGGTGTGAATGAAGAGCTTGTCAGTGGGGCACGGATATAGTTGGAATAGATCATGAGCACCAGAAGTGGAGGACAAAAACATTGAGATCTCTTGTGGTCTGGTGAATTACGTTTCAGTTTACCAGAGATAGAAAATAACTAGTCCCAGGCTAGTTGATGAGTAGCATGCTTCAGCTGTGACCCAAGAAAAATGGCCATTTCCCCTCTCTTCCAGCACAAGCATTTGAAAGCTAATCCTGAGGCTTGGGTGAGGTGTAGGCTAGTCAAAAACAGGGCTAGTCACCACCACCACCACAACCACAACAACTTGCATTTATATAGCACCTTTAACATAGTAAAACTTCCCAAGGTACCTCACAAGAGTGATATCAAACAAAATTTGACACCGAGACACATAATGAGATATTAGGACAGGAAGAGGTAGGTTTAAAGGAGCGCCTTACAGGTGGAGAGGGAGGTCGAGAGGCGGAGAGGTTTAGGGAGGGAACTCAGAGCATTCAACCATTGTAGTTTCCCTACAGAACTGAATGAAAAAAGAAAAGAAAGACTTGCATTTCTATAGCGCCTTTCACGACCACCTGACGTCCTAAAGTGCTTTACAGCCAATGAAGTACTTTTTGAAGTGTAGTCACTGTTGAAATGTAGGAAACGCAGCAGCCAATTTGCACTCAGCAAGCTCCCACAAACAGCAATGTGCAACGACCAGTTAATCTGTTTTAGTGATGTTGATTGAGGGAATAAGTATTGGCCAGGACACCGGGGAGAACTCCTCTGCTCTTCTTCAAAATATTGCCATGGGATCTTTAACGTCCACCTGAGAGAGTAGACGGGGCCTCGGTTTAATGTCTCATCCGAAAGATGGCACCTCCGACAGTGCAGCACTCCCTCAGCACTGTACTGGAGAGTCAGCCTAGATTTTTGCGCTCAAGCCTCTGGAGCGGGAGCTTGAACCCACAACCTTCTGACTTAGAGGCGAGAGTGCTACCAACTGAGCCACTGGTTGACACAGAAGAAGCTCAAAACATTACAAAAACAAAGACTCTGATCCATCTAATCAGGGCCACACTTCCTCCAATAATAGAATGCAAATCAAGAAGATTTTTCGCCCGCTATGCTGATAAAAAATGTTAATAAGCTAAAAAACTTAGGAACGTTATTTACATTTTGGTTGCTCCTTGCATCTGTTGCTCGCAAGTGCGAAACAAAAAGCTGCTGCAGTTGGGCAAGTGGGCCAAACCATCATTTACTTTCCCATTTCAAAACAGCATCTCCCACGCTGAACAGCAGGGAAAATAACCTGTGTGTGCACAGATGCCTGGCAGCATATTTACACACAATTCAATGCAAGGTTTTGTACCTGCATCAAACTAGAGAGAAGGTGGGGGCTATTGGCATTTCTTTTAAGTTCTTGTGACTTTTGATGTTGTCGTAACCAAATTGCCTGTATTACATTTCTCCACATTAAGTTATTAAAAATTGATGTACTGTGTTCAAATTGAAGCTAACCAGAAGTATGATTAGTTTAATTTTCCAGCTTGATGTGCTCTGAAATAGACTGTTTTTTCCATGCTAGGAATTTTTACAAAAAACCTTTTCAACATAAAGCTCCTTTTGAAGTTGCTGGAACATCTGCTGCTAGGTAGATACTGCTGCTTAATTAAACCATGCAGCCTCATAATAATTATACATTAAAGACAGAACATGTAGTTTACAAACATCTGCAATACAGAAGCTGAAACGATGGTAAATGGTCACTGTGTTATTTTACAGCCCGGTTTAACAAGATGCATAATACCCGAGTTGCTTTTCTGTCTGCCTTTGAACTTGTGTTGTAGGTGTGCACACTTTTAGCCTAACAAGGGATTTTCAAAAAAAAAAACTACTGTACAAGGCTGGCAATCAGCATGATGCAAATATTATAAAAAAGGCCATCTGTGATAAATAAGGCAACACCAAAGAATATAACCAGTGGGAAACAAAAACTGAATGAGGGAGGCATACTGCGGGCTTGCCTGTGGCACTGCCAGAGTCCAGTTTAAGGTGAGCTAACACAATTAGTGCTGTACATTAAAAAAAAATCTTCAGATATAACTCAGTGTTAGGTAACACTGCCTTTTTAGTAGTACAACAATTTTTTAAAAAGCTTAAAGATAAGTTGAACATTACTCCCAGTCTTCCTCGACAAGCTTGGTTGATGGTCACATTTGCTGATAGGTGCTGGCAATCAGTTCCCCCTCCAAGTCACACACCATCCTGACTTGGAAAAGTAACGCCTTTCCTTCATCGTCGCTGGGTCAAAATCCTGGAACTCCCTACCTAACAGCACTGTCGGAGTACCTTCACCACAGTGGTTCAAGAAGGTGGCTCACCACCACCTTCTGAGAAACTAATGGGACTAAAAGCCAACAAATCCCCTGGACCTGATGGCCTACATCCTATGGTTCTAAAAGAGGTGGCTGCAGAGATAGTGGATGCATTGGTTGTGATCTTCCAAAATTCCCTAGATTTTAGAACAGCCCCAGCATATTGGAAGGTAGCAAATGTAACCTCGCTATTCAAGAAAGGAGCGAGAGAGAAAACAGGGAACTACAGGCCAGTTAGCCTGACATCAGTTGTCGGGAAAATGCTGGAATCCATTATTAAGGAAGAGGTAACGGGGCACTTAGAAAATCATAGTATGATTAGGCAGAGTCAACATGGTTTTATGAAAGGGAAATCGTGTTTAACAAATTTATTAGAGTTTTTTGAGGATGTAACTAGCAGGGTAGATAAAGGAGAACCAGTGGATGTATTATATTTGGATTTCCAAAAGGCATTCGATAAGGTGCCACATAAAAGGTTGCTACACAAGATAAGGGCTCGTGGGGTTGGAGGTAATATATTAGCATGGATAGAAGATTGGTTAACGGACAGAAAATAGAGAGTAGGGATAAACGGGTCATTTTCTGGTTGGCAGGCTATAACTAGTGGGGTGCCGCAAGGATCAGTGCTTGGGCCTCGGCTATTTACAATCTATATTAATGACTTAGATGAAGGGACCGAGTGCAATGTATCCATGTTTGCTGACAATACAAAGCTAGGTGGAAGTGAGGAGGACGCAAAGAACCTGCAAAGGGATATAGACAGGATGGGCAGGATTTTCCTTACCTCGGTGGGTCCGATGCGAGCGGTGTCGGTGGCGAGTCACGGCCACGCTGCTGGCTCCATCCCGCTGTCTAAAATAAATTTATGTTGATAGGGCTTGTTAAGCCCGCCCAGTGCGTTTCCCGACCCAATTAGAGGAAGTGGGTCTGGTGACGTCATTCATGACGCGTCATCAGCCAGTTTCCTTAAAGGGACCATGGTCAACTTTCTTTTGACATTTGTGCTGTCAGTGTTCTACAGCATTGAAGTGCTGCATACACTGATAATGACTGCACAGAGGTGCAGGGTTGCACCCAGGTTCTCCCATGACTCCCTCCATATGCTTATGGAAGGAGTCAGAGTGCGCAGGGAGGTCCTCTTCCCTTTCGATGGGCGGAAAACACCTCCCCAGGAGATCAACACAGCCTGGTTGCACATTGCACAGGAGGGCACAAGCAGGGATGTGGTCAGGAGGACCTGGGTGCAGTGCCGCAAATGTTTCAATAATCTCAGTGGATCTCGAAACGTTACTGCAAAGCCACACTCAACCTCATCCTGCTGTGCCTCTCATCACATCCCCATCACTCTGCCTCCCTACCCTACTCCTGCACATCCTTACTCACACCAACTTACCTTGCACCTCCAGCCATCCCTCTCTCTCTACCTACATTATCACATCCCCATCTCACTAGCCACCCCTCACACTCACCCTCATCCTAGTGCAATCATATCAACTAACAACACACAAGGGTAGCCACTTGAAATAACAACAGAAAATGCTGGAAACACTCAGCAGGTCAGGCAGCATCCGTGGAGAGAGAAATAGACGTTTCAGGTCTGTGACCCTTCGTCAGAACTGGAAAAAGTTAGAGATGTAACAGATTTTAAGCAGAGGCAGGGAAAGGGGGGGAGGGGAGGAAAGAACAAAAGGGACTGTCAGTGATAGGGTGGAAGGCAGGAGTGGTTAAATGTTGCAAATGGGGATGGCAGAATCATCAACTGCTGCTGCCTGAAAAAATAGGGGCAGAGGTTATGGTCTGAAATTGTTGAACTCAATGTTGAGTCCAGAAGGCTGTAAAATGCCTAATAGAAAGATGAGGTGCTGTTTCTCGAGCTTATGTTGAGCTTCATTGGAACAGTGTAAGAGGCCGAGGACAGAGAAGTCAGAGTGGGAGTGAAGCGGAGAATAAAAGTGACAAGCAACCGGAAGCTCGGGGTCACCCTTACAGACTGAACGGAGGTGTTCCGCAAAGCGGTCACCCAATCTGCGTTTGGTCTCCCCAATGTAGAGAAGACCGCATCGTGAGCGGCAAATACAGTATACTAAATTGCAAGAAGTACAAGTAAATTGCTGTTTCACCTGGAAGGAGTGTTTGGGGCCCTGGACAGTGGGAAGGGAGGAGGTAAAAGGGCAGGTGTTGCATCTCCTGCACTTGCACGGGAAGGTGCCGTGGGGATGGGAGGGGCTGTTGGCGGTGATTGAGGAGTGGACTAGGGTGTCGCGGAGGGAGCGGTCCCTTCGGAATGCTGAAAGGGGATGGGTGGGGAAGATGTCTTTGGCGGTGGGATCACGCTGGAGGTGGAGGAAATGGCGGAAATGGAGGATCACCTGGTCGTGCAACGAAGGTTCACTAGACTGATCCCTGGGATGAGAGGGTTGTCCTATGATGAGAGATTGTGTAGAATAGGCCTATACTCTCTGGAGTTTAGAAGAATGCGAGGTGATCTCATTGAAACATATAAGATTCTGAGGGGGATTGACAGGGTAGACGCTGAGAGGTTGTTTCCTCTGGCTGGAGAGTCTAGAACTAGGGGGCATAGTCTCAGGATAAAGGGTCGGCCATTTAAGACTGAGATGAGGAGGAATTTCTTCACTCAGAGGGTTGTGAATCTTTGAATTCTCTACCCCAAAGGGCTGTGGATGCTGAGTCGTTGAGTATAGCCAAGGCTGAGATAGATAGATTTTTGGATTCTAGGGAAATCAAAGGATATGGGGAACGGGCGGGAAAGTGGAGTTGAGGTCAAAGATCAGCCATGATCTTATTGAATGGCGGAGCAGGCTCGAAGGGCCGTATGGCCTACTCCTGTTTCTAATTCTTATGTTCTTATGTTCTTAAGGGCACTTAGGGATGGTCAATAAATGCAGGCCTTGCCAGCGATGCCCACATCCCATGAATGAATTAAAAAAAATAACACCTGTCAATCACGTTAAAACTGAACAGACCCCGTAGGGGGAATTTTAACCCCAAAAAACGGGTGGGTTGGGATCACGTAGGAAGTAAAAGCGTTAAAAAACTGAATCCCGACCTGAACTCGCCTCCAAACCACCCACTTCTGGTTTTAAGGGAGGCAGGATAGGAGGTGGGCAGCCAACCTGGCTCCTAGGAGGCGGGTTGTCCATTTAAATATTATAATGAGGCTGGCTCCAGGTTATCTGGTAATTATCTCATTGCTGAAAGTCTTTCTTTCTTTTGTGTTGTCTATAAAAACATTCACATTGTGCAAAACAGCAGATAAGATTAGACAATTAGAGTGGATATGTGTTTATATATTAACAGGAATTTTAAATTTAGAAAGGAACTATAGCATTACGTGCAGTGTGTGCTGCATTTTCCACTATTATCCAACCTTTGAGTTTGCACTGTAATTTGATAGAAGTTTCATATAATTAACAGTTACAGATAATTGTTAAATTACTCTTCTGATTATTGGTGGATCTCATAAATTACCTACCTTTTAAAGGTTTTCTGTTACATGTTGGTCCATTTAGTGCCTTAAATTGTATGTTCTGTCACCTCTATTACTGACTCCTATTTGCAAAACTTCAGCAGATCTGTAAAAGCTTAGTATATAGCGGTTTTGTCAGTGCTCACAGTTATATAAATTATATACAAGACAGTGTTATGTTGATAGATATCACACAATGGGATAAATTTTGACTTTGTGCGAGAGTGTAAAATCGGTGATAGCGAGTCGGCGGCCAATTTTACATCTCTCCCAGTTTTTATTTCCAATGCCTTCAAAATCTACTCTAATGTATTTAAAGCATTCATTGAGAGGTAGTAAAATTGAATTCCAAATAATAATTAAACTTAATAAGATTCTGATGATTTCTGAAGTACAATGATTACTGCCTCCGCTGTGACGGTTGAATAATTTCATTCAAATCATTTTGCTTTTGAAACAAAAGTAAATGGTAAAAATGGGTTTGAATATCGGCCTCCTCCTGAGGTCCCCACCACCACAGAAGCCAGTCTTCAGTCAATTTGATTCACTCCATGTGATATCAAGAAACGGCTGAGCGCACTGGATACGGCAAAGGCTATGGGCCCGGACAACATCCTGGCTGTCGTGCTGAAGACTTGTGCTCCAGAAGTAGCCGTGCCTCTAGCCAAGCTGTTCCAGCTACAGCTACAACACTGGCATCTATCCGACAATGTGGAAAACTGCCCAGGTATATACTGTCCTCAAAAAGCAGGATAAATCCAATCTGGCCAATTACCGCCCCATCAGTCTACTTTCAATCATCAGCAAAGTGATGGAAGGTGTCGTCGACAGTGCTATCAAGCGGCACTTACTCACCAATAACCTGCTCACTGATGCCCAGTTTGGGTTCCGCCAAGACCACTTGGCTCCAGACCTCATTACAGCCTTGGTCCAAACATGGACAAAGCAGCTGAATTCCAGAGGTGAGGTTAGAGTGACTGCCCTTGACATCAAGGCAGCATTTGACTGAGTGTGGCATCAAGGACCCGTAGTAAAACTGAAGTCAATGGGAATCGGGGGAAAATCTCACCTAGCACAAAGGAAGATGGTTGTGGTGGTTGGAGGTCAATCATCACAGCCCCAGGACATCGCTGCAGGAATTCCTCAGGGCGATGTCCTAGGCCCAACCATCTTCAGCTGCTTCATCAATGACCTTCCCTCCAACATAAGGTCAGAAATGGGGATGTTCGCCGATGACTGCACAGTGTTCAGTGCCATTCGCAACTCCTCAGGTAGTGAAGCAGTCCATGCCTGCATGCAACAAGACCTGAACGACATTCAGGCTTGGGCTGATAAATGGCAGGTAACATTTGTGCCACACAAGTGCCAGGCAATGATTATCTCCAACAAGCAGGAGTCTAACCACCGCCCCTTGACATTCAACGGCATTACCATCACCGAATCCCCCACCATCAACATCCTGGGGGTCACCATTGACCAGTAACTTAACTGGACCAGCCACATAAATCGCCAAGGCTTCTTCAGCAGCACCTCGAAAACCCGCGACCTCTACCACCTAGAAGGACAAGGGCAGCAGCCACATGGGAACACCACCACCTCCAAGTTCCCCTCCAAGTCACACACCATTCGCCGCTCCTTCATCGTCGCTGGGTTAAAATCCTGGAACTCCCTCCCTAACAGCACCTGTGGGAGTACCTTCACCACACGGAGTGCAGCGGTTCAAGAAGGCAGCTTACCACCACCTTCTCAAGGGCAATTAGGGATGGGCAATAAATGCTGGCCTTGCCAGCAACGCCTACATCCCATGAACGAATAAAAAGAAGATTAAATAGCATCCCTTCCTATATTTGAGTTGCAGCTGCATTCATGACTGCTTGAATCACAAATCTGCTCCGGAAGGGTGCCTATAAACTATAGATACTAATCTGAAACATCGCAGTGTAAATGCATCCTAATTGCAATTCCATACTGAAATTTAGTGTACTTTACCATTGCATTATAAACATTAGAAAAGCACAAATGTCATGATCGGTATCATGAGATATGAGTTTCATAGAATATAATGGTGTTCAGATTTGAAAGGGCAAATTTCAATGTATAAAAGCTTCCTATGGATGCAATGACATCATCAACTGCTCCAAATAATTGGAACTGCTGGACCAGAAGAGATAATTCATAGAATCATCGAAATTTGCAGCACAGAAGGAGGCCATTCGGCCCATTGTGTCTGTGCCGGCCGAAAAAGAGCTATCCAGCCTAATCCCACTTTCTAGCTCTTGATCCAAAGCCCTGTAGGTTATGGCACTTCAAGTGCATATCCAAGTACTTTTTAAATATGATGAGGGTTTCTGCCTCTACCACCCTTTCAGGCAGTGAGTTCCAGACCCCCACCACCCTCTGGGTGAAAAAAGTTCTCCTCAACTCCCCTCTAATCCTTCTACCAGTAACTTTGGAGGGAGTCATGGGAGAGCCTGGGTGCAGCCCTGCACCTCTGTGCAGTGCTTGTCAGTGTTTGCAGCATCTCAATGCTGAAGAACACTGACAGCACAAATGTCAAAATAAAGTTGGCCATTGCCCCTTTAAGGAAATCGGCCGATGACATGTCATCAAATGACGTCACCAGGCCCGCTGCCTCTAATTGGCCGGCAAACGCGCTGGGTGGGCTTAACAAGCTCAATCAAGAGAAATTCATTTCAGAGGCCGGGATGGAGACCGCAGCGGGGTCGGAACCCGCCACCGACATCACCCGCCACGGACCCACCAAGGTCAGTAAAATCGCGGCCTATGTATGCAGTACGCAGCACAAAACTACCGTGCTGGCAACTCGCTATGGAACATAGGAACACAGGACAGGAGTAGGCCATTCAGCCCCCCAAGCTTGTTCTGCCATTCAATTAAATCATGGCTGATCTGTATCTTAACTCCATCCACCTGCCTGGGGAATATTGTAAAGCAACCCAATGTGATCCAAACTTTGGAAAGGTTGTTTGAACATGCTAAATCTTGATGATGTTCTTGCCTCTCAAATAGGCATTATTATATTCTCTTTGCTGGGGTGGTGTATCATGAGCCACAGTTTGACCTGGTAAGCCGTATCCCCGAGGAGACAACTGTTCAACTTATCTTCACCCTGGAGTAAGGTTTTGACTCGGGACCCTTCACCAGGAGTCAGTCTCCATCCAAAGAATTAACCTGTCTTCTTTCTTTCAGTTACTTACTGTGAATTTGCTGCAGTTCCTGTTTCCAGCATTTGTAGATTTTCTCTTTTATAATAAATACCATCAAATTAATCTTGCATAAAGTTTTTTTTACACCATTTACAAAATAATAATGGCCCAGAAATTAAACATCGATGGTTCCCGCGGGGGTAAGGATTCCCCGCGATATCGCACTCCGCGCCTACCTTTTTGTTTGGGGCCCACACGAACTTTAGTTTCAGAGCCTCTCCCTGTTGCAACCGTGCAGTGCTTGCGTATCCCAGAGGCGCAATTAGTTTGTGCGAGCTCTGGGATCACGTGATTCAGTTAGAGCCAATGGCAGCACACCATCTTTCATTCATAGTTGTCAAAGCTATGAATACTACAAACCCCCAAAAGAACAGCTAAACCTCAATTAAATTTTTAAAAAAAACCATCACATTAATAAAATAAGTATAGTTAAATAAATTAACCACTTTAAACAAAAAATTAAATTTTTGAAAAATTTTAAATCTTTTTAAAAGTTATAAAAATAAACTTACCTTTCTTTAAAGTCCCTAAAAAAGATAAACCTGTTGAAAAAATTTTAAAATAACACTTAATTAACTACTTACCTTGTTAAAAGGGGGTCCTACGCCTGCTTTCTTTATGTGTAAAATCATCACTTACCTGCGCGTTCAAACCTGAAAAAAAACTAAGTGCACTGCGTGCGCACAGCCTGTAGCGCGCACACGGTTCACTTAGGAACCGCCCCCTTTGCAATTCACGAAGTGCCGGTTTCCCGCGCATGCGCAGTGCGTACTCTCGCGTATTAGGTTTAATTTTCGGGCCAATATGACTTGGCTAAAATAGTATTTGACGATTACTTTTACTTGGTACTGTCCAAGGCAGTTTAGCGATCTAGCATGTAAAAAGGCAAAAGAATCCCCCTGACTATAAAATAAACAGTGACATTTCTTTCCTAACCCTGAAGCTAAGTGAAAATCTAGATGTCTACGTACTGCACACTGTATAGCTGTGTGTTGTAACAGATTTTGTTTAGACAAGGGAGACATGCATTTGGTCCAAAAATAAAACTCACACAAATCCAAGTGACATGGTCAACTTAAAGATGGGGAAAACTCCCATCAGTTACTTGACTCACTTCTGTCGTCTGAACATGATACGATGTAAAGATCTTTTCATCTCAATGCACAAACTCCAGTTTGCCAGCGTGTGCATTCCTCTGCCATTATATCAATATCAGCTTCAGACTGGGAGGGCAGCGATATCTGAGTGTGGGGGCGGAGCAGAACTTGCAAATACTATAAAGCAGCTGTAATAACTGACTTTTATATAAGGGTCACTGCATGCAACGTTACTAACACACGATAAGGTTGGGGCCCCAGTGCAGTGCCTTTTCTTCAGCCATCCTATTCCTGATGGAGATGGCTAATCCCACCTACGCTCTCAAACATGATTGGTTGTCATTAACAATTTCCTGACCATTTCTCTCTTAAAGAAATAACATCCAGAGCTTACTCATAAGCAGCATCATCACTGGCTAAATGATTTAAAAAAAACAGGTTATCATTTTCTCTCGGAGAGTTCACTCTTCCTCTTCAATTGAGCACATCCAAGTTTACATTTTGACAGCAGACTCCTTTCAGAGTACCTTCCGAGACCGGCAGCAATTCCGTGACATTGCCAGCACGACGTTAACCTTTAACGGTGTACAAAATTAACCAGTTTTGCATTTGTTCAACAGTTCCACTGAAACACAGACAGGTTAGAAGTGGGGAGGTGATGGTTTAGTGTTTGAAGTAGGCATGTGTCTGTAATCAGTGACAAGATGAACGGATTAAGTTTTGCAGCAGCAATTTTTATTTGAAGTTTTAGAAACACATAAAGGTGTAGCAGAATCTGCCATTGAGTGTGCGGTTAAAAATAAATGACACGAAAAGTGTGCGCATGTACACGCACGTTGCTTTGTATGTTTTGACAAAGGGAGATCTCTTAATACAACTGAAGGGACTTAGGGGGAGAAATTCGGTACCTTAGCGCCTCCCGTTAGCTCCTCTGGGGGGCGCTAACGGGACGATACCAGCTTTGCGACCGAGTGCGGCGATAGTACCAACGCCTGCAAAATTGACGTGGAGGCTTGCGGCGGCGGTAACCACTAGCGCCACGATCCTGACGTCATCCAGCTGCGCAGCGCCCCGGTAGCACCCCGGCTCAGGAATTCACTCTCGCCCCTTGCCTGAGCGCCTGCTGTTAGCAACGACAGATAGAGGAGGCGGTACGCAGTCGGATGAGTGCTGGAGGAGCGCTATATAAAGGCGTCAACATCTGGTTTATTTTTAGTCAGCAAAGAATGCTGCCTTGCCAGTTTGACATCGGCAAACAGGCGTTTTGAGCGATTTCAGCGTTTTCCACTTGAAGGCGTCTTCTGCCTCAGAAAAATTATTCACTTTTATTTAGGTGAGATTTGAAAGTGCAACATTTCCATACTTTAATGGGGGCTGTGCTGGCACTGGACCTCGCCCTCCAGCGTCAACGTCGGAGGCAGCGGAGGCAGAGAGAAAGAGTGTAAAATGCAGCCAGAGGGAGGAGGGCCAACAGGGTTCTCAACAGGAGGCCTTACCCTCCCAGGGTATTCCGGCAGCATTTCTCATGCATCAATTTCACTGAGGAACAGTGTCTTGAAGGCTCCGTTTTACCAAGGACATGGTCACAGAGCTCTGCCACCTCTTGCAGCCAGACATGGAGCCTCACCTCAGGAGTGCAACGGCTCTCTCAGTGGCAGTCAAGGTCACCGTCGCCCTCAATTTCTATGCCAGCGGATCCTTCCAGTGTGCAACAGGAGACATATCTATTATATTGCAGTCCGCCGTCCATTGCTGCATCCGCGAGGTCACAGATGCTCTCTACAGAAGGAGAAGGGACTACATTTCCTTCTCTATGACCAGAGAGAAGCAGCGCAAGCGTGCATGTGGCTTTGCCAGGATAGCGGGCTTCCCCATGGTGCAGGGCGCCATTGACTGCACCCACGTCACTTTGCGGGTACCGCATAACAATCCTGAGGTATTCCGTAACCGCAAAGGCTACCACTCACTTAATGTGCAGTTGGTGTGTGACCACACACAGCGAATCCTCACCGTCAATGCCCGCTATCCTGGCAGCAGCCACGATGCCTTCATCCTGCGCCAGACTGTTGTGCCAGCTCTAATCCAGCCACCACATCAAGCTCGCGGCTGGCTGCTGGGAGACAATGGCTAACTGCTCTCCACCTGGCTCATGACTCCCCTCCGCAGCCCCAGCACTCCTGCACAGCACTTATATAATGAGAGCCATGCCGCCACCAGGAACATCATTGAGCAGACCTCGGGGTGCTCAGGCAACGGTTCCGCTGCCTTGACCGCTCGGGAGGAGCCCTCCAGTACTCGGCTGAGCGGGTGTCCCTTTTCGTGGTCGTCTGCTGCATGCTGCACAACTTGGCCATCATGAGGATGCAGCCATTGCCACCAGGCATAGCGGGACCACTTCAGGAGGAGGAAGAGGGAGACGAGGAGGATGAGGAGGAGGAGGAAGAGGAGCAGGAGGAACAGGGGCACGAACAGCAGCGACGGAGGAGCCAGTCACTCAATCGGCCTTGTGGAAGGGCGGTCCGTGACCGCCTCATCAGACTGCAGTTCCAATGAATTCGAGGACACTTCCTGGTTGCTCAGCATGTCCCCATCATTCCATCAATTTCTCATTCCATACCACACCCCAAAGCTGAAATGAGACACAGCGCCAAATCTGCAACATTCCAATAATAAATTTATCCAAATTCAGTAACCACATATATACAACAACATTAACTAATCACCCTTGTGCAAACCCTTACTTCCCCTCTTTACAGTGCCTTTCCCTAATCTAGTGCTCCTATGTAGTCTGTTCCCAGTGGCTGCAGCAGGGCTGGTAGAATGCTGCAGCGTGTCGGTGCCAGAGACTACAGATAGCCTTGCAGGACGCCCTCGACCAGCTCTGGGCCTGGAAGGCCCGGCTGTACACTGCGCCACCTCAGGATGGGCGGCGGCAGTCTGGGCTGGCTGGATGACAGGCAGTGGCAAGGGCAATGGCGGAGTGGCAGTGGTGGGATCAGGAATGCTGTCAGCCTGAGAGAGGACAGCAGGTTCCTGCTCCACTGACCCACTGTCTTCTCCCCCGGGGCAGCACCTCAGCATCCCTGCCAATCTGCTGGAGCACAGATTGCTGGCCTGCTGCGACACCGTGAGATCCCTGAAGGATTGCGGAGGACCTAGCGATGATGGCAGCAGTCAGAGCTTGCGTGGCATCAAGCTGAGCCTGCATGAGAGCAGTCTGAGATTCGATGCCACCAACTATTGACTGCATTACAGCACTAAGACGGTGCGTCGCTTCCGCCTGTGCTGCAATGAAAGCTGCCGTATCGCCCATGACACGCGGCATCAGGTCTGAATCCGCACGGTCTCTCTGGGAGTCCACCATCCTCTGCAGATTGGAAATGATGGGCTCCATGGTGTGCGCATAGCTCTGTGCAATGTTGGAGGCGGACTCCTTCACGCTCCTTACCATTGCCGAGAGGCTCTCGGGCACCCTTGTCATTGCAGCTATTATCTCGGTGTGCATGACCATCGCCCTTCTTGTGAACGCCTCCCCATCGAGGTCCTCATCTGAGACCTGTGCAGCAGAACTCGCCCTCCGGGGAGCTGGCTCCCGAGCTACCCTTTCCCCCTGGCCTTGCTGCAGCCCGCTTGTCCCCGGTGCATCACCCAGTGCAGACCCCTCTACTAAACTTGCCTCTAAAGATCGCGTAGTGCCAGTATCTGAGGTGGTGCCTGCGGGTGAGAGATGCAGTGACGCGGTGCTTTGCTCCTCCTCCTCTTCTCCTTCCTCACTCTCAGTGGGAGGCTCAGGGACAGGCTGGTTATCTGGTTGCTGATTCTCTGAAAGCATAAAGGCACAAGACTCGCGTTAAGGTGAGGGAAGGGGGGTAGGAAGAGAGCAAGGAATGTAGACAGTATCAGAAGCTGGAAAGTGGGAAAGGCTTGTGGTGTGAAGGAGAAGTGGGATGAGAGAAGGAGAGGGGATGAACATTCCATTGTTGCCCACAAGGGGGTAGCCGTTGCCGACGGCCACACTGCCCACCACCTACTGCCCAATGAGTCACAGCACTCGCTCCTCCAGGTCTGAGAGCTGCTGGAGCTGTGCATCACCCTCGCCTGTTCTGTGCTGCTCCCTCCTATTGTGGGCCATCTTGGCCTGCAAGAGAAATGAATGTTTGTGAGTCAGAGTCCAGCAATGTGTTAGGGAGATATGCCTGCCATAGTCGAATAGCTGTAATTGTAGGCAAGGCGTGAGATGTGGATGTGAGTTTGAGTAGGTGCAGATGCTTGGTGGGTGAGTGGTGGGGGTGTGGTGGTTTGTGCAGTGTGTACAGACGGATGCTGGTATGTAGGACCTGTTGAAGCATGTACTCACCCTGACCACCCGAGTGAGGTCATTCAATTTCTTCTGGCGCTGTGTCAAGCTGCGTACAACCACACTATTGGCCGAGACCTCCTGGGCCACTTCCCTCCACATTGCCCTGAAGACCTGGGGAAATGGCCTCCTTCCAGTGTCCGGGAACAGCACTGCCCTCCTTCGCTCCACTCCCGCGACCAATGCCTCGTCCGTGAAATGACGAGTTCTCTCCCTGGATCAGCCATCACGATCGGGGGATTGAGTTCCTTGCAGGTCACCTTCACAGCCAGCACTGCTGATAATGAGGATTTGCACAATGATGCAACCTCCCCTTTAAGAGCTGGAAGGGGCCAGAGTAAAAGATCATTCCCGATTGCATAGGACCTGAAATTCATTATCGCTCTGCTGGTAGCGCCCCTGTAGCGCCCTACTGAGGTCATTAGCGCTTGATTTAGCGCTCCAGCTCTTTCCAGGAGCGCTAACAGCCAATTATGGGGAAGCTCAGAATCATGAGCGCCTGGCGCTAATTTTTCAGGATTTCAAAAATGTATCCCTTTAGTCTGAGTAACAACAGTTACCTCTCCAGAACTATTAAATTATAAAAATATACAGACAGAGAAATATATAGCTGCGGTTCTGATTCTAACCAGACAGACCGTGTTTAGACTTCCTGGCTCCTGCTTGGCTGGAACTGGATATAGGCATGCCAGAGTCCTAACGTTCCGAACGCCCTGCCTGAACTTTGGCGGGAGATCGCCAGAACCCCCCCCAGAGAAACAATGTAAATGGCTGAGAATGGGAGATCGGGAGAACCCTGCAGAATGTCTGGAGCGAAAAGTGGGGTGGAGAGAATTGTTGCTCTCAAAGTGTTTGAATCAAAGTTAAATGGGTTTATGAAATGTTCAGCCCAATGAGCTCCCTGAGTGCTTTGTGAGGTTTAACACCGCACTGCGTGCCAAATGAAAATGCTGTGAAACTGCCCCCTTCCAGGAATGGCACTTTGCTCCTCTTCGAGGATGGGCCCTGAATCTGGATTCTAGTTTAGTGTTGCTGCGAAACCCAAATTACTTCACACCAGCACTAAACTGCGAGTGTGACATTGTCTCGTTGCTTCCAACCTTGGCATTTACATAGGTATGGGGCCTAAAGCTTGTTTTAGGTGGCCGCCAGGATGCCTGCAAAGCTGCCTTTACCAATATGGTGGCACCCATAACACATGCGCAGATCAGGCACAGGATGTTGTGCCCTGAAACTGGTCCTTTTTGCTCCCGTTTTCCACCTGGAAAGTGGGTCCAATGACGACCAATTTCTACCCCTGTATTTGGTACAAGGCGCACCAGCTGGTTTCTGTTGGGTCCTTCCCCATTTCCAGGATCCAGCCTATAGTTAGTTCACAGGCAGTGCCACCTTTCCATGTTGACAGCATTGTGGAGGTTCAGCTTTGATATTGCACTCTTGCTCATGTCATCCCAAATTAATCGATTCCTGAATTTTCCAGGTTTTCCAGCACATTAACATCTTCCACTGGCACTTGTGGCATTGGTGGTAGTTGTCACCATCAGCTGATGCAGGGAATCGGTTTCTTTATGGTGGAGTGAGTCAAATTTTTTTTGTCTTATAATACTCTTGTGCAGCGCCTTGGGACGTTTTACTACGTTAAAGGCGCTATATAAATACAAGTTGTTGTCGTCGAGTGTGATGGAAAAAACACATTTGCAGAAACAATTGACAATGCATGTCTGTGGAGCTGCTCCTCCAGCAGTGGAATGGATCCAGTAGAGTTACACATCACACAATGCAGTAAACATCTTCTGAATCAATCCTGGATTTAGTGTAGCGCAAAGAGAATGCAGGTAGTGCTTCTTAACGTTCTGTGGGTCATTGTTTTACAACTCTGACCACACATCTCATCGTATCAGAAGCTTTGTCGTCTGAATCAGCTCTTCCTGCAACTTCTTAAACACAATGGGGTAGAATTTCCGCTTTGGGCGAAATCGACATTCTGGGTGCAAATTGTGCTCGACATTGCACTGGTTTTCTGAGATGAACCTATGGTTCAAGTTTCCACTCAAACGCATTTGCGTAATCAGAAACGTAAAATCTTCCATGAACTCGTGTCCAGTCCACCACCTGTGAGTAACCTAATTTTAAATCACTGAAATTGACTTTGAAACACTATACTGAACCATTTACTGGTTCAATTGGTGTACACTAGTCAGCTTCTTAGTAAATTCATTATTTTTTAATATTTAGAAACTTTTAAATTGTGCCCACTTGTGTCTTGCGCCTAACAAAAAAGCTTCATTTTAAGAGCCTTCTGGAATGGTCACAAACGGGTGTAGTCGGCAGAAACTCGCCGTGCTCATTATTTCGATCTGGAGACGTGGTTAGTTTTGTGGGAGGAGATGACTTCCAGTGCGACTTTTAAACCAGCGTTAAAGATCGCAGAAACTCAATTTACGCTCGACATAACTTGTGCTTAAAATACCTCGATCTTTTACGCTGGTTTGGCCGATTTCCAGCGAATAGCGGAAATTCTAGGCCAATGTTTTGTTTCTGGTTGTTCAGCAATGGAACTAGCTCTGGTTCTTTCTCTTTTTGCATACGTGGTTGGCCACGTAACATAACCTCACGGGTTAAAGCATGCTTTGTCCAACACGGGAATGAGCTCTCTACATCTGGATCTTTCTTGTCGCACTTCTGTTTGTGATCGAGGTTTCGATTGCTCAGTTAGCCAGTCATGATTTTATCTCCCTGCTTCAGCACAGTAGACAATGTAGGCGGCAGTATCCTGCATTGTTGCTCCGCGTTACCTCTGACTTATTTTTGGCATTGTTGCAATCTCGTACACAATCAATTTGTTCTTTTGTCATAGGACCAAAGATTGAGCCTTGTTTGGTATGTGGAACTGTATAGTGAGCAGGTAAGGAAAGGTATAAAGCTGGGCGAAACACCAGATCTTTTTATAAGCGGTTACAGGCCAATAAGCAAAGAAAGAAAGAAAGACTTGCATTTATATAACTCCTTTCATGAACACCGGACGTCCCAAAGCGCTTTACAGCCAATGAAGTACTTTTTGAAGTGTGGTCACTGTTGTCAGGTAGGTGATTATCATTCGATGAGCTGCCCTGTGCTCATTACTAGTAAACATTTGTTCCCACATTGGCACAGTAAACCATGATTAAACTACAGTATCACTAATCTGATCAGTAGAATCAAACCTCATTGATCATTATAACCAATTGCAAAAGCACACAGCTACAGATGGGTTACAGCTTTGCCAGATATGATCAGTTATAAAAGTCGTCATCACTAAAGTTGAATTCTACGGGACTATTATATGTCTATATTCAGTTGCTTCCTCAGACACAGTCTTTGCCGGTAGCAGTGCAACGTACATGTTCCAGCTGAACAGATGCACTTTCTTTTGGGTTTGCCCCAGATATGCAAAAGTGAACATCAGCCAGAGCAAATAAATTAATTTTTGTGCTCAGATAACCAACAATCCCAGTCGAGCAAGCTGACCATCCCATCTTCTAACCCCAAGCCTCACTTACTATTTGAAGTCCCCTTCGCAGTTTGTTAGACTGGGGCAACAAATTAGTTGTTACAACTGAGAACAGCTTGGCAGGATATGGCCCTCCCCCTTCACAATTATTTGAAGTTTAATGGGAGTGGTTGAGATCTCGTACTGCGAAACAAGGAAAAACTGAAGATAAGGACAATCAGGATCCCCAGGATCACCTGGATTTCTTCCCACTGTTTAGCCTTTAGACTATGTCTGCAAATCTCAAGAAAATGAACATAAAAATTCATTATTTGCAGCGCATGAGATTGCTGAACTTAAATTTGAGCATTCACTGGTTGAAAGGTCACAATTGCATTGCTCCCTCATTCTAGTCTGGCTTCCACAATCCCTGTGGTTTCATATTTAAAAAAAACTCAGTGACTGTTTTCAGAGAGCTTGCATATTTTCCTGTTGGAGTTTTCTTCCTTTTGCACATTTGAAATTAACCCTATTTTATTTCATACACAATTGACTGCACTGTTCATATCTTTTCCTATGGTGAAAAATATATTTTTAATAAAATCGAATTCAGATGTAGAGATCCAGAAGGGAGAGAGACAATATGCCAAGTACATCATGGCCACATCCTGCAGTGTATGAAACCATAATATGCTCTACCAATATTACAAAATAGATTCTGCAAGAAAAGAATTTTCTTTATGCCTATAGTACAATTATAGGGTGGATATTCTTGGCGTGACATCTGTAGGTCTGATAATTCTCTACGGCAATTGATACAGTATGTACTGATTGGTATAGAAAGCTCACTTGAACTCTGTACCGTACTGGATTTTTGTAAGATTCAGCTAAAAGAACTGAAAAATATTCTGGACTGAAGTGGAGCTGTTAAGTCAAGCTAATAATATATTATGCGACAAGGAATGTTGGGGTCGGAGAGGAGGGGTTAGTTGAGACTCATTTTTACTCCATTAAACGTTTAACATTTGCAATTACCTACCCATTTTTGCACAAAACTGCACTCTGCCACGGAAGATACACAACGTTTTCCGTGTCATGGCAAGAAAGAGCATGTATTGGTGCCAGCCTTGGCTCAGTGGTAGCTAGTTAGAAGGTTGTGGGTTCAAGCCCCAGTCCTGATCCTTGAGTATGTAATCGAGATTGCCACTTCAGTATGGAGAAAATGCTGCTCTGTCGAAGAAAAAGTTGAAAAAGAAAGACTTGCATTTACGTAGCACTTTTCACAACCTCAGGACGTCCCAAAGCGCTTTACAGCCAATGAAGTACTTTTGAAGTGTAGTCACTGTTGTAATGTTGGCAATGCAGCAGCCAATTTGCGCACAGCAAGCTCTCACAAACAGCCATGTGATAATGGCCAGATAATTTTTTTTTAGTGATGTGGATTGAGGGATAAATATTGACCCTGGACACCGGGGATAACTCCCCTGCTCTTCTTTGAAATGGTGCCGCAGGATCTTTTACATCCACCTGAGAGAGCAGACGGGGCCTTGGTTTAACGTCTCATCTGAAAGACGGCACCTCCAACAGTGCAGTACTCTCCCAGTACTGCACTGGAGTGTCAGCTAGATTTTTGTGCTCAAGTCTCTGAAGCAGGACTTGAACCCACAGGGGGCAAAATTGAGTGTCTTTGCGCCTCCCGTTACCGCCCCTGGGGGCGCTAACGGGGCGCAAATGGCATTGCGACCGGGCGTGGCGCTGACATCGACTCCCGCCATATTCGGCGGGAGTTTTGCGGCGGTGCTACGGCGTTGCGCCCCGATCTCCTTCGCCCGGAGATCGTGACGTCAGCACCATACGCATCTCCTCGGTAGCGCCCTGGACCCGAAATTGACTTCCGCCCCCTGCAGCAGTGCCGGTCGAAAACACCGACAGCTGCAGGAGGCGTGTATCGGGCGGCCGGCCGCTTCAGGGGTGATGATCAAAGGCGAGGTGGCCGAGGTAAGTAAAAAAAAACTTAAATAACAACAGAAAACGCTGGAAAAACTCAGCAGGCCAGGCAGCATCCGTGGAGAGAGAAAGAGAGTTAACGTTTCAGGTCGATGACCTTTCATCAGAACTGGGAAGAGCCGGAAATCAAATAGATTTAAGGCCAGGGTAAAGCTGGGAAAAGGGGGAGGGGATAAAGGAACAAAGGGAGAGATGAAGAGACATTAAGAGATATGCAAGGCTAGAGGTGGTGTTAATGTGACAGATTAAGGCTGAATGAAGTGTGAAATCCACTGGCAGAATGAAGGACAGCTGCCAGCTTCTAGGAGGAAAAAAAAAGGTGGGGGGGACGACAAATAAAAGGGTGGATAAAATAAAATATAAATGTGATTGGAGCTGAGGTTATGATCTAAAATTGTTGAACTCGATATTGAGTCCAGAGGGCTGTAGCGTGCCTAAACGAAAGATGAGGCACGCTACAGCCCTCTGGACTCAATATCGAGTTCAACAATTTTAGATCATAACCTCAGCTCCAATCACATTTATATTTTATTTTATCCACCCTTTTATTTGTCCCCCCCCCACCTTTTTTTTTCCTCCTAGAAGCTGGCAGCTGTCCTTCATTCTGCCAGTGGATTTCACACTTCATTCAGCCTTAATCTGTCACATTAACACCACCTCTAGCCTTGCATATCTCTTAATGTCTCTTCATCTCTCCCTTTGTTCCTTTATCCCCTCCCCCTTTTCCCAGCTTTACCCTGGCCTTAAATCTATTTGATTTCCGGCTCTTCCCAGTTCTGATGAAAGGTCATCGACCTGAAACGTTAACTCTCTTTCTCTCTCCACGGATGCTGCCTGGCCTGCTGAGTTTTTCCAGCGTTTTCTGTTGTTATTTCGGATTTCCAGCATCCGCAGTATTTTGCTATCGTAAAAAAAAACTTACCTGTCTTGTTCCAGTTTTTTTCGCGGGTTCCTGCCCGCGATCGATCAGCCCGGCACTCTGCTTGAGCCTGCATGCGATGGCCCTTCCCTTTAAGGGAGGGAAGGAGCCTTTGAACACGGCAGCGCTGCACGGCCCATTGTGCAACGCTGTTGAAGTCTCTGCCCCGCCTGCTGACAATTGCACTCCATGAAGGAAGTGGAGCGCTTGATTTAGCATTCCACTTCCTTCTTGGAGCGCAAACGGCAAATTTTTCAAAATTTGAAATCGTTAGCGCCTGACGCTAACTTTTCAAACTTAAAAAAATTAGCGCCCCAAACGGGGCAATCGTAAATTTCTCCCCCACAATCTTTTGACTCAGAAGGAAGCGTGCTACCAGCTGAGCCAGTGCTGACACAGATGTAGGTGTGAATCGGGCACATCCGAAGGTGTTGACTTGCATCTGAGGTATTTAACCTTGTCTGCCTCCTCAGGTGGATATAAAAGATCAAATGGCACTTTTGGAAGAAGAGCAGGAGAGTTCTCTCTGTCCTGCCCAACATTTATCCCTGAACCATCACCACCTCATTTTGTCATTTATCTCATTACTCTTTATGGGACCTTGCTGTGCACAAATTGTCTGCCGTGTTTCCCTACATTACAACAGCACTTCAAAAGTACTTCATTGACTTTGAAGCATTTTGAAATGTCCTGAGGAGATGAAAGGTTCTATATAAATGCAAGTTCTTTCTTTATTTAAATATTATTTGAAATATACATTTTTCCCTGTCTCTGTAAATCAGGGAGTATCAATGTTCTTATTGTTACAGTGATTAATTTTCTAATTGCAATTTCTGTTTAGCCAGTTAAGCTATCAACCATATGGTACCATGGGTTAGAATAACCTGCTGATTATGTAACAATTTTGATATCTATTTGGTGCTAGGAATTGGACATCTTAATAAGGATGTTAGGCTCCTTGCATATGCAAATAAGAATATTATTGCCTGTTTACAGACCCCTCTGGGAAATTGGTCGGCTCCGGGCCTGCTATACTCAGTTTTTTGGTTTCTTCTGCAGCCTAACCAGCAGTCCTTAAATCTCTGAATTGGCCTCCAGGTTGCATCATTAGTTTCATTGGTAAATTGCTTACGCACAGGGGGCACAACGATAACACTAATACATTGCCTCCCATGTAGTATAGGCGCACTGTTCCATACATTATCTGAGATATTGGGACTACTTTTACTGGAGTAGAGAGGGCAACGAGGAGATTTATTGAGGTTTTCAGCATTCTGAAGGGTTTTGATAGATTGAATTGGGAAAGATTATTTCCTTGCAAGAAAGTGTTTAGCAAGGTTAGGAGAAACTTCGTTATATAGAGAGTTAAAACATGGAATGTTTTGCCACTGGGAATAGTTGAGGTAGAGATCAGTACAATTTTAAGGAAAAAGTGGATAATCATTGGAAGCAGAGGAAGCTATCGGACTATGGGGAGAGAACAGAGCAGTGGGATTAGGTTTGATTGCTCTAGCAAAGAGCTGGCACAGACATGGTGGGCCGAATGGTCTCCCTTTTGTACTGTAAACTTCTATGGTTCTACAGTTCTTTGGATTTTTGTCTGGAAGAAGTTGAAGACCCTATTATCCAGTGCTTACATGGGTCTCCACATATTATAATCTACTGCTGCCAGGCTGTGGATCAGCACTCTTTACTGTGGGGGAACAGGATTCTAGGACATTCGTGGACCAAGTGAAGCCCCGATGCATTCGATCTCCTAGCATGTCCAAGGCAGATTTGATGGTTGACAGGAATATGCTGATATTCCTTATGCTCAACAACAACAACAACTTGTATTTATATAGAAACATAGAATCTAGGAGCAGGAGTAGGCCATTTGGCCCGTCGAGCCTGCTCCACCATTCAATACGATCATGGCTGATCATCCAAATCCAGTACCCTGTCCCTGCTTTAATCCCCACAGTACACATATCCCACCCTACCCCCGTAACCCCACGTATTTAATTCCCCCTAACATATCCCATCCTATCCCCATAACCCCACATATTTAATACCCCCCTAACACTAAGGGTCAATTTATCATAGCCAAATCAACCTAACCAGCACATTTTTATATAGCGCCTTTAACATAGTAAAACATCCCATGGCGCTTTACAGGAGTATTATAAAACAAAATTTGACATCGAGCCACATAAGGAGATATTAGGGCAGATGACCAAAAGTTTGGTCAAAGAGATAGAGGTTTAAAGGAGCGTCTTAAAGGAGGAAAGAGAGGTAGTGAGGTGGAGAGGTTTAGGGAGGGAATTCCAGAGCTTAGGGCCTAGGCAACAGAAGGCACGGCCGCCAATGGTTGAGCGATTAAAATCAGGGATGCTCAAGAGGCCAGAATTAGAGGAGCGTAGATATCTCGGGGGGGTTGGGGGGCTGGAGGAGATTAAAGAGATAGGGAGGGGTGAGGCCATGGAGGGGTTTGAAAACAAGGATGAGAATTTTAAAATTGAGGCGTTGCTTAACCGGGGTCAGCGAGCACAGGGGTGATAGGTAAACAGGACTCGGTGCAAGTTAGGACATGGGCAGCCGAGTTTTGGATGACCTCAAGTTTACGTAGGGTAGAATATGGGAGGCCAGGCAGGAGTGCATTGGAATAGTCAAGTCTAGAGGTACGAAAGGCATTAATGAGAGTTTCAGCAGCGGATGAGCTGAGGCAGGACAGAGACGGGCGATGTTACGGAGGTGGAAATAGGTGGTTTTTGTTATGCCGTGGATATGTGGTCGGAAGTTCATTTCAGGGTCAAATATAACACCAAGGTTGCGAACAGTCTGGTTCAGCCTCAGACAGATGCTAGGGAGAGGGATGGAGTCGATGGCTAGGGAAAGGAGTTTGTGGCGGGGACCGAAGACAAGAGCTTTGGTCTTCCCAATATTTAATTGAAGGAGATTTCTGCTCATCCAGTACTAGATGTCGGACAAGCAATCTGGCAATGCTCGGCATTGCTATGGCAGCAATAGTTAAAAAATGTGATGACTGGTATTGCTCCGTCAATACCATGCAATTTGAATAGGCCTGCCCATATTAGGATGGGCGTGTTTGACAGCTTTTGTCACTTCCGGCAAAAAAAGTCTGGAATTGATGTTGATCAATGGCGAGCCGATGGATTTCCTGCCTCTGGGGGTCTGCACGAAATTGGGTAGAAACACAACGGGAAATCTTGACTATAAGTGTTGAGAAGCAACTGTCATTTAGAGCAGTTTATTGTGTATACCCAGCATTGTGGAAATTCTTGCTAGTGATCTGCAAACAGTTGTGAGCTTAACCCAACCTGCCTGGTATAAACAGGGTGGGCAGATGCTTAAAAATGCGGTCGGGTGATTCGCCACCGTGTTCCCAACGCATTCGTGCCTGCCACCATTTTGAACTGCCGGGATTGCGGTAGCGTGGGATCTGCATGCCTCAGGCAGACAGGGAACTAATTGAAATGTGAAAACTGCAGCTTGATGAAGTCTTCAGTGCTGCGATTATAACTTCAAATCACAGACACCCTGCACAGTGCCAAAACCGCCAGGGAAAACTGGGGTAAGGGGCCAAAGTAAGTGATATTTTTTAATTTTTGGAAGGATTCCTTGGGGAGGGCAGGAGGAGCTCCTCCAGGCTCCACATGGCAATCCTTGTGCCTCCCCTGCCACGATCTTGCCTCTCCCTCCCTGGACCGCCATCGGCTCTGCAAACCCTCCAAAACTTGTGCCGTTCCCTTGGGACCCCGGCAGACTGGAAAACTGCTAATGTAACACCCTTATTTAAAAAGGGCAGTAGACAGAAAGCTGGTAACTATAGACCGGTTAGCCTAACATCTGTGGTAGGTAAAATTTTGGAGTCCATTATTAAGGAAACAGTAACAGGACATTTGGATAATCATAATTTAATAGGACAAAGTCAGCATGGTTTTACGAAGGGGAAGTCATGTTTGACAAATTTGCTGGATTTCTTTGAGGAAGTAACATATAGAGTGGATAAAGGGGAACCAGTGGACGTAGTGTATTTAGACTTCCAAAAGGCATTTGACAAGGTGCCACACAAAAGATTATTGCTTAAGGTAAAAAATCACGGGATTGGGGGTAATATTCTGGCATGGATAGAGGATTGGCTATCTAACAGAAAGCAAAGAGTTGGGATAAATGGTTCATTCTCAGACTGGCAATCAGTAACTAGTGGTGTTCCACAGGGGTCAGTGCTGGGTCCCCAACTCTTTACAATCTATATTAATGATTTGGAGGAAGGGACCAAGTGTAACATATCAAAATTTGCAGATGGTACAAAGATGGGAGGGAAAGTAGTGAGTGAGGAGGACATAAAAAACCTGCAAGGGGACATAGACAGGCTAAGTAAATGGGCAGAGATTTGGCAGATGGAATACAACACTGGAAAGTGTGAGGTGATGCACTTTGGCAGGAAAAATCCTAGAGCAATTTATTATCTTAATGGCAAGAAACTGGAGAGTACTGAAGTGCAAAGGGATCTGGGGGTCCTGGTGCACGAAACTCAAAAGGTTAGTATGCAGGTGCAGCAAGTGATTAAGAAGGCAAATGGAATGTTGGCTTTCATTGCTAGGGGGATAGAATATAAAAATAGGGAGGTATTGCTTCAGTTGTACAAGGTATTGTTGAGACCGCACCTGGAATACTGCATACAGTTTTGGTGTCCTTGCTTAAGGAAAGACATCCTTGCTCTCGAGGCAGTGCAAAAAAGGTTCACTCGGTTAATCCCGGGGATGAGGGGGTGGTCATATGAGGAGAGGTTGGGTAGATTGGGACTCTACTCATTGGAGTTCAGAAGAATGAGAGGCGATCTTATTGAAACATATAAGATTGTGAAGGGGTTGGATCGGGTGGATGCGGGGAGGATGTTCCCGATGACGGGTGAGACTAGAACTAGGGGACATAGTCTTAGAATAAGGGGCTGCTCTTTCAAAACTGAGATGAGGAGGAACTACTTCACTCAGAGGGTGGTAGGTCCATGGAATATGCTGCCACAAAAAGCTGTAGAAGCTACATCATTAAATAAATTTAAAACAGAAATAGACAGTTTCCTAGAAGTAAAGGGCATTAAGGGTTACGGGGAGCGGGCAGGAATTTGGACATGAGTCTAGGTTCGGATCGGTCATGGCCCTGTGGGTAGTGGAGCGGGCCCAGGGACCGTGTAGCCTGATTCTGCTCCTATTTCGTGTGTGCAATTCTGTTAGATGCAGGAGATGGTTCTGTGATAGATAGTAGATTGGCGGTTAGGATCAGATCAGCCATGATCTTATTGAATGGCGGAGCAGGCTCGAGGGGCCGATTGGCCTACTCCTGCTCCTAGTTCTTATGTTATGTTCTTATGTATCCAGCTCCTGCCTCAATTTCCACTCCCGCCCACTGGCCTTGACGTCAGTTGAGACAAATCTCAACTATGAAGCCTGGGAGTTAAAATGGCCTGGGCCTCACGCCAATGATTCTGTGGGGCAACTCGCGCCCAAGGTTAAAATCGGGATTATAGTTGGTAAGGTGAACTTGACCAGTCCCCTTAAGGCTGTTGCTCAGGCATTACATGTGAAGAACTAACCTAAATAAACACTTCCTGAGGTCAATTAGAGGTTAATTGTTGAGGGAGGTTTTTGTAGCTTGGCAGCTGTTATAAATCTAGGGAGAAGGTAGATTATTGGCAAAAACAACAGGATATAATCATGTTTTATATATTTTTGACACTTTGAAGTGTTACAGAAGTGAACGGACTGCAAGATTTTTTATGTATATTAGTGAACCTTCCATGGCGTTGCTCACGGTAAATCCGAGGATGCACTGTTTTATAAAAATAGGAATACTGGGGTAGAGTTGCCGCTCGGTTGCGCTGGTTTTTTTCGGTGCGATTCGGCCGAAATCGGCGTAACCCGCACAAAAGATCGCGGAATTTTAAGTGCGAATTATGTTAATTGCAAATCGCGTTCCTGCGATCTTCTGTGCTAGTTTTAAGAACATCGCATTGGAAGCAGGCCCTGCCCACAAATGTGGCCACGCCCCCAGGATGAATTAATCATCATTGGGGGTTTCCGCTAATTGCGCCCGTTTGCGAGCCTTCGAGGAGGCGCTAAAAATTAAACTGGTCCTTTTGGGTGCACGGACACTAATAGGCACATTTTGAATGTAATTTGTTTTTAAATTTACTATGAAACTGACTACTGTATCCCAACATGACTAGCAAATGGTTCTGAATATTTTTTTAAGTAATTTAAAATCGGGCTACTCACAGGTGGTGGATTGACACTGTGATTAAAATGCTTATTTTTTGTGATATACCCATTTTCAGCTGTATTAATCAAACTGCACCAAGTTATGACTCTTACATATACCAAGGAATATTTTTTAAAGCAATTTTTAAAAAAAATTACATTTAAAACGCTGCCCAATTGCGCTGGTTCGTGGCAGATTTTGTGTTTGATGGTTTGCAAATTAGTTTGAGCGAAAACTTGGGGGAAAAAAAACACTTCTCCAAAATGGCCGCAATTTTAGGCTCAAGTTGCTCCCGGATCGCCAATTGTCCCCAAAGCTTAAACTCTCCCCCAACATCATACCAAATTATTTTGTGGCTAAAGTGTAGGTATATCCCCTTTAAAAGCTACAAAGTTTAATTAATGTTAAATAAACACTGGATGAGCTCATTTGAAATGCTATTCAGACTGAAGATTGGAACCCTGGCTTTGTTTTGTACAAATGTCACTTAAGAGCATGCAGATATTGTGGCTGTGGTATTTCTGTTTTGGGGAATTTTGCACATTACAATGACTGTTTGTTTTCCCTTGATACTTGTTTTTCAGTGTAACACCAAACTTTTCATCAGACAATGCGTGACATTTGAAGTGTGCTGAACAGGAAGTATGTGCATACGTAAAGGCTTTATAGTATAATAGACATACAATATAGCAGTGTAATTTTCCCCAATATGCTGTAAAATAACTGAAATGTAATTTTACAATGGTTACATCATATATTTAATGTTGCAGTAAAGCTGTCATCATCCAGCAACTGAACGGTCCTTTATTGGGTCTCCAGGCTAGAGACAGCCCACTTCAATGGCCTATCCAATAGGTCGATCTCCAGCTCACTGCTATTAAACTGAATATGGATTGGTTTCCTTCCTGCTCCAGGACTCTGATCCGACTGCAATGGCTCCAGAGGTGCCAACTGGGCATATAGGTGGAAACTCGGAGAAACAGCCACATTTACTGAGAAACTGTTTGCGTATTAAATACAGCAAGTTGGCATCCCTGCAACCCCATTACAAAAAAATCTCGACTAACTGGCCCCTTCAACTGTTGGACTGATGTTAATCACTGATTTTTTTTCTTCCCTTGATTAACCTACCTCAAGATCAATAGCCATTCAAATACTGCCTGGCAATTCGGTCAGTCTTCGGTTTTTATTAGTTGCAAATAAATCCTCCAGAGCCCTTCTTTCTTGTCCCAGTGCCAGTAACTATCTCTCAGAAGCTGTCTGCTGTGTTACTGCCAAAGGTTTCTTCTATCCTGACAGACATCTGCCTCGCAGGCTCATTTTAAAATGTTTTCCCTTTAGTTTTATCAGTTCACTCTTTCAGTTTCTGTCAGCCTTCTCAAATTCAGTCTTTTCCTTGTGCTCTGCTTATTATTATTGCCCATTGAGTCCAGTCCTAAGTCTTGGTGCAAACTGGTTTTCTAAAAAAATAACTTACTGGTTAAAGTTCTTTTCTCACTCTGTGATTTTTGTTAGTCTATCCCCATCGATTCAATATTTTTTTTATTCATTCATGGGATGTGTGTGTCGCTGGCAAGGCCAGAATTTATTGCCCATCCCTAATTGCCCTCGAGAAGGTGGTGGTGAGCCACCTTCTTGAACCGCTGCAGTCCGTGCACCCACAGTGCTGTTAGGTAGTGAGTTCCACGATTTTGACCCAGCGACAGTGAAAGAACGGCGATATATTTCCAAGTCAGGATGGTGTATGACTTGGAGGGGAACTTGGAGGTGGTGGTGTTCCCATGCACTTGCTGCCCTTGTCCTTCTAGTGTCAGCTGTGGCTCAGTTGGTCGCACTCTCGCCTCTGAGTCAGAAGGTTGTGGGCTTATAGTCCCATTAGGCTGACACTCCAGTGCAGTACTGATAAAGTGCTGCACTGTCAGAGGTGCCGACTTTTGGATGAGATGTTAAACCACGGCCCCATCTGCCCTCTCATGTAAACGATCCTGTGACACTATTTCAAAGAAGAGCAGGGGAGTTCTCCCCGGTGTCCTGGCCAATATTTATCCCTCAATTAACATCACTAAAATAGTTTATCTGGTCATTATCACATTGCTGTTTGTGGGGGCTTGCTGTGTGCAAATTGGCTGCCGCGTTTCCTACATTACAACAGTGACTACACCTCAAAAATTACTTCATTGGCTGTAAAGCGCTTTGGGACGTCCGGTGGTCGTGAAAGGCGCTGTATAAATGCAAGTCTATTTTTTTGGCGGCGGTTGCTACATTCACCAAGTCTCATATCTTCAGCAGCCCTCCTGATCCTACTGTGTATTGTCACTTGTCACATTGAGCAAAAAGTAACTCAGCAACAAGCACAATCTGTGGGCACTTTGAGATTGTCGACCTCCAATGCACATTGGAAAAAAAAGGTGAAATTCCACTTCTGATGTAAACTGTGAGAATGCCTGTGCTTTTCCTTAATTAATGATTTGCTAATGAAATTATATTCGCAGTAATCATCATCATTTTCACGTCTTCTCGCTGTTCCCTTTGGAAGGATTCGCAGGCTGTTTAACAGTCTGACAGGTCGCGTGAACGCTCCTTCCATGGCCGTAACCATTTTTATACCAGCTGATAGGGTGGTTAGTCCTATACAGCGAGAGGGTTTTATGGGCTCCCACACCCCATATGATCGGGGGGGGGGGGTGGGGGGGGCGCGGGGGCACACACACCTTACTGGATGTGAGTATCCTGCTGATGTCAACCCAGAATTCAAAACCAGAGTTCCGACTCCTCTCGCTGGGACTGTCTGGAGTGGGGTTTGAACCCTGCATCTTCTCGCCCCAGAGGCTGGAATGGTACCACTGCTCCAAAGGCTCCTTCTCAGTAACTGTACATTTCTAAGCTGCTTGGTCCTGTGATTTTGAATATGAGTCATTAATTATGGAGAAAAACAGGCATTGTCTCATTTTTTATTCACAAAAGACTTCCAGCTCCGTAAGTTCAAGAAACTTTTTTCAGGTTTGCAAGCTGTTATTCAAAGATTATGAAAGCAGAATAGAGAAAAAAAGAAAACTCTAAAATGGTTTTCATGCATCATTGGATTCTCCTGACTGTCCTGTCCTCAGACTTGTATAGATAACTTTCATAAATCAGCCAATTATTATTAACTAATAGGCTAGGCCACAATCAGCCTGACATCAGCTTGGCTAAGGTTTCCATTGATTTATTCAAATACCATCCACAAACCTAATTCAGTGATAGGCTCTGGGGGGTGTTAAGATGTTCTTGAAACCTAGTAAGAAAGAGAATTAGACAATTAGGGGGGAATTTTATCCCCCAAAAACGAGTGGGTTTGGGTCAGGTGGGATGTTAAAATGTTCACACACCTGAACCCAACCCACCTCGAACCCGCCCAGTTCCGATTTTAACGGAGGCGGGACGGGGGCCAGGCAACCAACCCACTGCCAGGAGGCGGGTGGCTCATTGAAATATTTTTTCTCCATTTTAGGTTTAACCCTGGCCGGCCGGGTTTCCCAGGACTCAGGAAACCCGACAGCTAAAGGGAGGCGAGGATTGCTGGTAAGCACTGCTTGTGGGCCAGGAGGAGCGGGAGTGCTTGCCCCCGGCCCCTCGAGCTTACCTGTAAACCACTCCCGCGATTGTCCGAAAGCCCCGCGCCACCCCCCGCGATTGGACACACCCCCCCCCCACCCTGAGCCATGATGGCCCCCGAACCACAATCTTCCACCAACCTGGCCTTTCTGATCTCCCCCGCCCTCCCCCCACCCCCCACACTGGTCTCTCCGATCCCTCCCTCCTTGCTCTGTGCTCCCCTGCTGTGGCCTCCGATCTCCAACCCCTGGCCTTTCCGACTCCCCTGGCCTTTTTGATCTCCTCCTGGCTTTTCCGATCTCCCTCCCCGCCCCCCACTGTTTCAATCACCCTTCGGCATTTTGGATCTCCCCTCTAGGCCTCTCCAATCTCCCCCTGGTCTTTCCAAGCTCCCTCACCCCCGGTCTTTCCGATATCCCCCACCCCCCCACTCCTGCCCCAGCCTCCGCTCTCCCCCCACCTCCCCCCACACGGCCTTTCCGATCCCTCCCTCCCTCCTCTCCTCTCCGCTCCCAGGCTGCGGCCTGGTGCAGAAGGCTTACCTGCCCGACAGCCAGCCAGCTTCTCAAGCTGGCTGGCTACGGCCGGGAAATGGAGACAATAAATGTTAATCAGGTCTTGCTGTTAAATTCCGCAGGACCTGAGGGAAACCTATTCTTCCGGGTTTCCCAAACGCAAAACAGCCCCCCTCACCATGCTCCCTCCCCGCATCCCCGTAAATATCGGAGCCTTAATATCTGAATGTGTTCCGTGTAAATAAACTGGTTATTTACAAAAGTCAAGTCCAATAGGCAGAATCTGTGAAGTTTCTACTGACTCTCTTGTCTGTTCAGAAATGCACCTTGAAGCGCTAATGGAGGTTTGAGGTTTCTGAATTAACTGGCCAAGTGATAGAGCTGTATTAAGTAATACAAATTGCTCCTTCAGGTGCTGAAGAAATGACTGGTCTGTTAAAGCAAGGGTTTGTGCTCGATCCAGAAACTAGGCAATCTTACATTCCTCAATTTGCTTGTACTGGAGTTGTGAAATTCACAGATGAAAGTAACCTAATGTGGTCGAGATTGGACAGCTTACATTATAGGACACACTAAATTAGCTCCACCTCTTTGTTAAATTCAGTAGCCCAAATGTTACGGGTAGGTGTGGACCCAGCAGTATGCACTGCAGTCACAGAGTGTTGGTCAATATATTCACGGGTTGATTTAAATCGGCCCGCCTGGTGGAAACTGGGCAAGTGGGCAGTTAGTGCTGGCTGGGACACTTACCCACCGATGACACGCTCCGTTCCCACTGTCTTCCATTTTAACCTGCTCTTCTGAGCAGGCGGTAAGCACACCCGCCTGAAGCTGGCAGGGGTTATAGAATCGTAGAATGATACAGTGCAGAAGGAGGCCGTTCGCCCCATCGTACCTGTGCCGAATTGTTGGTCGAGCTATCCAATTAATCCCACTCCCTCCCATCACACACATATGCAAATTGGCTCCTATGACATCATTGGGCCCCAGATGCTATTTTAACTAATGGCCCGAGCGAGGAAGCTGCTGTGGCTTTCCCGCCACGTGAAGACAGCAGGAAGAAGAGCTGGGACCAGAAGAGACCCAAACAGGAACTTGTTTTTTTTTTAAACTGTTCTTAACTTTCATTGTGTGGCCATGAGGAGCAGGAATGCCCTTGCAGGGCCCACCAGGAAAATTTTGGTCTCTTCTGCCCTGAACTGCCCCCCCACCGCCCCCCCGCCTCCATAGAAACATAGAAGATAGGAGCAGGAGTAGGCCATTCGGCCCCTCGAGCCTGCTCCGCCATTTAATGAGATCATGGCTGATCATCTAAATTCAGTACCCTGTCCCTGCTTTCTCCCCATATCCCTTGATCCCTTTAGCCTTAAGAAATATATCTAACTCCTTCTTGAATATATTTAATGAATTGGCCTCCACTGCCTTCTGTGGCAGAGAATTCCACAGGTTCACCACTCTCTGGGTGAAGAAATTCCTCCTCATCTCAGTCCTAAATGGCTTACCCCTTATCCTTAGACTGTGACCCCTGGTTCTGGACTCCCCGACCCTTCCCAAATCCTAAAGCCCCCCTCCCCGTGACTTACCTGGGTGTCAGTGACCATTTCTTCAGTCCCGGCTGGCGGTCTCCTGCACCCAACACTCCGCTCCTGCCTGCTGCCCAGCTGTCGCTTCCTGCCCGTTTTGTGCACCCAACTGACTGGGAGCATGCAAGTGAGGACCTGGAGTTAAAATTGCCCAGGACTCACGCTGCCGAGCTCAGAGGATTTTGGTGCTCACCTCAGCCGTTGCCTGCCCGATTCCTGCTCGGGGTTAAAATTGAGCCTTGTCATTGTTTAGTTCAGCTGGGGTCAGAAATGCTCATCCCGTTAGCTTTAACTCTGGGGAGGGGTGGAATTCTTCTAATAACATTTATGGTCGTTCATCTTAATTATCAATCAGTTAGGTGATTAATTCTTGTAGTTACGTGTCTATATAAGTAGTGCATGACCACTCAAAGACCACTAGAAGAAGCATTGATTTTTACTATCTGCTAGACTAGTGATCGTATGAGCAGTATTCTTAAAAGAAACTTTGGAGTGCCCAGAAATCATTAGCCATTTTACACTAAGCAAAACCTCTTAACATTTTCTAAAGTGTTTGCTTTGCCAATCTTTTGTCAAAATTTACTACATTAGCTCATAGCAGAGGCACCAGATGGGTTGTGATCTCAGTGAGTCCTTTCCTACTCAAAGTGTAAGTTAGTATATAAATATCATTTCATTTATTCTAATAGTTCAATATACTTGTGTTTCTAAACAATATATTTCTGAAGTTTGTGCAAAAAGTGAAAACTTCCGACAGCAACATTTACACATGAAGATTGTGTCATGATCTCATTTCATACCATGGAGTAAATTAATTGAATCTAATTGTTTTTTTATTTCTGTCTCACGCAATCCAGTTTATCAGTTGTGGCATCATCAGAAACGACCCTGCAGTTGTTTTAAACTGGGTACCAATCACAGCCTGGATTTGAATGCGTATTTTCCTCTTTTTCTGAATATTGTGTCTGCTTCATTCACGTTAAAGGCCAAAAAGCAAAGTGGTGGATGTGCACTGTGGATGATTGAGTGATATCAATCCATTAGCAGGAGCAAATCCTGGGATGATGCACATGTAATAATGCTAACTTCCACACTTCTGAAATAAGTAGCCACTTAACAGGTAGAACAGATGATAATTTCTCTAATCCAACTGTGGAGTGTGTTAAATATGCACCTAAAGATTCTTGGGCTGAAATGGAAGATTGCGCAGATTACAACAGTAAGACTAAATACAAGACGGTGATCAGAATTTAATCAGAATAGAAGCAAAGTACATACCATGAATATATTGGGCCGGATATTCCGATCCCTACGGGTGTGTATGCGCTGTGGACACACCCGTAGGGACATCGGAAATGCCGGTTTCAGGCATGCACAGCGCATGCGCTGAAAAACGGCATTTCCGATCTGTCAAGAATGCTCTTGACAGATTGGACGCCTGCCCTGGAGAAGGGCCTCTGCGGGCGGATAGTGCCGCTTTCTGGAGCCCCTCTGCCCGCAGAAAACCCTTAGAATTCTTACGCCTGGTAAAATCAGGCGTAAGGCCTGCTTTTACCAGGATAAGAGTTGAAAAAAAATTTTAATTTTTTTTCCGCTCATTTATCATTTAAAAATACTTTAAAAAAAGGTAAGTTTAGTTTTAGCCCTGTAAAAAACTTTAATTATTTTTTTCAAAAAATTAAATTTTTGTTTAAAATATTTAATTTATTATAATTTCAACTCATTTTAAAAATGTGATTTAAAAAAAAATTATTTCATGTTTTAAAGTGTTTTTGGGGTGATCTCCATTCATATATTTGACAGGTCTAGCTGTCAAGTGTATGAAGGGAGATTCCCTTCTCCTATTGGCTCCCCATGGCCCACGTGATCCCAGGGACGCTTGCGAACCGCATACACCTCTGGGATACCTGGGCCCTGCGCACTTGGAGTTGGAGAGGCCCAGGAGCGGAACTATACGCACCTCGGGAGCCCTCAGGTAAGTGTGTAGATTTTTTCCAGATCGGAGGCCTCCGCACGCGGGAAGCCTCCGATCGGAAAATACGGCCCATGGTTTATTAAATGCAATGCAGTAAAAAAAAATGAAGGCATGTCTGAAATATGTTACTGCCTGTTCTATGGAAAATCATTTTAATTCAAGAGAATAATTATTTACAGATACAAAAGTTTTAATTAAAAATGTAGATGCTAAATCTACACTATGCATTTTTGATAATCTGCATCTTATTACATTTAACAAAGAGAAAAAAAATGTCAAAGCAATGAACGATGTTTTGAATTATAATAAGTACTCCCAATCTTTATGGAATTGCATCTCAGTTGCGTTTTGCTTTTTGTGCAAAGTCATGGTAATATGCCCATAGCAAATTACAAATAATATTTCCTAGAATGGAAAGAGAGGGTCTGAACCGCACAGGGCACTGGCTTTTTGCCAATGGGATGTCGCCTATTTGTAAAGTACTATGGTCACCATGTGGCAAAGGACAATAAATGGACCTTTGCACGGATGTTTCTGGGAAGCTGACATGATAGACATCAACCCTATGACATGAGACACTTAGTGTTTTTTACATAGGATTACATAGGATATACAGCACAGAAACATTCGGCCCAACCAGTCCATGCTGGCGTTTATGCTCCACTCGAGCCTCCTCCCGTCTTTCCTCATCTAACTCTATCAGCATAACCCTCTATTCCCTTCTTCCTCATATGCTTATCTAGCCTCCCCTTAAATGCATCTATACTATTTGCCTCCATTACTCCCTGTGGTAGTGAGTTCCACATTCTCACCAATTTCTGGGTAAAGAAGTTTCTTCTGAATTCCCTATTGGATTTCTTGGTGACTATCTTATATTGATGGCCTCTAGTTTTGCTCTTCCCCACAAGTGGAAACACTCACTCTGTATCTACCCTATTAAAACCTTTCATAATTTTAAAGACCTCTATTAGGTCACCCTCAACCTTTTCTTTTCAAGAGAAAAGAGACCCAGCCTGTTCATCCTTTCCTGATATGTATACCCTCACATTTCTGGTATCATCCTTGTAAATCTTCTCTGTAGCATCTCCAGTGCCTCTATATCCTTTTTATAATATGGCGACCAGAACTGTATGCAGTACTCCAAGTGTGGTCTAACCAGGGTTCGCTACAGGTTTAGCATAACTTCCCTACTTTTCAATTCTATCCCTCTAGAAATAAACCCTAGTGCTTGGTTTGCTTTTTTTATGGCTTTGTTAACCTGTGTCACTACTTTTAGTGATTTGTGTATTTGTACTCCGAGATCCCTTTGCTCCTCTACCCCACCCAGACTCGCACCCTCCAAGTAATAAGTGACCTCCCTATTCTTCCTACCAAAACATAATACCTCACATTTATCTGTGTTGAACTTCATTTGTCAATTATATGCCCATTCTGCAAGTTTATTACTGTCTTCCTGTAATTTGTTGCAGTCCTCCTCAGTATTGGCTTTCCCCCCCAATTTGTGGAACACCACTACCCACCTTCTGCCACTGTGAATAGCTACCCTTTACCCCTACTCTCTGCTTTCTGTCTTGAAGTCAGCTAGCTATCCATTCTGCCAGCTAGCTATCCATTCAGTTTTTGAAATTGGATTTGATGCCTTTGCATTAAGTCTTCATTATGTTCTGTTGCATGTTGACTCAGTATCATGGAATACTGAAGCTGTGACACTAGACAGTCACCATATTGGACCTACAACCAGTTGTATGTCAATGGGAATGATGGCTCTACACAGTGAATTTCTCATAAATATTTCCTAATAATCTGCTAATTTGCTTGTCATCATTGGTTACATTGCAATTATGAATACTTTAGGTCACTTTTAATTTGTGAGAACTGCCATTATTAAGATCTTTCCCTTCTTCCTGTTCTAAGTTACAGTCTGCATGTGAGTTAACAACTCAATTTTCAATTCTGTGCACTCGAATCTGCGAATGTTTCACTGATTGGCCATTAACAACACAATCCTTTATCAGCAATTTCTTTCCACCCATAAATGTCCAGAAATGCATTTTTGCAGGGGAGCAGCAATAGGGCGACTGTAAAGATGGCAGAAACGCCCATTACTACCTTTTACCAGCACAACTGTTTCCTGACATCTACTTTTTCATGAAGGAAAATGTGATCCCCAGTCTGTGCTCTGTAGGAACGACATAAAGGCTGTGCTGAGACTTCCAAAATAAGTTGTTTCTGTAAATTATGGATACTTTTGTTACTATTTCAGTGGTAATTTCAGTTAATGGTGTTTTTCATTCCATGTTTAACCTCTTTGGGTTATCAAGGCAATAATACACAGACTGGCTTTTTAGTCTCAAAGACTGACCAGACGTTCAAATTAAGCATTTGTACCAACCTCGCACGAGTCTCCTGGTTTCGCATTTCAACATAACTGCGTGCCCGAGAATTTTTTTTCTTTCTCTGGAACGGGGTTGTATCGTTGATGCAAATTTGCTATTCTAATTGTATCTTATTCTCAGAAAAAAATACTTGAACCCGAGGGTCAATGGGGATAAATACAACTACGACCGTTGGTTGGTGACTGAATAATTAAAAACCAAAAATAAATCACTTTAGGCTCCATTTGTCGCTATCTGATATTCATAGCGGTGAATTCAGTTAGATACAGTCGGGATAGCCACATTAAGGAGTATTTTCCACCATCTGCAACTCCAGTTTAAATATTTTATTGCTGAAACCAGACGCATACCAAAAAGACAGCTCTGACCCAGAGCTCTCAGACTGCAGTGAAAACAAAAACACCCCAGGGTTTTTAACTGAGAGAAATGTTATGGAAAAAATTACTAAATTCTGACCAACTGCAGATAACATGTCCTTTCGAGTAAAGGCAATCTGAGTTACACTGCCCCATGTGTCTTTAGATTGGACAGAAAGGAAACAGAAAATCGACACAGATACCAGAAAAAAGAGAATTACGATTGGATGCGTGGATGTTTTTTAGCTGTTCGCAAGGAAAATTTGTTTGCAGTACTAATTGCCGAATCCTTGTTGCACTGCTCTGAATGTATGCTGTTTGACTCCAGTGCCAAGGTTATGAGGCCTTACTGAGCGAGCAGGACTCACTCCATGCCGATGACTCATAACAATGGAATACTGTGGAAAAGAAAACAAAATCTGTAATGTGAATCACTGACACGTCTGCAGTAACAGCACTATCCCCCCTCCCCCCGCCCCCCAAAGCACAGCAGAGATCCGCCTTACCAGAGTACTGTAGCAACTGCAGTGCCGGGATAAGGATGTTACCGAGCATTAGTGACATTTTTTTTACAGCGAGTACATAAATTACAAAGTGCCTACATATTAAAGGTGGGGGCACAGCCTGGAAGACCGTTTTATAAGGTGACTTGGATGTATGGGCAATAAATTGAACTGAGGCAGATAGGAATCTGCAGGAGTTGTATGCTAATGTAAAGCTAAAGAGAGGACATTCCTTAGTCCAACTTAACTGAGGTAATACAAAATGTAACCAGGGAATCAGACGGAAGTCGTTTTTTTTTTAGATTTGTATGGAATCTCCCGTTTTCATGTGTTTTTGCCACTTCAATAAAATCACAATTTCCAAAGTAATCACTGATTTATATGTTACTGAAACAATATGCAGTATTTTATGTTGCTGTGTTACTTGATAATTGATTCCAGCAGAACTTGCAGCAGAAACATTTTATGAACAAAGATTCTCCTCGCCGTTGTGCTGTCGTCACCAGGTTCCCATTCATTCGTTTTGCTACACGTGTGAGGGGAACGGCCCGCATTGGCAAGGGAATAACCCCATTTCAACTGGATAAAGGATGCTCTGCTGCAGAAAGGCTGAGAGGGCAGCCTTGCCGTTAAAAGAAACGCTGGGATTGTTTTCAAACACTCATTTTTTTGCTTTCATGTGTCTTTTGGTAAGTGCTAAAATTAAGTTAATACGTGGAAACAAAATGATTTATTCCAGACACATTAGGGTCAATTTTAACTTGCCAAGATCAGCATTTACGGGGCAGTAAAGGCCTCAAAATGATGTTAGTAGACTTACAGCCCCTTTAAAGCCAACGATCAGTTTGCTGCCACTTTCAGAGGGGCCTATTGCTGGGCGGCGAAGCGCCTGCCTGATCAGACAGACGGCCCCTTTTAATATGCAAATAGAGGACCTATGACCTATGCAAAAATGGTCAAAAAAATCCCAAAACATCACAATCACTCTTTGTGTGAAGAATGTCCTGACATCAGTCCTAAATTTACCTTTCACTAGCTTGAAACTGTATTCCCTAGTCTGCAATTTAATTTAAATTAATATTCCAGATTTACTTTTTATATCCTCATAATTATTTTATATAGCGCTATAAGATTATCTCGCAAACACCTCCCAAAGCCCAAGTGTCTCCTTTCTTTACTCAAAGTTTAGTCCTTTGACACTAAGGCCTAGAAATTCGATGTTTCTCAGGCGAAAAATGGCCACTTAAGTATCCAATATCAATATGGCAGGTGAGATGCGCATTCACTACATGCCAGAAGATCGCTGTCCACCATACTGGCTGTCTTCACAACAGTTTTACTGCAGTCATGGGTGATCTGGTAGGCCTGCCTTTTGGGCGAGAGGATGAGGGTGAGAAGCAAGAAGGACAGGAGAGAGCAGGAACAGCTCGCAGAAGAAGGAGACGAAGGGCACTGCGCAGAAGGCACCGTGGGTCTTCAGAAAGCACTTCTCCGACCTCAACTTCATGGAGAAGCAATGTGCCAGGCGTCTTCCCCTCACAAAGGAGGCTGTCATTGAACTATGTAATCTGCTGCAGCCACAACTTGAGTCTCGGACTAGAGCATGGACAGGAGAGAGCAAGAGACAGCCTGTGGCTGTCAAAGTCGTCGTGGCCCTGAGCTTTTATGCAACAAGCTCGGTCCAGGCTGCAGTAGATGACATTAACGATATCTCACAGCTTCCAGTCCACCGCTGTGTCAGGGAGGTCACTGAGGCTCTCCATGCCAGGAGGAACACCTACATCTCGTTTCCCCATAGACAGAGTGGAGCAGGATGAGAAAGCACCAGTCTTCACCCACATTACAGGGTCCAAGGTGCCATAGATTGGACCCACATTGCCTTGAGTGCTCCCCATCTGCAGACTGGCATCTTTCTGATTAGAAAGGGATTCCACTCCCTTAACATCCCGCTTGTTTACAAAAACAGGCAGGTCTGTGCCTGGTACCCTGGCAGCAGTTATGATTCATTTATCATGCGACAGTCCTCTCTGCCATCTTTATTCTAAACAGGCCTTCAAGTTACAGGCAGGCTACTGGGCAACGAGTGATATCCCCTCCAGACATGGCTCATGACTCCTGTCAGGAACACGCAATGCTAACGCTGCCTGGACTGCTTGGGAGGAGCCTTGCAGTACAGCCCTCAGTGGGTATATGGTTGTCTGCTGCATGATTCATAACTCTGCCATGATGAGGGAGCAGCCCTTACCACCAGGAGGAGGAAGAGCAGGAGTGGCATCGACCACCAGTGCGCCTAGCTACCAGAGCTCTCAGAGAGCAGCTCATCGAAGAGCACTTCACCTGAACCATCCCTCCCATCCCCAATACATCAACAGTCCCGCAATCCTTATCATCACCGTCAATACTGCTACCATACCTTTGCCTTCCTTCAGTCCAGCCTTACGGGTCTTCCCCTCACTCACTACAAATATAAATACCAACACCAAATCCAGAACAAAAACAAATTTATCACACGACATTGTAAGGCTTACCACAGTCAATTAGGGTCATGTCTTCAAAGAAGTCAATGAGGTTTGTTTGGCAGGATTTCCCCTTCTGAATCAATGTTAATAGCTGTTTGCTGGTTATTGTCGTACAAATAATCTTCACGCTTACTCCTGATTTGATTATTTTACATGGAATGGAACTGAAAGTAATGGGTCTGTAGTTGCCTGAGTCTGTTTTATGCCCCTTTTAAAAAATGAGCACCATTTTAGCCTGTTTCAATTCTACTGGTACCTTCCCAGCATCCAGTGACTACTTCATAATGATTGTCAATGCTTCATTTATCTCCTCCCTCGTCTCTTTCAGCACTGTGAGACAAACACCATCTCTCTCTGGAGATTCATTTGTATTGAGCCCTCTCAGCTTGTGTAAGACTTTGAATAAAAAGTTGCTCCTCTGGAATTTCCTTCTGTTCAGGCAAGCAAAAATAATAATAGAAGCAATGATTGCTGACGTTATTTATAGTTGATCAATTATAAGGGTAGGTATTTCCAGAGATTTGGAATTTAGATAGCCTTCTAGTTTAACAAAATAGAAGAAGTAACAAGGTCGTGCTACTTATAAGCCTGTTAACTTAATATCGGCGAAGAAAAAACACTGGAGTCTATTATAAAGGAAGTCATTCAAGCATATTTAACAAGAATAAAGATGTTGGTCTAGAAATTCAATGGAGCTGCAACCATTTTTCGGGAGCTAAATGGGCGCCTAAGCCTCCAATATGGTGGGAAGGAAGTGCGTGTTCATTACGAGCCGGAAGTGCGCTGCCTGCCATATTGCTATAGGAAAGAAAATACGCGTCCAGGGCTCGCGCATGAACGCCCCATTCATGATTGCCCTCCATCCCCTGGTCACCCTCCTCCCGATCACTCTCCCTTCCCTGGTCCGGTCGCCCCCCACCCCAACCTCCCTCCCTTTGCCGATTGCTCCCCTCCTGATCACGACCCTTCCCCTTTAACAACTTGGTGACGCAATGGCCTAAAATTTAAGAACATAAGAACATGAGAAATAGGAGCAGGCAGAGGCCATTCGGCCTTTCGAGCCTGCTCCGCCATTCAATAAGATCACGGCTGATCTTCTACCTCAACTCCATCTTCCCGCACTATCCCCATATCCCTTGATTCCCGAAGTATCCAAAAATCTATCGATCTCTGTCTTGAATATACTCAACGACTGAGCACCCACAGATTCCAAAGATTCACAACCCTTTGAGTGAAGAAATTTCTCCTCTTCTCAGCCTAAATGGCCGACCCCTTATTCTGAGACTGTGACTACGATTTTGCTGACCTCGGCGGGTCTGTGGCAGGCAATGTCGGTGGTGGGTCCCGACCCCGCTGCTGTATACGTCCCTCTGAAATGACTTTCCCTTGATTGAGCTTGTTAAGCCCGCCCAGCGCGTTTCCCAACCAATTAGAGGAAGCGGGTCTGGTGACGTCATTCGATGACGCGACATCAGCTGGTTTCCTTAAAGGGATCATGGCCAACTTTATGTTGACATTTGTGCTGTCAGTGTTCTACAGCATTGAGGTGCTGCAAACACTGACAATCACTGCACAGAGGTGCAGGGCTGCACCCAGCCTCATCCCTTGCCTCCCTCCATTTGCTTATGGAGGGAGTCAGAGCACGCAGGGAGGTCCTCTCCCCTTCCCATGGGCGGAAGAGACTTCCCCAGGAGATCAACACAGCCTGGTTGCACATTGCACAGGAGGGCACAAGCAGGGATAGTGGTCAGGAGGATCTGGGTGCAGTGCCTCAAACGTTTCAATGATCTCAGTAGATCTCGAAACATTACTGTAAAGCCACACTCAACCTCATCCTGCTGTGCCTCTCATCACATCCCCATCACTCTGCCTTCCCTACCCTACTCCTGCACATCCTTACTCACACCAACTTACCTTGCACCTCCACCCATCCCTCTCTCTCTATCTATCTATATTATCACATCCTCATCTCACTAGAATACCCTCACACTCACCCTCATCCTAGTGCAATCATACCAACTAACAACACACAAGGGTAGGCACTTGGGTGTTTTATGCAATGTCCATGTAGAGTTTCTTTTAATGTGCTGTCAAACATTGAAACCTTTATTTTCAAAACTTTGCATTCTTGGACAGATTTGTGTGCACCTGTGGAAGCGGCTTAGTGAGTTGCAGTGAATGGTGAGACATAAAGGTATCCCCTGCAATGGTGATGAGTGTGAAAGGAATGGCTTGGGCATTGTAGGGATGCTTTATGGTGTTGGTGTGGGGTGGTGCCAACCTGGCGCATCATGTGGCAGCCAGGGTGTACAGCATCAAGTGAAGTAAATCTGGCCATGGTGAGGCCATCCCTGGTGTCCCGGGCAGCAATGTGGTCGGGTGCTGATGCCCTGTGTCCTGTGCAGCATCAGTTGATTGTGGAGAAGGTTGGTGTTGTTGTTAGTGCTGCTGGTGTGCCTGGTGCTGCTGGTGTTGGGGCTGATCGTAGTGGGATTCTGAGGACCAAGGTGAGAGAGTATAAAGGGCACCCATGCTGATGGAATAGTTGGCAGGTGAAGTTGGGAATGACAGAAGCGATCTGTCAATGGTGATGAGGTCAGACTGGATGGAGACTTGTGTAAAGACTTGCAGCATGGTGAATCTGTTGGGGAAATGCAGTGAGGAAGAATTTGTGGATGAGGGAAGATATCTCTGTAAGGTGCAAACTTTTACTTTACATTTGAAACTGTCAACTCAGCAGCTGATTCAATGGCCACTGACCTCCCGCCTCAGCTTCACAGACATGATCCCCAAGCAGCCAGGATCCCGTGGGCGAGCACGTAAAGTCTAAAGGTGAGCTCAAATGTGTTCTTAATCATCTTTAAACAAGGTCATAATGGCCTGAATTGAGTCCCCCGCTGCTGCATTTGGGTTCTGCTCAGCGCTGACAGACCCGACATCGGGGAAAGGCGCGTGGCGGCGGGTTGGCAGTGGGGTCCTGACCCACTGTGAAAAAAACCACTTTCCCAGCCGACCCACCACCGATCGCGCTCGCTGACCCCCCGAAAATCTAGCCCTGTGAGTCTGTGACCCCTTAGTTCTAGACTCCCCAGCCAGGGGAAACATCCTCCTAGCATCTGCCCTATCAAGCCCTTTAAGAATTATGTATGTTTCAATGAGATCACCTCTCATTCTTCTAAACTCTAGTCTACTCAATCTCTCCTCATAGGACAATCCTATTTAAATTTAAAGTCTCTTCGCCAGCGAGCTGCCTGGGGCTGCCCATCAGGTCTCCGCCCCTCGCTGGTATCATATAAATGAGGCCCGAGGCCCTATGTCAGATATGCCTCGGGCCTACCCATTCAGGCACAGGGATTGTTTCCAGAATTTCTAGGCCAATAACGTCAAGGTGCCATAGGCTTATAGAAGGCATATCTAACAAATTTATTGGAATACTTTAAGGATAAAGCAGAACTGGTTGGAAATGCTAATATGGTAGAAAACTTGAAACTATAACCAAATCTCAACATAATTTAATACATTCTAATATATTAAAAACAGTTTGGCCAAAATTCCTCCTCCCCAGGGGATCCATCAGCAGCATCATCTGGGTAGGCAGAGGCAGAGTTTGGGATGAGACTCACTGAGTCCCTGCCTCTTTTTGCCCCATCCCAAATCCTGGTGAATTTGGGGGTGGGGACATCAATATGCTCACCTACAAATAGGTCGACATATTAGAACGTCATTTAAATGAGAGACATCCATCTTACAACATATCTCCATTTGCTTGCTGGTCCCTGTCATCCAGCATTTCTAAGGGCAGGGGAGAGGAACAGGTCAACATTGAACCGTCACAACTGATGCAGAACAAAATTCAAAAACGTTTCTAAGTTCTTTCAAACTCTTTGGCCAGAACAGCTTGTCCACATATGCTACATCAGGGTCTCTTCCCAAGGCAGGCACCCAGTTATACGGAAAATTGCGCGGGCACCTGCCTACAATATGCCAATGTCCCAGGGTTTGCGATGGGTCAATGGAGAGTATAATCGGGCGGGGTATAAAATGGGTGGCTGTTCCGAACTCCTCAGTTTCCCACCGACTGGGTTAGGTTAAAACTATCCCACAGTATCTGTTTTCCATCTGTGCTTTAGCTTCAAAGATAACCCAAGCAAAGTACTTGGACTTATATTGATAGCATTAACGAGTCCCGGTAGGTGGTCCCATTGATTTTACGATGGCTAACTGATTCATGTTTAATTAAATGTATATATTATGATTCATGCTTATTGTGACTTTTCAAAATCATTGGGGGGGTTTTTAATGTGCATTTTAACAATGTACCAAGATAGTTGGCTCTTTCTGGCTTTACTAAGAATTTAGCAGGTCTGCTGAATCACATTCAATTCAAAATTTTAAAATTTCAACTTTCAGCTAATTCTGATTGCTAGTGTGTCAAATTAGCATGAGTATCACAGCTCCACAAAGTTATCTTTTTTGTTGCTATCTTATTCATTTTTATTAATAGTTTCTTGGGCATTCATTATTGCTTAAACGTAACAAAGCTCTTATTTTATTTGCTGGTGAAACCCATAATAATATCACCAGCTTGAATGGACATGTATGCACTGGCCCTGCCCACTATTACTGAGTGAACTTTAATGGCTGTAGCAGGCTACAGTGTCTAGGAGCATGATGCTCCTCCATTTTCTGATGAAACGGGCAACAGAGTAATATTAGTGTTAAAGGTTTTTTGAGAACTTCAGAGTTTTCTTTCTCCTGCTCAGATGCATAACGCTGTAGAGAGGTTAGGACAGAAAATTCACCATGCATTCCCATTCCTTTGGACAAACCTAGATCAGATCCAGGAGAAAGCTTTATTTACAGTATCTCAGCAATGCCTTAACCTCTGACCTCAGAAGAGCACCACCTACTGGACTAGTGTGCCATTTCCAATTTTTGCACCAACCTTTGTGGGCAACACCAAAAATTTAATGCCAATTGGTGTTGACTTATCAACACTGTGGGATTGTGAAATGAATTAAAATTGCACAAGATTGCTTCAGTTATGGCCGACAGAGAGCAAAGATTGTCTTCCCACCAGTCTAGTCTGGATTTCAATGCAAGGTTACAGAAGTGAAATGGAACAGATTGTGATGTTAAATTTATCTATACGTTTATGTAAATTGAATAATGATAATAAATATATACAGGATAATTTTAATACTGTGCAGCACACACAAGTCAACAGCGATTGAAATGTCACACATAGTAAGTAATTACTTTGAGCTTAAGAGCAGAATGTACATGGAATTTTGTAACATTCTTCTTCTTCACTGTGTAATCATCTTGTGCATAACGTTTAACTAGGCCTGTATTCACTAGAGTTTAGAAGAATGAGAGGGGATCTCATTGAAACGTATAAAATTCTGACAGGGCTAGACAGACTGGATGCAGGGAGGATGTTTCCCCTGGCTGGGGGGTCTAGAACGAGGGGGGTCACAGTCTCAGGATACGGGGTAGGACATTTAGGACTGAGATGAGGAGAAATTTCTTCACTCAGAGGGTGGTGAACCTGTGGAATTCTCTACCACATATATTTAAGAAGGAGGTAGATAGATTTCTAGACACAAAAGGCATCAAGGGGTATGGGGAGAGAGCAGGAATATGGTATTGAGATAGAGGATCAGCCATGATCATAATGAATGGCAGAGCAGGCTCGAAGGGCCGAATGGCCTACCCCTGCTCCTATTTTTCTATGTTTCTAACTATGGTCGTTCTGATGTATTTAACAACATCTGTAAATTCTCTTTTCCTGGAATTTGAACTAAAGACATGACCCAGGCAGTACTCTTTTTTTGAAAAAAAAAAGCAGAACTCTGCGGGTAGAATATCAGTATTTCCAAAAATGTCTATGGGTTTTTCTACTCTTTGTAGACTTCTATTAACCTCATTCTTCATACCACAGAACAGGGTGGAGATGTACTGTGGTAAATTACTCATCTGTCTGGTGTTTCGTATTCAAATCAATGTGTAAATAAATGTTCTACTTTTATTCATTGTGTTACAGATTTTACCCCTTGTTCTCTCCCATTTGGTCCCTTGGGTGGGACAGTCTGGGCTAGATTTCTTGGAGAACACCATCAGTCTCTCTCCTAGCTGGACTGCTGGAAGCCCGTTATAAAAGTCACCCTACTGAGATGTTTTACTTTGAGTCACCAGCAACTCTGGCAAGGATTTTTGTCTTCTAGACGGGGAACCAACTCATTAAATGTCGATGGAGACATGCTTATTTTATTTATTGAAATAAATTCAAAGGGAAATGAGTGAATTGGACGTTTGTTTCTGTGCAATGCAAAGTGATCTACTCCTAGTTTCGGCTACTGTTACTGATCTCAGATTGGTAGCCACTGTTTCGGTTCACAGCCAGGAGCACTTTGTTTATACTCTCTGTGAATACAACTCTTTGATCCAGGAGAGAGCTCTGCGCATGAGAGCTTAGCCACATGTGCAGAGCTCCACTCCAAGTCAGTAAATTTTAAATGTTTAGAGAGCATGGCTGAAAGCATCCACACTGTCAAAACATTTAAAACAACATTTATAAAGTGTCCAGGAAGTCCAGTGGACCCCCTAAGTACTTTGTAAACTCAAGTTGACACTACGCTGGAGGTAGAGTCCATTCAAAGCAATGTGAGATGGTCTCCTTTCGAGGGGCAAGTGGGACAGTGTTTCACACTGTTCCTGTCCTACGCTGCTCTTTTTCTGCCACACCAAAACTGCATCCTTAGATTCAGAATGTAACTGCTAAAATTGCTGATTTGCAATGTTAGTAACATTTTACAAGTGTTACCATTGATACTTCTAATTTGCCTCCACCATTTTCACTCAATGTTAAAATTAGATGATTAAACATAAGCCTTCCGGACTCAACATTGTGTTCAACAGTTTCAGATCATAATCCCTGCCAACATTTTTTCTGGCGGCAGCTGTTGCTGATGATTCTGATATTCCCATTTACACCTCCTCTAGACCCATCTTTTTTCATTACCATCTCCTTTTGCCTTGCACCATCATCCCTTTTGTCATTTAATCTCTCCTGTCTTCCACCCTATCACAGACCTTTCCTTTGTTCTTTCCTCCCCTCCCCGCTTTCCCACCCTCTGTACTTGCTTAAGACCTGTTACATCTCTAGCTTTTTCCACTTCTGATGAAAGATCTGAAACATTTTAACTCTGTTTCTCTCTCCACAGATGCTGCCTGACCTGCTGATTATTTCCAGCAGTTTCTGTTTTTATTTCAGATTTTCAGCATCCGCAGTATTTTGCTTTTGATTAAACATAAATGTTGTTTATATTTAACATAGAAACATAGAAACATAGAAGATAGGAGCAGGAGTAGGCCATTCGGCCCCTCGAGCCTGCTCCACCATTTGATGAGATCATGGCTGATCATCCAAACTCAGTACCCTGTCCCTGCCTTTTCCCCATATCCCTTGATACCTTTAGCTTTAAGAAATATATCTAACTCATTCTTGAATATATTTAATGAATTGGCCTCAACTACCCTCTGTGGTAGAGAATTCCACAGGTTCACCACTCTCTGGGTGAAGAAATTCTTCCTCATTTCTGTCCTAAATGGCTTACCCCTTATCTTTAGACTGTGACCTCTTGAACTGGACTCTCCGACCATCGGGAACATTCTTCCTGCATCTAGTTTGTCCAGACCTGTCAGAATTTTATATGTTTCGATGAGATCCCCTCTCATTCTTCTATGCTCCAGCGAGTATAAGCCCAATCGACCCAATCTCTCCTCATATGTCATTCCTGCTATCCAGGTATCAGCCTTGTGAATCTTTGCTGAACTCCTTCCATGGCAAGAACATCCTTCCTCAGATAAGGCAACCAAAACTGCACACAGTACTCAAGGTGTGGTCTCACCAAGGCCCTGTACAACTGCAGCAGGACATCCCTGTTCCTATACTCAAACCCTTTCGCTATGAAGGCCAACATACCATTTGCCTTCTTCACCACCTGCTGCACCTGCATGCTTACTTTCAGCGACTAGTGCACAAGGACACCCAGGTCTCGTTGCACTTCCCCTTCTCCCAATCTATTGCCATTCAGATAATAGTCTGCCTTTCTGTTTTTGACACCAAAGTGGATAACCTCGCATTTAGCCACGTTATATTGCATCTGCCACACTTCTGCCCACTCACCCAACCTGTCCAAATCATCCTGGAGTTTCTCAGTATCCTCCTCGCAGCACACACTCCCACCCAGCTTTGTGTCATCTGCAAACTTGGAGATATTACATTTAGTTCCCTTATCTAGATCATTAATGTATATTGTGAATAGCTGGGGTCCAAGGACCGATCCCTGCGGTACCCCACTAGTCACTGCCTGCCACTTGGAAAAAGACCCATTAAATCCTACTCTCTGCTTTCTGTCCGCCAACCAGTTCTCTATCCAAGTCAATACCTTGCCCCCAATCCCATGTGCCTTAACTTTACATGCTAATCTCTTATGCGGGACCTTATCGAAAGCCTTTTGAAAGTCCAAATACACCACATCTACTGGTTCTCCCTTATCTATTTTCCCAGTTACATCCTCAAAAAATTCCAGTAGATTAGTCAAGCACGATTTACCTTTTGTAAATCCATGTTGACTTTGTCCAATCCTGTCACTGTTTTTCAAGTGCTCAGCTATTACATCCTTTATAATGGACTCTAGCATTTTCCCCACTACCGATGTCAGGCTTACCGGTCTGTAATTCCCCGCTTTCTCTCAACCACCCTTTTTGAATAGTGGGGTAACATTAGCTACCCTCCAATCCATGGGTACAGTTCCAGATTCCATCGAATGTTGGAAGATGATCAGCAATGCATCTACTATTTCTAGGGCCACTTCCTTAAGTACCCTAGGATGTAGATTATCAGGCCCTGGGGATTTATCGGCCTTCAATCCCGTCAATTTCCCTAACACCATTTCCCTGCAAATACTGATTTCTTTCAGTTCCTCCCTTTCATCAGACCGTATGTTCTCCAACATCTCTGGGAGGTTATTTGTGTCCTCCTTTGTGAAGACAGAACCAAAATATGCATTTAATTGGTCTGCCATTTCTTTGTTCCCCATTATAACTTCCCCCGCTTCTGACTGCAAGGGACCTACACAAGATTTCACTTATCTTTTTCTCTTCACATATCTATAAAAGCTCTTACAGTCAGTTTTTATGTTCCCAGCAAGCTTACTTTCATATTCTATTTTCCCCTTCTTAATTAATCCCTTTGTCCTCCTTTGTTGAATCCTAAACTGCTCCCAATCCTCAGGGTTACTGCTTTTTCTGGCCAATTTATATGCCCTCTCCTTGAATCTTATGCAATCCCTAATTTCCCTTGTTAGCCACGGTTGAGTCAACCTTTTTGTTTTATTCTTATGCCACACTGGGATGAACAAATTCTGTAGTTCATCCATGCAGTCTTTGAATGTTTGCCATTGCCTATCCACCGTCAACCCCTTGAGTGACATTCCCCAATCAATCCTACCCAATTTGCGCCTCATACCATCGTAGTTTCCTTTATTTAAATTCAGGACCCTAGTCTCTGATTCAACTACTTCACTCTCTATCCTAATGAAGAATTCTATCATATTATGATCACTCTGACCCAAGGGGCCTCGTACAACAAGATTGCTAATTAATCCTTTCTTGTTACATAATACCCAGTCTAAGATGACCTGATCTCTGGTTGGTTCCTCGACATATTGTTCCAGAAAACCATCTCGTAAACATTCTAGGAATTCCTCCTCCACAGTATTTTTACTAATTTGGTTAGCCCAATCTATATGTAAATTAAAGTCACCCATGATGACTGCTGTGCCCTTACTGCATGCTTCTCTAATTTCCCTTTTAATGCCGTCCCCAACCTCTGTATTACTGTTTGGAGGTCTATATACCACTCCCACTAACGTTTTCTGCCCCTTGTTATTTCTCAGTTCTACCCATACAGATTCCGCATCATCAGAGCTAATATCCTTCCTTTCAATTGTGTTAATCCCCTCTTTAACCAGCAATGCTACCCCACCTCCCTTTCTTTTTTGCCTATCTTTCCTAAATATTGAATAACCCTGGATGTTGAGTTCCCAGCCTTGGCCACCCTGGAGCCATGTTTCTGTAATCCCAATCAAATCGTATTCATTTACCTCTATTTGCGCAGTTAATTCATCCACCTTGTTCCGAATGCTCCTTGCATTAAGACACAAAGCCTTCAGGCTTGTTTTTTTAACGCTCTCAGACCTATATGAATTATTGGCCCAGAAATTGATCTCGCTCTGTTCCCGCGGGGGTAAGCCTTCCCCGCGATCTCTCACCTCGCTTGTGCTTTTTCAGATCCAGCTCGCACGAACTTGATGTTCCAGACATCAGCCAGGCGGTGCTTGCGTATCCCACCGGCGTAGTGAATTCGTGCGAGCTGTGGGATCACGTGACTCAGTTAGAGCCAATGGCAGCACACCATCTTCCATTCATAAGTTTCACAGCACGGCTGTGAAATCTATGAATCTTACACCCCCCCAAAATAACAGCTAAACCTCAATTAAATTTAAAAAAAACCCCATCACATTAATAAAATAAGTATAGTTAAATAAATTAACCATTTTAAATAAAAAATTAAATTTTTGAAAAAATTTAAAATCTTTTAAAAGTTATAAAAATAAACTTACCTGTCTTTAAAGTCTCTAAAAAAGATATACCTGTAAAAAAAAATTCAAAAAAATACTTAATTCACTACTTACCTTGTTAAAAGTGGGTCTTACTCCTCCTTTTTACATTTCTAAAATCTTCAGTACTTACCTGCGCGTCCAAAGCATGAAGTGCACAGCGTGCGCGCAGCCTGTAGCGCGCACGCGATGCACCGAGGAACCGCCCCCTTTTCAAAAGAGCAATTGCCGGTTTTCAGCGCATGCGCAGGGCATGCAGAAAACCGGCAATTGCAGAGGGAATACGTGAGAATACGCAGTGCGTACTCTCGCGCACCGGGATGAATTTTTGGGCCATTATTTACTGTGACCATGTTTGATTTAAACCGTTGAGTTCTTTGTCTTCTACTTTTGTTTTTCTCCTTCCTGTCTTTAGCTTTTATCCTTGTTTCCCTTTCCTCTGTCTCCCTGCTCAGGTTCCCAACCCCCTGCCACTTTAGTTTAAACCCTCCCCAACAGCACTAGCAAACACTCCCCCTAGGACATCGGTCTCGGCCCTGCCCAGGTGCAGACCGTCCCGTTTGTACTGGTCCCACCTCCCCCAGAACTGGTTCCAATGTCCAAGGAATTTGAATCCCTCCCCCTTGCACCATTCCTCTAGCCACGTATTCATTTGAAATATCCTCCTATTTCTACTCTGACTAGCACGTGGCACTGGTAGCAATCCTGAGATTACTACCTTTGAGGTCCTATTTTTTAATTTACCTCCTAACTCCCTATATTCTGCTTTTAGGACCTCATCCCGTTTTTTTACCTATATCGTTGATGCCTATGTGCACCACGACAACTGGCTGTTCGCCCTTCCTCTCCAAAATGTTCTGTAGCCGCTCCGAGACGTCCTTGACCCTTGCACCAGGGAGGCAACACACCATCCTGGAGTCTCGTTTGCGGCCGCAGAAACGCCTATCTATTCCCCTTACAATTGAATCCCCTATCACTATAGCTCTTCCACACTTTTTCCCCCCAGCCTGTGCAGCCGAGCCACCCATGGTGCCAGGAAGTTGGCTGCTGCTGCCTTCCCCTAATAAGTCATCCCCCCCAACAGCATCCAAAGTGGTATATCTGTTTGAGAGGGTGATGGCCACAGGGGACCCCTGCACTACCTGCCTGCACCTCTTACTCTGCCTGGTGGTCACCCATTCACTTCCTGCCTGTACACCCTTTACCTGCGGTGTGACCAACTCGCTAAACATGTTATCCACGACGTTCTCAGCGTCGCGAATGCTCCAATATGCATCCATCCGCAGCTCCAGCATCGCAATGCGGTCCGTCAGTAGCTGCAGCTGGATACATTTCCCACACACATGGTCGTCAGGGACACAGGAAGCGTCCCTGATTTCCCACATATAGCAGGAGGAGCATATCACGGGGCGGAGCTCTCCTGCCATGACTTACCCTTTGATTAATTAATTAAAATGAAATTAAATGAATCCCACCAATTTCACTTCAGTTAAATGATATACTCAAGGGCCCTTGCTTAACAGCAGTCCCCGCTACACCACAGAGACTCTAGAAACTATAAACCACAGAATTTAAGTATGGAAAAAAGGAGAAAGAGAGAAATACTCACCAACCAATCACTTACCTGCTTTCTGGTGATGTCACACTTCGATTACTTTTTACTTCTTTACACTCACCGGTCCACTCTCGCTCACTTTTGAAATCTCCCGAGGTTTGGTGCTCTCCAGCCGCTCTCGCTCACCTTTGAAATCTCCCGATGTTTGGCGCTCTCCAGCCGCTCTCGCTCACCTTTGAAATCTCCCGAGGTTTAGCGCTCTCCAGCCGCTCTCGCTCACCTTTGAAATCTCCCGAGGTTTGGCGCTCTACAGCCGCTCTCGCTCACCTTTGAAATCTCCTGAGGTTTGGCGCTCTCCAGCCGCTCTCCGTTTTAATTAATTGAACTTAAATTAAATCAAATCAATCCCACCAATTATACTATAATTAAATGATATATGGCCCTTGTTTACCAACTTTCCCCGCTACACCACAGAGACCCTAGAAACTTTAAACCACAAAATTTAAGTTTGGAAAAAGGAGAAAAAGAGAAATACTCACCAACCAATCACTTACCTGCTTTCTGGTGATGTCACACTTTGATTATTTGTTACTTCTCTCTCTCCCGCTCTCGGGGCTCAGATTGGTAAGCCTACCTGGTCGCTGCCGCCTTTTATGGCTGTCGCCTCGCCGCTGTCGCTCCACCCAGGTCCGCCGCCTCTGTGGGCCTCCCTGGTCGCTGCCGCCTTTTATGGCTGTCGCCTCGCCGCTGTCGCTCCACCCAGTTCCGCCGCCTCTGTGCCCACTGTGTTTTTCATGGCATCCTACACACTACAGACCACTGAGAAGGCTAATATCTTGGGATCACCATGTGTGGATGCCTGAAGAAGGGTTTTAAAAATGCAAGTAAAGCACTGCAAGATTTGGAAGAAAGAAACTCCAAGTCAAAAATCCCTTTGAAACCAATACTGTTGAAAAAAGGTTGAAAAGCCTTTGGTTCATTAAAAGCCATTTAGAACCAGAGTTACCTCCTTTTGCCAATCAGATGGGATCATGCTTTGTTTTCTGAAAATTGTTGTTTTTGTTGTTGCTGTGTAATACAGAGACCCCTTTCATTCTAGATACTCATGATAGCCAATCTTTATGTAGCAGGAAATAGCAAATACTGTGATCAGAGAATATTTTAATTTCTTTATTGGTTACTCAAAGCAAACCCCAGAGTGAAATGATATGGTTGCAAATTATCAGGGTGTAGGAAATAAATAAGTATGTTGCCCCAAAATTGCAATATTTCCCAGCTGTTTCACTTATTTGTGTTTGAGACAACCGAGAGACAATCGGCATCATATTTTCTTTGTTAAAATATTTAGGTGAAAAAATTTAAGATCAAATTATTAGGAATCAAAAGCTGTTCCCCCCAAATTCCCCCCAAAGTGTGTAATTTCTGTTTTATGTAAGGTGCCTTTACAAAAGCTGTAGAGTGAGCACACTATGCAAGGCATGTAACATTAGCCCACCAGCTGCTAATGCCAGGCCAACTTCAATTGAATCCAGATTACTCAATTCAAATGCTACCTCGAAAATTACATTGAATTAACATTATAGGGAGACAAAAATTCCAGTTAAAAATGATCAAATCCTGACTGCACCTTGTTAAAAAGAAATCTATTTTACATTTTAAATGTAGAAGAAGGGGTATTTATAGTAGCGACTACACAAAGTATATAAGTAATGTGAAAGAAATGGTTTTTGTCCTTTGTTCATCGGACAGATCATTTATCTCATGCAAACAGCCACAGAGGCATTCAGTGAATACAATTGGAGCAATTGTGAAATGCTACATAACCATTACCTGCCAATATCTGGAGCACCCAGTGCTAAGAACTACCGCTATTCCTCTGAGAAAATGAATGCCCACAAACAATTTTACAAATAAAGTATCATCCAGTGGTCTCCATGCATTGGCACTTTTGTAGGTTATACAATTAATAGAATAAGCAATGTGGAGGGGGATGCTCGATCTGGAAGCCATTCAACTCATGGGCCATATCATCACTCTCAGTTCTTTTGTCACTTGTGGGTCAAGTGGTCATGTCCAATGTTGTATATCCTCAATAGGTTAAGGGATGTAGAGGATAATTTTACTAAGTTTATCCTGCTAGTGGAGAGCCTCACCCACCAGCAGTACTAATTGGAGATCTAGGCATGCACTGCCCACCATTTTCTGACCATTTAATGGGTGGAAAATTGTGAGAAGTGCACAACTGGAATTCTGATTTGAGCTGCCGGTGATTGAGATTGTCTGCCAGCAGCACGGATTTGTAAAATTAATCCATAGAGTAGCTACAAAGTCAATGGCCCAGATTTTGCTGTCAGCGGTGAAGGAACGCTGCTCGCCGTTCACCTCGCAGACAGTTGCCCACACAGTTTTCGCAAGCTTCTCAGCGTAGATTTCCTCGAATCTGGTGTCTTTTCCAGCATGGCGCCCTTTACAGGGGATCTGTGGCATCTGTGAGAAGAACAAGAAACAGCAAGGCTCTACAGCCAATCAGATTGAAAAATCCTCACTGAGACACGTAGGGGGTGATTTTGACAATGGGGGCGCGCATTGGAGGCGGGACTGCTGCTTGTCGGGTTTCAGTCCTGCCTCCATCGACTTGTGGCCAACCCACGCTATTTTCCCTTGATTAACCTTGTTAAGCCCGCCCAGTGGGCTTAGCAGGCCAACTAAGGGAAAGCCGATGACAGAGAACGTCAGCGTATGACGTTTCATCTGTCAAAAATTTTTGACAGATGAATTGTCATCGTTTGACAGCTTTGAGAAGCTGTCAAACACTGACATTCTCTGTTGTTTGCTGAGTTCTTGTACTCAAGGCTCAGCAAACCTATTTCCTGAGCAGAAAGCAGATGGCTATTGCATCGGAGAATGCAGCAGCCATTCTGTCATCTCTGCCGTGGAGATGCCAGAGCCTCCGCATCCCCAACGATTGAAGTCTGCAGAAAGAATCAAAGGTAAGGAAATATTTTCTATCACTTTTCACTCACCTCACATACTTACCTCTCCACACTTGCACCCATCACTTACCTCCACAGCACACTTTTGGACCCCTCTCACCCCCACAGACCCACTGCTCGCCTCGCTGACCCTGGCAGGGTTTCGCGACATCGGGAAGCCCACACCTCTGTTGGAAAAATGGGGATAATTCTCTTAACTGCCTGTTAACTACCTGCTAACCGGCAGTTAAGTGGCTGTAATCCCCTTCCTGCATCCAGGAGACAGGAGCCGGCGCGGGTCGGGCACCCACCTCCTGGGAAGATGGCACGGAAGCGGGTTGGGGGCGGGATGGGTACCCGCCCCCAGATTCTACCATTTTCCCGGCAGTCCCGCCTCCAAACCCGCCTCCCCAGGGCTGGCAAAATCACCCCTGCAGAGTCCAAATCAGGAAGTATAAAGTAGGAAATATAAATTAGATTGAAATGATGTACAGAAAGCAAAATGAAGATTGGGAAATACAGATGGGATTAAGGGAGAGAGATAAAAAAGACATTCAGAAAAATAATTTTTTAATAAATATTTAGTTAAAAAAAGTCTTCAACACTAATTTTCTTCTGAGGGAATGAGACGCCATACTTATAAAATTAGTTTTTCAGGGCCAGAGAGGTTGTTCAGCAGTACTTATCATTTATCACACCGTTAAAAGCTCACTTACTCCTAAATGCACAAGCCCTAACTTTTCAGCCATTTTTAGTGCGGAACTAATGGGCAAGTATAGCAAATTCAAGCCATTGCAGTAATTTCAGCACCGAATCTATCGTCGAGGACTGCAACAGCGCATCCTGTGGAGGAATGGGGTATCTCTGTCAGCAACTTCTGGATTTGCGCGTTGAACTGCGCATGTGTGGAAGCCAGAAGTTGCAGTCAGATTTACCCCAAAATAACGGTGAGCGCTTATAGCCTCACCGTTATGATTACCGCAAAATCTGGGCCACTGTATTCTGATGCAATACAAAAGTTATGAATGTCTATACATCTTACTCAAAGGCAGGTTATTTCAGAAATCAACATATAACCAATTCATGTGTTCATTACTATGGTCTCTATTATTAATTTACTTGCTTCATTAATGGCCTTATTTTGAGTGATTCTTTGCATTGACTGATAATCAAATATCTGTGGTGTAGAAGGTTTCTATTTACAACAATAGCTTTCATCACACATTCTCCAGCTAGGTAGGTAGGATGGTCCAAGGCTTAAACTAAAATGGTATTCAAAGCCATTCCCATGCAAAGAATAGTTTAATTAATTTAATAAATTTGATTGTAAATTCATATTTTACTCTCTTAAACGCCAAGGTATGGAATTTATTTTCTGTCTTTAAATTTCCTAAAACTAGGGACGTAATATAATTTCCAGTTTAAATCATGTATACCAAGATTCCATGTTCGACACGACAGCATTCTGGGGGCTTATCCTTGTGTCTGTGTTCATGGACCAAAATCAGAGTAAATCAGGCTCCTTTCCTACTGTCACTCCTGAGCTGCTGTGTCAGTGCTGTGTTTGGATTCCTACCAGATTGGGCATGTCTGCAGCTGGGAGCTTGTAAGCAGCACTTGGAGGGGTTGGGATTGAAGCTGGGGGGCGGGGCGGGGGGGAAGACAAGTGTAGCACATTTGGGGAGAGGGTGGTGGAAGGGGTGAAGCTGGGAATGGCACAGTGGGTGTGGAAAGAGAAAGGGAAGAAGCTGGGAACAGCACTTGGAGTGGAAGCCAGGAGGAACAGTTTGAAGGGGGGGAGGGGGGTGTCAGGAGTGAATACTTGGGAGACTGTGAGAGAGAGAGAATGAGAGAGGGAGATAAAGAGAAAATGAGAGAGAGAGAAAAATAGAGAGAATGAGAGAGATAGAGACAGAGGCAGAGTAAGAAAGAAAGAGAATGAAAGAGATATAAATAAAAACAATGATTTCACTTTGGGAGAAGGAGAAAGCTAAGTGGAGTGCTTTGGGGCAGCTGGGTTGGGCTGGTCTGTTGTTTATCATTTCTTTAGATTATAAATCTACCAATTATGAAGTATAAAATTATCAGGATGAACCATTTTTCATGTTGAAAGTCAAAACGTTCCAGGGGAGTATACCGCATCAGTGCACCACCAGGATATTTGTGGGAGGTAGCATGTAGAAGGACTATTATAATTGTACAATAGCAAAATACTGCGGATGCTGGAAATCTGAAACAACAAAATGTTTCCAGCATCTTTTGCTATTATAATTGTAACTTGGCTGCCGACAGCCTTGACTTGAATAACCCCATGGTCAATAAGGCTGCATTTGAATCTGCAATATACTATTAAGCATTTTTTGAAAGATAAATAAAACTTTTGTGTCCTAAGTAATAGGTTATTTGCTGTTACTGGAAGAAAGGATTTTTTGAAATAGCAAAGTAAAATCATTCTTGAAAAATTATAATTAGGGGGTAATTTTCAACAAAATCATGCAGAGGTCTCTTAGTTTTTAAATGTAGAAATGCAATACTCATATTCATTGCAGATTCCAAAATACTGGAAAATTCCCCAAATAAAGTATCAAAAATCAAAACCTCCTGGAATAGCATACCCCCAGCCATCCCAGAAAATAAATCTTGTAGCTTCATCACATGTATCCTCTTTCAGGCTCTCCTGTACTTGAACTGATGGAATGTTGATACAAGGTCCTACTGCACTTTCAGTATAATTACTTGCTTTTACATATTATAAGCTTCTATTCAGACCATTTTTGAGTTGTCAGCTTGGTTTTTTTTGGGGGGGGGGCGGGGTTGTGACATTCTTTTTGAAGCTGTTGTTGAGCTTTTCCTAGTTTGTTTGGGTTGGTGTTCTGCACAGTGACTATTCAACTACAGTTTCAACATTCCTGAAGCATTTATTAAGCCACTCACAGAGAGGCTTAACTTTGCACATTTCCTGGCTATTCATTCACACTAGGATCTTAGTGACGTCTCTGAACTAACCGTACTATCGTAATCTATGAAAGATTGACATGCAACCCCATGACTCAGTGAGATTGTCCAGTGTATAGCTGAGCCAAGGATGACCGGTCTGTGTTGAATTAGCTGGTCTTAGCTGGGCTGACATTAGGGTGCCATAATGGACCCTGGGTTAAGGAGGGAAAAATTGGGCAGAATTCCCCTATATTTTAGGGCAATCTCTGGCTTCAATGGTCCTCCATGCACTCTTACTGAAGGCTGAAGTTTAGTGAGGGTGCTCACCAGCAGTATGCCCACCAGGAATACATACTCAGATAGCTGTAGAGCAGCTCAGGCAGAATCACTGCAGTGATCCCTGCAAGTTATATATATTGGGCCGTATTTTCCGATCGGAGGCTTCCCGCGTGCGGAGGCCTCCGATCTGGAAAAAATCTATGGACTCACCTGAGGGCTCCCGAGGTCCGGACACTTCCGCTCCTGGGCCTCTCCAACTCCAAGTGCGCAGGGCCCACGTATCCCAGAGGCGCATGCGGTTCGCAAGCGTCCCTGAGATCACATGGGCCATGGGGAGCCAATCAAAGAAGGGAATCTCCCTTCATACACTTGACAGATAGACCTGTCAAATATATGAATGGAGATCACCCCAAAAACACTTCAAAACATTAAATAATTTTTTTTTTAAATCACATTTTTAAAATTAGTTGAAATTACAATAAATTAAGCATTTTAAACAAAAATTTAATTTTTTGAAAAAAACAATTAAAGTTTTTTATGGGGCTAAAAATAAACTTACCTTTTTTAAAGTATTTTAAAATGATAAATGATACTCTTTTCAAATCTTATGCTGGTAAAAGCAGGCATCACACCTGCTTTTACCAGGCGTAAGAATTCCAAGGGTTTTCTGTGGGCAGAGGGTCTCCAGAAAGCTGAACTATCCGCCCGCAGAGGCCCTTCTCCAGGGCAGGCGTCCGATCTGTCAAGAGCATTTTTGACAGATCGGAAATGCCGGTTTTCAGCGCATGCGCGTGGCATGCCTGAAACCGGCATTTCCAATGTCCCTACGGGTGTGTACACAGCTCGTGCACACCCGTAGGGATCGTAATATACGGCCCATAATGTTGAGTGAAAGGATTGGGTTTAGTTGTGATTCCCCAGTGGTTGAATAGCCTATCAACATTCGCTGTCAAGGCTTACTCATGAATGATGATACCCTGGAACTATACCCCATCAAAGAATTGATGTTAATACCTTCAGGAGAGAAGAAAGTTTCCATGTAAATGTCATTTTTTGGTCTTGACTTTGTTTATACAGAATATACAGAATGTTATGCAGCAGAAAACACTCGTCATGGCACATGTTCTGTTTAGTTAACCCTAGCTAATAGAAATTCCTGCAATATTCTGTGGAAAATACCAGGCCATCCACTACAGTAGTGCTGCAGCACTGAGTGATTAATCGCACAAAAGGTGTTTATCAGTTCTAATATAATAAAATACGGCTGGAGCTACTGCAAATCTTAGATACCATTATCAGAGATACAAAAAAAAGCTTTAGGTTATCGTGCTGGATTAAATGTCATTTTGCTGGTTTAGCAGTCTTTTAGTCATGATCAGGTCTGTCTTCAAGTCTGAAATGGAAGTGCTTCCATTAGATAATAAAGGAGAGATAGGCTGGCCTATGAGATTGAGTCAGCATTTCTGTGGCTGCTTAGAATCTCACTCTGTGAATTTTAAAGACTTCTCCTTTTATGGGCAAAAACAGGCGATTAAGCTTATAAGTGGAATGCTGTGTAAAGTGATGCTCTTAACTTCCTACATTATGTGCTGATTTTAATATCATTCAATAATGATGCTATATAATTATTGCAGTGCTGATTTGTTGTGTAGGAGCCTGATGTGAACAAAATATAAACTTTTATCTACATTCGATATTGGGCTGAAACTTGTTCCTATCTGTATTTAAACCCTTTTGCTAGTTCATTTGATTTATTGAGCTTATAGCAAGAAATTCTTTGGAAAAGAGTTGCGCTTTAAAACGCTGTTATTGTTAATATCAAGCTGTCACCTTTTCTCCTCACAGGAGCTGGTTCATGCCACACATCTTATTTCGAACAGCCTAGGTTAGGAATGAACCAGCCAGCACTTGGTGTGAATCGTTTGGTTTGATCGCATAAACAGATGTTTCCAAACCAAACTGATCTAGGGTACAGTTTATAAAAAATACTAAAACGCCCTGAGAGTGCGTGAAGTTCTGTCCATAGCCAGTGGTGTTCCAGAAGATTCTGCTTTCTGAAGACACTGACTGAAGCTGGTGAATCGCTCTACAGGTGTCAGCTGACTGACAATATTTTGCCTATTTGTCATGTGTGTCCGTAACGTCAATGGTAGGAGGCTCGATCCTGATGTCATCCTATGTCCACCCACAATGCACCTACCAGCAGGGGTAATTTTTCTCTCTCTCCCACATGGCAGCTGTCTTTCATTCTGCCATTGCCATTTACACTTCATCTAGAGCCATCTTTTGTTTCTTAACTTGTCCCATTACCATCTCCTTTTGCCTTGCACCATCTCTTAATCTCTCTTAATGTCTCTTAATCTCTCCTGCCTTCCATCCTATCACAGACCTTCCCTTTTGTTCTTTCCTCCCCTCCCCCCTTTCCCTGCCCCTGCACTTGCTTAAAAACCTGTTCCATTTCCAGCTTTTTCCAGTTCTGACGAAGGGTCATCGACCTGAAACGTTAACTCTGTTTCTCTCTCCATAGATGCTGCCTGACCTGCTGAGTATTTCCAGCATTTTCTGTTTTTATTTCAAATTTCCAGCATCTGCAGTATTTTGCTTTTGTAATTTAATAACATTTAGGGGTGATTGTTTCCCTGTCCCCAGCCCAGTGTCTCTCAGTCCAATCATAGCACCCTAACATCACTTTGGCTAAGAAACGCAAAATGAAGAGCGAGGATAATTTTTTTTTTTAATTCAAAAAATTGCAATAAAAGAAGCAGGAAAATGACTGTTTCCTGCTGCGCCTGAAATCTGGTCATAATTTGAAGAGAGCGCAATTGCAGGAAACTCAGGTTTAATGCTCTGTAACGGTGGCAGGGCCATTATTACGGCTGGAGATGTAATAGGGTGTAGGGATCGATAGATGATCCTCAAGATCGAGGACGTTTGAGCGTATTACTTGCGCCCAAAATTCCACGATCTATTCGGCCGCTTTTTTGCTTTGCGTCCCAGTTTCTGGGTGCAAATACGCAGGAAATTCCATGCCTTAGTGTTTTATTCTACATGGTATGGATTAAAGTTGTTGCCTGTTATCTGGGGGTAACTAGTACATATTTCTGTTATCCTTCTATCTCAAGATCAGTATCTTCTGGCACGCGTATCCTCTTTAAAACTTCTCTTCTGTTCCTGTTTGTAAAGATAGAATAAAATGGAACAAAACAGCAGATTTGATATTCAATAACATTATAACCACACAGTTTTTCAGCTCCATATATACAGAGGTTGTTTCATGTGTAATTGTAATTCACTTTAAAGGGCCAATGTTGTCTTTTTCACAACTTTATAAGCAGGCCTGTTAAGTTTGCATATTTGTGATCGTTAAGGCCAGGGTCAGTGTTAGGCAGAACACTTTCTACTTTTAAAACTCATTGTGAGTCATTCCAGCTTAGTTAAACCGTGGGACAAACATGGAGTGAAGCTTCCTCTACTTTGCCCCAACAATGTAGCTTAACTCTCAACCACAGCAGAGCAACCCCTACTCCACTGTTGCCAACTTAGAGATTTTTACTGAGGGACGATGTGCAAATTGTAGTGTGGACATGTAGCCATTAGGAACTGGGTCCAAACTGCTCAGACTCATTGCAGATAGAAGCTCACAGTTTGTCAAAAGGAGGCTTTCATCCCATTAATCTGGGCTGAGTTTAAATCCAGATCTACAGCAGTGTCAGGACAGCATTCTAATAAACTACCTACCTGGTCCCTTAACACTCATAAATGTTTCAACTTTGGAGTATACCGAAGAAAGAAAAGGGGCAAAAAAACATTACAGCAAGTACTGTGTTTGCTTACATCCGTTTTACAAGCAAAGAATTTATGTCAAATTTACACAGAACTTTGGTTAGACCACACTTGGAGTACTGTGAACAGTTCTGGTCTCCATATTATAAAAAGAATATAGAGGCATTGGAGAAGGTGCAAGAAAGATTTTCTAGGATGATACCAGAACTGAGAGAACTATCAGGAAAAACTTCACTAAAAATGTAATTTTTTGATAATATTTGACATCATTAAAACTGTGATATTTGCAGAAACATTGAAAAACTCATTTGATACAGTGCATGTGTATAATTTCTGAGGTGAAAATGTTTAAAACATGCCTGAGGTATCCCCTTATGCTGATGTAAACAGGCCCTGGGACTGTTTGCATCAACCATAACATTTCCGTACGCAATTGCTGGCCAGTCGGCCCACTTCTGCGTCATCAATTGCTTTTTCTTGGGCCGTGTGGATGGCCTGTCAACATGTACATTGACAGACCGCAAGTTCTGGATTTCGCGCATGCGCATGCGGAAATCCCGAACTTGTGGTGGATTTCAAAGAGGGTACGCCGCTATACTCACCACAAAATCCAGGCCATTATGTAATACACCAGTGGCCAGCATGATAACTCAATGCACCCAGAATTTTTTGTTTTCTATTTAAACTGATTTTGAAAATTAGAAGAGATTTTCCTGGGTGCATGGAATCACCTGTGTGCAGTGAATACCAGAATACAGTGCCGGTTCTTTACAGGTACATACTCCTACCCGCCCGAATTTCCGGTATTGGCCGTACTCAGGCAACCATGGTGCAGGCCCAAGAAAATCTTCCCTATTGTTTCATGTTGACCTTTACACTGCTGAGCAATATAGAAAAGAGAAATGAAATTAGTTGAACTAAAGACTTGCTAGATTCATAGACTCATACAGCACAGAAGGAGGCCATTCGACCAATCCCAACCATAAAGCATTTTGTTTAAGCCTAATCACTAAGAGAATAGTTAAAATGATGGCCCTTTCTCTTGGTGTTCATTATAAAGCTCTATCCACTATTTCCTCTGATTTCCTTGGGAACGTATTCATTTCTGGATGTCTGTGAAAGAAATAATGCATTCCCAGCCATTGTTGTTAATATTTGCTAGATTACTTGCATTAAATACAACTTGCATTTCTGCAGTGCCTGTAACGTAGTCCCAAGAAGCATTCTCAAACAAAATTTGACACCGAGCCACATAAGGAGATATGAGGACAGATCACCAAAAGCTTGATCAAAAAGGTAGGTTTTAAGGCGCTCCTTAAAGGAGGAGAGAGAAGCGGAGAGGCGGAGAGGTTCAGGGAGGGAATTCCAGAGCTTCGTGCTAGGCAGCTGAAGGCACAGCCACCAATGGTGGAGTGATTAAAATCGGGGATGCGCAAGAGGCCAGAATTGGAGGAGCGCAGAGATCTCAGAGTGTTGTAGGGCTGCAGGAGGTTATAGAGATAGGGAAGATCGAGGCCATGGAGGGATTTGAAAACAAGGCTGAGAATGTTAAAATTGAGGTGTTGCCGGACCGTCAGTGAGCGCAGGGGTGATGGGCAAATGGGAATTGGTGCGAGTAAGGATACAGGCAGCAAAGTTTTGGATGAGCTCAAGTTTATGTAGGCCGGCCAGGAGAGCATTGGCATAGTCAAGTCTAGAGGTAATAAAGGCATGAATGAGGGTTTCAGCAGCAGATGAGCTGAGGCAGGCGTGGAGTTGGGTGATGTTACAGAGGTAGAAATAGGCGATCTTGGTGATGGAATGGATATGTGGTCGGAAGCTCATCTCTTGGTCAAATATGACACCAAGATTGCGAACGGTGTGGTTCAGCTTCAGACAGTTGCCAGGGAGAGGGATGGAGTTGGTGGCTAGGGAATGTTTTGTGGCGGGAACTGAAGACAATGGCTTTGGTCTCCCCAATATTTAGTTGGAGGAAATTTCTGCTCAAAAAGTATTGCATGTCAGACAAGCAGTGTGACAAATCAGAGACAGTGGAGGGGTCGAGAAAGATGTTGGTGAGGTAGAGCTGGGTGTTGTCAGCGTACATGTGGAACCTGGCGTGTTTTTTGATGATGTCGCTGAGGGGCAGCATGTAGATGAGAAATAGGAGGGGACCAAGGATAGATCCTTGTGGGATGCCAGAGGTAACAGTGCAGGAGTGGAAAAGAAGCCATTGCAGGTGATTCACTAGCTATGACTTGATAGATAAGAATGGAACCAGGCGAGGGCAGTCCCACCCAGCTGGACGACGGAGGAGAGGCGTTGGAGGAGGATGGTGTGGTCAACCATGTCAAAGGCTGTAGACAGATCAAGAAGGTTGAGGAGGGATAGTTTACCATGGTCACAGTCACATAGGGTATCATTTGTGACTTTAATAAGGGCTGTTTCAGTACTGTGGCGGGGCGGAAAACCGATTGCAGGGATTCAAACATGTAGTTGTGCGAAAGATGAGAACAGTTTTGGGAGGCAACAACACATTCAAGGACTTTGGAGAGGAAAGGGAGGTTAAAGATGGACGGTAGTTTGCAAGGACAGAGGGTTCAAAGGTTGTTTTTTTGAGGAAAGGGGTGATGATGGCAGATTTGAAGGGGAGGGGGACAGTACCTGAGGAGAGGGGGTCATTAACAATATCAGCTAACATGGGGACCAGGAGGAGAAGTTGGGTGGTCAGCCATTTAGGAATAGGGTCGAGGGAGCAGGAGGTGGGTCTCATGGACAAGATGAGCTCGGGGAGGGCATGAGGGGAGATAGGAGAGAAACTAGAGAAAGATGCGAGTTCAAGACTAGAGCAGGAGGGAAACTTAGGGGAAATTTGACCCAGTGGGAAGTGGCAGAGGCAGCTGAATGGATGATCTCAATCTTAGTGACAAAAAAATCCATGAGCTCCTCGCACTTGTTGTTGGAGGTGAGGGTGGAGGAGGCAGGGGATAGGGGTTTAAGAAGACGGGTTGTGGAGAAGAGAAGCCAGGGATTATCTTTGCATTTCAGGGTGACATGCTTGTCATGGAAATAATTCTATTTGGAGGTTGATTTTCATGAGTTTATTTACAGTATGTAGAAAGTTGTCAAAGTTAGCAAAACATTGAGTGAGATTTATATAACTAAAAAGAGTGAGAATGATTGTGGGGTTTACATAGAAACATAGAAACATAGAAACATAGAATCTAGGAGCAGGAGTAGGCCATTCGGCCCGTCGAGCCTGCTCCGCCATTCAATACGATCATGGCTGATCATCCAAATCCAGTACCCTGTCCCTGCTTTAATCCCCACAGTACACATATCCCACCCTACCCCCGTAACCCCACGTATTTAATTCCCCCTAACATATCCCATCCTATCCCCATAACCCCACATATTTAATCCCCCCTAACACTAAGGGTCAATTTATCATAGCCAATTCAACCTAACCCACACATTTTTGGACTGTGGGAGGAAACCGGAGCACCGTTCATAGTGACATAGATTCAATTTTCTATGCCAGTTTTCTCCCTTCCTCTCCTCTCCTGAAAACATTGGCCGCAATTTCTCCGACTGAGGCGGGTCCAGGATGGCCGGGGTCGGTGTCGCGATCCCAGCCCGCTGCCTGCTCCAGCCCGCACTCTCTGAGTGATTTTACGTTAATAGGGCTTGTTAAGCCCGCCCTGCAAGGTTCCCAGCCAATTAAACGGAAGCCAATTAAACGGAAACGGACGCGTCATCAGCCGGTTTCCTTAAAGGGGCCATGTCCACATTCATTTTGACAGTTGTTCTGTCAGTATTTTGCAGCATTGAGGTGCTGCAAACACTGACAAGCACTGCACAAAGGTGGACGGTTGCACCCAGGCTCTCCCATGACTCCCTCCATATGCTTATGGAGGGAGTCACAGCATGCAGGGAGGTCCTCTTCCCTTCCAAGGGTAGAAGAGACCTCCCCAGGACACCAACGCAGCCTGGTTGCACATTGCACAGGAGGACACAAGCAGGGATGTTGTTCGGAGGACCAGGCTGCAGTGGCACAAACCTTTCAATTATCTCAGTAGATCACAAAACATTACTGCAAAACCACACCCAACCTCATCCTGCTGTGCCACTCATCACATCCCCATCACTCTGCCTTCCCTACCCTACTCCTGCACATCCTTACTCACACCAACTTACCTTGCACCTCCACCCATCGCTCTCTATCTACATTATCACTTCCCCATCTCACTAGCCATCCCTCACACTCACCCTCATCCTAGTCCAATCATACCAACTAACAACACACAAGGGTAAGCACTTGGGTGTTTTATGCAATGTTCATGTACATTTTCTGTTAATGTGTTGTCAAACATTGAAATCTTTATTTTCAACACTTTGCCTTATTGGACAGATCTGTGCTCACCTTTGGAAGTGTCTTAGTGAGTTCCAGTGAATGTTGAGACATAACTTCCCCCCGCCCCACCCCCAAAACACACACAAATATGATGAGTGTGAATGGAATGGCTTGGACATTGTAGGGATGCTTTATGGTGCTGGTGTGAGGTGGTGCCAACCTGGCGCATCATGTGGCAGCCAGGATGTACAGCGTCAAGTGAAGTAAATTTAGCCATGGTGAGGCCATAGCTGACCTCCCGGGCAACAATGTTGTCGAGTGCTGATGCCCTGTGTCCTGCGCAGCATCAGGTGATTGCGGAGAAGGTTGGTGATGTTGGTGTGCCTGGTAATATTGGTGTTGGAGCTGATCGTGGAGGGATTCAGAGGACCAAGGTAAGATTTTTTCAAGGGCACCAATGTTGTTGGAATAGATGGCAGCTGAAGTTGAGATGACAGAAGCGATCTGTCAATGGTGAAAGAACTTGCTCCAAGGAGCTGACAGTGGATAGAGAGTTTACTCCAAACACTTCCAAACTGCATACAGCTCAAAAGTGTCTTCCAAGTCCTGGAGGCTCAAGCTTCTGACATTGGAAAGTGACCAGCTGTGAAACAATAACTTTTATACCACTTTTGCAGCTGTCACCTATTCACAGCAATGGGGAGACATAGAGAACCCGATCTATTTACCTGATGTGATAGCCGAACGACGTGAACCTCGTTAAGAAGTGGTAACATAGAAATAGGCTGGCAAAATAGTAGTTAACAAGCGTTTAACAAGCATTTAACTATCTTAAATGCCTTCCCTGCCGCTTGGTGTCGGGTCTGTTCTGAAATCGCAGACCCGACACTTTGGAAACTTACATGGAGGTTGTCAATCATTTTGATTTTGACAGCGGACCCGCCTCCAAACCCACACTCTGAGCGCCGGCAAAATTCAGCCCATTGATTCCTTCCTGAAGTATGGTTCCACAGAAACACTCTGGAACCACTCCATCTGGCCATTATTCATATGTGAGCTTTGATGGCATCAGTAGGTTATTCGACTGTGGGACATCTCAACTGAGTCCACTCCTGTCTTCATCCAACCTCCGCACGCATTCAATTCCAGCTGGTGCTGGCAATCTGTACAGATCAGTTATTCAGTGGATAAACTCACTGAGCCATCAAAGCAGCCAGGTTACATTTTTAAACCAAAATGTGTGAGTCTTTCTCCATCTGAGTGAGACGGAGACAACTGCCGGTGATATTAAACATGGGTAGCCTATAGACTGCACTGCTTGTTTATCTAAACGCTCTGGGGGACCAGAGAACTTGGAACTTTTTGGGGAGGAATATTGGCTGGCACATCAGAGTAATCCGCTCTTGTTTGTGATTAGTGTCATAGAATATTGTGCACTGGGACAGATATATGTATAATAGTTTAATATCTCATCCGAAGGATGGTGGCTGCAAGACTGGACACTGTATTATGGGCAGCATTTGGGTTTTAGTATTTAGACTGGTGTGTGGATAAAGATTAGACTGTTTATAGAAAAATGTTTTCAATTCTGAACATTAAAGCCAGACAACTCTTTGAGAATGAAGAATTTATTTCCATATCACCTCTGAACCATCTACTGGTATTATAGATAATAGTCTCACACCTCTATAATTGTAGATTTAAAATAAGGTTGTAAAAAGGTTTTAAAGCTAATATAGCTTATTTATTAAGCATATTTTGAACATTTATCAGCCCCTATTTCTCAGTGTCGTTGATGGCTGAAGATCTGTCCAAAAACCGAAAAGGCCCTCTAAGGGGAAAAATCAAGTTTAAATCCAAAACCAATATTTCATACTGAGGTAATCTGTCAACCAAACTGCATGGTGGGATCTTTCTCCTCATTTTAGCAAAATCTGGCATTTTTTGTCAACCAGCATAAGGAGTCCCAGTTTACTTGTATTTGCCGTTAGGCAGTTATGCTCTTCCGTTGGTCAGTCTGTGGAAGCTTGTTGCCTGACATGTAGAATAACAGGAGTGTACATGTCCAGCTGGTCCAAGTTCCTGTCTGAAGGTTGGCAGCGACGGCACTGTTAAACTGTAAAATGCAGATCTAAACCAAATTGTTAACGAGAAAAGGAGAAAGCCATAGATCCATCTCTCAGCAACTCTATACAAATATACTTTGTCCAGTCTTCAAAGCCTGATCTCCTTTTTGAAACAATATTTAGACATACTTGAGCAAACAAAGTATAAAGTTTCTGGAGATTAAGCTTAAATACATCTATTATTAAAAAGTTTATTTGATTCAGAATATATAGTTCGACAAATGTGATCACAAAAAGTATGAGCAACCAGACAATGAAGCCTTGGACTTAATGTGTGACTACCTTAATGCACATAAATTGTGTTGCTTAAAGGTTTTACTTCAGTAATTGCTCTCCTTTCTGTGAACTTTACTGGATCTGTTACTCTTCCCCTGGGAGTCTAAGGAATTTATAGTGAAAGGAACTGCAGACAGCATGAGTCATAGTTCATAACTCCTTCAATCTGTATTATTAGATAGGTTTGCTCCCATAGCCTCAATCTGGATAACTAACAAAATGTTAAATTCTTTCAAAAAGTTTTCGAAATAATGTTTTATTATGCAGCTTTTTAAAAATTGTGTTGCATCATTTTGGGAAATAATTTATTACCGTAGCCTTTTGGGGAATACTTCAGCTGCTACAGGCTCTTTATTCAGCCTCAAGCACTCTAGTCATCCAGCCGACACCATAGCCTGTGTTACAGATCCCATTCTGCAGTCTGTTTGCAGATCTGTTTATAGTGGGTAAGACAACCAGTGTCAGAATCTTCCGCCCAGTGACTTATAGCACTCTGTAATCATGAAATGATTTTTTCAGGAGAATTGGGCAAAAGAATCAGACTAATTTCTCCTAATGTTGCCTGGCAAAGTGTCAGGCCACTCTGGAATTCAAGTCCACAGTGGCTTGATTGGTAAATCTCCCACTGTTACGATTCCTGCATACCTACTGTTCACCTATGTATCACTGGGCTAGAAATTGCGGTTGGAGGGGTACCTCTGGAGTTGGCCTCCGACCTATGAAACAATTATAAAAGTACCTGCTGGCGGCCAGGCTGTGTAAACTTGCGGTCTCAGGCCTCGAGGCAGAGGGCAGCGTTAAGGCCCACGGATCCCAGGGACGCAGGCGGTGGGGAAGTGTACCTGGGATCACGTGGGCTGATCTCCAATCAATAAGCAGAATTCCATTTCAATCATTTATGACGGGAATCCCCTAATGAGATGCAATGGAATCCCCAAATCTAATAATTATACAATGTACTGAATTGGAATTTTATTCATATACCTTCATTCCACCAACCTCACTAAAAATTAAAGTTGTTGATCATTTTTGACATCATTAAAACTGTAATTCGGGCCAATATTTGCATAAACTCATTTCATACAGTGCTTAATTTAGGATATGAAAATTTTGAATTAATGGCTTAGATATCCCCTTACACTGATGCAAACAGGCCCTGTTCCTGCTTGCATCAACCGAAAGTCTTCTGTGTGCAATCACTGGCCAGTCGGTGGGCAAATAGCCCAACTCTGCGCCAGTGATTGCTTTTTCGTGGCCCCCGCGGACAGCCTGTCAATGCATATGTTGACAGACCGCAAGTTCCGGATTTCGCGCATGCGTAAGCGCATACGGAAATCCCGAACTTGTGGTGCATTTCAAAGGGAATACGATGGCATACTCTGAGAGTACGTCATCATACACACTGCAATTTCAGGACCACTGTTTCTGTAATACTGCTGTTAAATAAACTGCTGACTTGAAACTTAGATGATGCAAAAGCCTGCATTTAGTTTACTAGTTGGCAATCATTTCTAACCTATTTAAAGTAAAGCTTTATTTCTAGCTAAAATAATATTTTAGCAACAGTAGGAACAAGGGCATTCTAGATGACTATTGCAACAGTGACTGAGCTAATGTAATGTAATATGATAGTGATAGTCAATTGTGGGCCTATAACTAGTTTGCTAGCTTGTTAGCAGCAGAAATGAGCCTGATTGCATTTGCAAGTGTAAAGAAAACTGTAATTGGTTGGAATTACAACAACACAACAACAACAACTTGTATTTATATAGCGCCTTTAATGTAGTAAAACGTCCCAAGGCGCTACACAGTATTTTAAGACAATAAATTTGACACCGATCCACATAAGGATAAATTAGGGCAGGTGACCAAAAACTTGGTCAAAGAGGTAGATTTTAAGGAGCATCTTAAAGGAGGAAAGAGAGGTAGCGAGGCGGAAAGGTTTAGGCAGGGAATTCCAGAACTTAGGGCCTAGGCAACAGAAGGCACAACCACCAAAGGTTGAGTGATTATAATCAGGGATCCTCAAGAGGGCAGAATTAGAGGAGCGCAGATATCTCGGGGGGGTTGTGGTGCTGAAGGAGATTACAGAGATAGGGAGGGGCGAGGCCATGGAGGGATTTGAAAACAAGGATGAGAATTTTGAAATCGAGGCGCTGCTTAACCGGGAGCCAATGTAGGTCAGCGAGCACAGGGGTGATGGGTGAATGGGACTTGGTGCAAGTTTGAACTCGAGTAGCTGAGTTTTGGATGACCTCAAGTTTACGTAGGGTGGAATGTGAGAGGCCAGCCAGGAGTGCGTTGGAATAGTCAAGTCTAGAGGTAACAAAGGCATGGATGAGGGTTTCAGCAGCGGATGAGCTGAGGCAAGGGCTCAGAGAGAGTGACACAAAGTGAGTAAGCGTGTAGCATGTAATAAGACCTGCATAGATTCCTATTTCCAGCTCTCTTCTGCATTTAGTTCCATTCAAATAATATACATATTATCCTTATTGGGCTGTGCATTTGGTTCAATTACCATTGGGATTAGGTTTAGTGTTGGGCTCAGGGTTGGAGTTGGGTGTGGGACTGGGGTGGATCTATTTCAGGGGCTGGAAGCCTGCAATTTCCTGACCAGTGCTTCTTGTGAGTGCTGCTGCATGCTGGTAGTACCCAAAGGGGAATCAGACCTAATGTGGGAGCATTACAGCATGATGGGCCGAATGGCCCCCATCTCTGCTATATGATTCTACGATTGCTTGCGATTGCTTAGGACACTATGGAAAGTGGTTGGAATTGTTATTGTCTGAAAGTTTATGGGAATTGATCAAAAGGAAACAAAGATAAACCTGGAAAGATGATTGATTTAATCGACGATTATATCTTCTGAAGCTGATATAATCACCTTGTGCAGAAAAGAGAAAGCATAGAGAGCACGGGCTGCTGACCTCTGGAGTGAAGAAGGCACATGGGGAACTAATTCCAGAGCCAATCATTTTGCCACAGGAATCTACAACAAACATGGAGGTCAGTGAAACTTGTATTGTAATAATCTCAAGAATGACGGGGTTCAATTCTGACTTGCAAGTTAAGGTCCTTTAGACAGAAAGTGCAATGTTTACCACCCAGTTGGGAATGCTATGATTTCTGGTAAAAATGAATTGTAACTTACTGCCAGTAATAAGTTGACAGCCTATCAGCACACAGCTCCAATAATTAAGGTTCATTTGGAAACAATGAACAAGCTGCTTGATTCCTATAAATGATGGTAATTAAACCAGTAGAACACGAGAGAAAGTCAGAAAGAGTGGGAGAAGACCGGCATTTATGTAGCAGCTAATCACTGGTTGTCATAAATGCCTCCAAGCTTTTCATATGCAATAAATTATTTTGAAGAGCAGTGACTTTCGTTATGCTGTCAAATATGATAACCATTTTGTGCACAGCAAGATCCCATAATGTGTGCAAGCTTCAACTGCTACTGATGAAATATTCATAGGGTTCAGTCACATATCTTTGCATAGAAACTGTAACTCTGACTTTTGAAATGTGTTTATTTTGGATCAAAATTAAATCTGTTGCCGATAAATGCTTTACCATTCCATACCAAACCTACACATCCAATGTATCAAAAAATCTTGACAATATTCCCTCTCTTGTCTATTCCATCAACTTCAAATACTGAACAAAAGAATTTTTAGGAACGGCAAAAAGCTGTCAGTCTGAACAAACCTGTCCTATTTTGATTGATCTCAAGCCCCCTTCCCCACAATCTCACCATTTCCCCTCAATCAATTCTCATTCCAGAAACAGGAATTGCCTCTTGAACCCATTTGTGCAGTTTTGCTTCAATGGCTTTCAGTAAAAATGTTGAATCTGAATTCCCTCCTTGCTTCTAAACTCCTAGCTGTTAGCTTGTCCCCAGTTATTTAAACCCCTTGCCATGGAAAATCCACCCATGAGGGGTAGAATCTGTGCATGCCTCCTACCATGCCAATGATATTGGGAGCAGACCCAGAAGACAGAGATGGGAGTAGGGACTCCCTACACCAGGAACTTTCACTTTTTCAGCTCAGTTGGAACCTGGCGTATCTTTGGAGGCCAGTATACTGAGTGAGATGGGATACAAAAGCCTGCAGATGGGCACAAATAGGTCTCAATGGTGGAGTGGGGGGGGGTCCTATCTGTGGGGAATGGCGTGGACCGCTGGGGAAATGGTAAGTTCTCAAAAAATAATTATTGGATTGACCCCCTGTGCGGGGGTCTGAGAAATTCCACAATGGGGTCTTGGGGGGGGAGGGGGGCTGGGCAACCCCCTCTAATGATGGGCAGGTGCTGGATTTTCTACTGCATGGGGTAGGCTGGTGGTGGAGATAGGCACGTAGAGGCGAGTATGTCCGCTGGCCCCAGGTAAGTAATGCTCCCTCCTCCTGACCCTACAGACTTCGGTGTGGTCAGTGCTGGAGGGCACCGGTGTGATTTAACATTATTCGGGCCCACGATGACTAGTTAATTAAAGCACAACAACTGGATGACAGCTTTAAGCTTTCTAATGCGCACTTCTAGTTTCTTGTTTCGCGCATCAGGACGATCTTAGGTCTTCACTTCTGGAAAAATGTCATGAATGGGTAATATAAAACAATGTTATTTAATTACTGGGAAAGGTTGCAAGCCAAAGAATTACTGTACTGTCGAAACCTAGTCTACGGTATTGCCTTGCCCAAACACAAGCCTCTCGCCACTGAGAGGCCTGAGATAAAGAGTGAAGGGAAGAAATATTGGTATTGTGCCAGCCCGTATCTGAGCTGGTCTAAAAAAAACTGAATGATTGTGAACTATACTTTGAATATCTACCTTCTAAACATTAATCAACTGTACAACGTCTGTGCTTTTAATCAATGCTCAATGAACATTGTTACGTGATAAGGAGTCTTGCAGATGCATTTAGCAGGTTTGTGAAAGCGGTTAAAAAAGCATAAGGGATTCTGAGCTTCATAAATAGAGGCATAGAGTACAAAAGCAAGGAAATTATGATGAACCTTTATAAAACACTGGTTCGGCCTCAACTGGAGTATCGTGTCCAATTCTGGGCACCACACTTTAGGAAGGATGTGAAGGCCTTACAGAGGGTGCAGAAAAGATTTACAAGAATGATTCCAGGGATGAGGTACTTCAGTTATGTGGATAGACTGGAGAAGCTGGGGTTGTTCTCTTTAGAGCAGAGAAGGTTGATAGGAGAGTTGATAGAGGTGTTCAAAATCATGAGGGGTCTAGACAGAGTAGATAGAGAGAAACTGTTCCCATTGGCAGAAGGGTTGAGAACCAGAGGACACAGATTTAAGGGGCTGTATTTTACAATCCCTTACGGGTGCGTACGAGGTGTGTATGCACCCGTAGGGGCCGCGCAAGTTCCGGTTTTAGGCCTGCGAAGCGCATACGCTAAAACCCGGAACTTCTTCTTGACAGATCCTACGCATCCCCGGGAGATGGGCCTCTGCGGGTGGAGAGTTGCGCTATTTGTCCAACTTCCGCCCGCTGAATGCCCATGAAATTCTTACGCCTGGTAGCGTAAGGCCTGCTTTTACCAGCATAAGAATTTAAAAAAATAGAAAAATAAAATTTTATCACTCATTTATGCATTAAAAACCCTGTCCAATAAGGTAAGTTTATTTTTAGCCCCGTTAAAACAAAATTTTTCAAAAAATTAAATTTTTGTTTAAAATATTTAATTAAATGGCATTTTAATTAATTTTAAATATGTAATAAAAAAAAATTATTTCATGTGTTCGTGTATTTTTTACGTGATCCCCATTCATACTTATGGGGTTTCCGTACGCACGAAACTCCCATAAGTATGAATGGGGATTTCCTTCTTTTATTGGTTGGGCCGGTCCACGTGATCCCAGGGGCACTTGCGAACCACATGCGCCACTAGGATACGTGGGCCTCTGCCTGCGCGTACCCGGAGAGGCCCAGGATTGCAAGTCTCTGTACCTCCCGGGCCACCAGGTAAATGCGTAGATTTTTTACAGGTCGGAGGCATCCACCCGCGGGAAGCCTCCGATTGCAAATTTTGGGCCTATGGTGATTGGCAAAAGAATCAAAGGCGCCACGAGGAAAAACTTTTTTACGCAGCGAGTGGTTAAGATCTGGAATGCACTGCCTGAAAGGGTGGTGGAGGCAGATTCAATCGTGGCTTTCAAAAGGGAATTGGATAAGTACCTGAAGGAAAATAATTTGCAGGGCGATGGGGAAATGGCAGGGGAGTGGAACTATATAAAGTGCTCTTGCAGAGAGCTGGCACGGGTTCGATGGGCTGAATGGCCTCCTTCTGTGCTGTAACCATTCTATGATCCTGTGGACAAAGTTGTGCGGTGTTAAATGACTGACAACAGAATTGTTTCACCAATTGCATGTATTCCTACAAGTGTGTAAACATTATTTCAAAACTAAGTTTAAAAAAAGCTGTGCAAAATTTTCTGCTGCGAGAGTTGCTTTTAAATTGTCATTTTTTTAAAAAGAAATTGTTTCAAATTATTCAGAATACAGTACTAAAAATGTGAACTGCTTCCTAATTCTGTACAAATAAAATCAAACTGGTAACAACATTGATTACTTTGTAGCTTTTTAAAGTGCTGAAATAGTGACTGCAATACAGTCTGTGTTCAATGCCTTTAAGTAAAAGAAACTTTAAACTTTTTGTACAAGTTAAACTGAAATGCACCTACTGCGAGCTATTTTTAAGGTTAGGTGCAAATTACATTTTGTGTGTAAAAGATAAAACTCCTGTCAAAATAGGTCATGGAAATGTATGCATATTCTAAAAGCAGCTAAAATGTAACTTTAAAGGTAATCACATCTGAATTATTAGTTATTAATAATGCCAGAATTAATAGCCCTACAACTTATGAGACCCACAACAGATCTGGAACTGTTTTCCTGCATGCAATCCAAGATTTCCCTGCTGACCACAGAGACACAGTCTGATGCTGGTTTAAAAAAGTTCTATGTTCTTCAGATCTATGCAATACCATTTGTGTTGCATTTTGTCAACTGACAAGAGACCATGCAATAACATTTCAGGCTAATATTAAGACATCTCAGCAGTCATATTGCTTTGAGTATTGTGGACAATACCTTAGACACCAGATCAAACTCCTCTTTTCATTGAAGAACTTGAGAGTGCCTGTTTTTTCTCTGTAGTTAATCACTTGCTAAGGCGCTCCCTGAATGCCAGCTTTGAAATGTGCGCTATCTGAGACTGTGATTTTATTAGTACACCATTAATAACAAAGAAAAATGGGCCTTCTCCTCTTTTGTTAAGAAGTTCATCCTACGTTGCTGATAAGGGGACATGTACAAAGAAGTTGTATTACAGGAAACTCTCGTTTAAACGGCACCTAAATATCCGGAATTCTCTAATAACCGGCAGAATTCATACTCTGAAAACTACAGTATACAGTCGTTTATAAGTTTTGTTTTACTGTTAAGTAATTAAAGAGTTATGGATTACCCTCAACTGGCATTACTGTACTTAATCAAGCATCTTCCACCATCCATTTAACACAACATTCTGTAGGGGAGTACCCAATTATACTGCACATTTCTTGATTTTTTTATTTTTGTTTGTTAAAAATAGCCTCGGTAGATACACCTCTCCGTTATCCGGAATTTTTAATCAACCGGCACCATCCCGGTCCCGTCGGTGCCGGATACGAAAGAGTTTCCTGTATATAGATTATTATTTTGCTAAATTTTTCAATGCAATATGCAAATTGTGAGGCATTTTAAAGACATTTTGAAAGTCCTGAGCTATAGTTACAGTGCAAGACAAAGCCCAGGGTTAATATAATGGCCCGGAATTTGCGGTCCATGATGATGATGAACTGGCAGCGTTTGTCGTCATTTCGCCTTTGAAACTGACGGCAACTTCAGGAATTAACGCATGCACAGCCTAATGCGGAAATCCTGAAGTTACAGTCTGTCATTCACTGCTCCTCCAGAGGTTGTGCTGTGGTCCCCCACCGCCCCCGCTCCCCACCCCCCCTCCCCCCGCACAGAGCCGCAATCAGTGAAATCTCTCAAATCATTGAAACTGACAAAATCTTCGGCTCTTCCGCGGTACTTGCGCTGTTAAATACCCCATTAAAAGTTAGACCCCAAGGGATTAGGTGTAACTGGGGTTTTAACAGCGTGTTGACTGCTAAACAAAGGTCATGGCCCTGAAAAACTAATTTTAATTTTGTGGAGTGTCAAATTTATCCATTTTAATAAAAATTAACATTTTTAAGAAACTTAAAAAAAAAGTAATTAAAAAAAAAGTTTGTTCATCTTTATTTCGGGCTTGCCTTTTCCCCGTGTGAGAGCCCCAATCTTTGTTTTGCTCTTTCTAACATTTTCAAAACGTTAGAATTTTAGGAGCTTACCCACTTCCTTCTTTGCTGTCAGTGAGAATTCTGCGTTTTGATTGGCTGCTTAGGCAGTTTGTTGACGTCACAGCAGCTCTTTTCGCTGGGAATCCCCATTAACTTCTGTTGCTTTGAATTATGCGTTGGAAAATCCGAAATTCTCGACACAGAGATCACGAGATCTTTGTGCGGCACTTACTTCGGGGCCAGCGGTGAACACCTTTGTGTCGCTGCTGACCGCAAATTCCGGGTCAATAATACACATCCTGCTTTGTTAGAAATAGAGATCCATCAATATATATGGATAATGATTCAGTCATGTGATATTTAGCTTTGTATTAGAAGTACTGTTGAATTTTGATTAACACAGGAATTTTACCTTTGAAACTTGCACAGAGCAAGAATTTTATTTTAAAAATAGATAAAACAGCCAATTTGCAATTCCCTTTGTGTTGAATCAAGTAGCAATTCACTGACAACAATAAACAAAATCAAATAATGCAATTAGTCTACTGTCACTTGGTGAAATTTGGCTGCAGAATGGCTGTCTTTAGGGTAAAGATCACAAAAACACAGTTAACTAGAAAATGCTTTTAAGCCTGGATCGGGATCTTGTATTTGAATGTTATGCTTGGATCAGGATTTTTTCTCAAAGGGAATGAATGGGAAGTGGTTTAGTGCACTGGAATTCTGAGCTTGGATCAGATTTATGCTTTACCCCAGGTTTGTGCTAATCTTGAGATGACTGTTAGAACATGCTTTAAACATATGTTCTGTGGTATTAAAGGTATACTTTCAAAGCTAGGAAGCAGAATCAGTTCTTGGAGTTAAAGAATGAGAGGTGATCTCATTGAAACATACAAAATTCTTACAGGGCTTGACAGGGTAGATGCAGGGAGGATGTTTCCCCTGGCTGGGGAGTCTAGAACCAGGGGTCATAGTCTTAGAATAAGGGGTCGGCCATTTAGGACTGAGATGAGGAGAAACTTCTTCACTCAGAGGGTGGTGAATCTTTGGAATTCTCTACCCCAGAGGGCTGTGGAGGCTCAGTCGTTGAGTATATTCAAGATAGAGATTGATAGATTTTTGAATATTAAGGGAATCAAGGGATATGGGAATAGTGCAGGAAAGTGGAGTTGAGGTAGAAGATCAGCCATGATCTTATTGAATGGCGGAGCAGGCTCGAGGGGCCGAATGGCCTTCTCCTGCTCCTATTTCTTATGTTCTTATGTTTTTATAATGGGCAACCATTGCTCCCTGCAAACCAAATGCAATGTGATGCATTTTAGAATATAGGAGTTGTCCCACTTATGGTGTCACCCATGGGTTATTTGCTTGGGTTTCGTGGAATAAATCTATGTTAATTTATCATCAGGAGGAACACATCAATGCTTTCTGAAGATGGAAATCATGGTATGAGCCTGTGTGCTGATGAGATACATCACACACAAGCAGACAGGAAAATTCCCAAAATATTTCCTTTATCTTGGTGTAAATCTGTAATACATTAATCTGTGGAATGAGAATATCCCAATTTAAAAACTCAAAGGATCCTGATATTTGACAATAACACAGCATGTTGCAGCTTAGTTAGAAAGTAACTAAATCTGCACATATAGGACATAAACCCGTTGAATTCCCCAGTGGTCAGAGTTTGGCTTTAATCCCATGATACTTGGCAGCTTTGCCATGTCGGCAGATTAAGAGTGGAATGAGGGATAGCTTTGATCGAGCAAAAATTCTACTGTACAATCTCAATTCTTGTGGAAGTTCCTTTTTCCAAAGTGTCTGCTATAGGCATGTGCCGTTCCCTTGGACCACTGCCAATGAACACTGCATTTTTTGGTAGCAGAAACTCAACCAAGAGGAAAACGCAAGAGGAACCGGGGGTAATGTTAACCTAACTCAGCGGGTGGGAAACCCACGAGATCAGGTGGAATGTCAGTTTAACACCCCGTCCAATCTTACACTGCATTGACTTCAATGGTGTAAGACCAGTGTTGGACCCGATTCAGTCAGTTTTCCGATAGGCGGGTTAGATTAAAATTGCCCCCGGAGAGTCATTGGAGTTTGTTGCAGCTTACTTTCTCGACAAATGTGTTATTCTGACTGTCTAAATGTAGTCTCAATTTGTTTTCTCAAACAATTACTGAGGGTGACATCCTTTAATTTACTTTTTTTAATTTTACTGGCACTTTTTCCGTGTGTCACCTTCCTTTGTTTTTTCGGCTGGGAGGGTAGACTGTCTGAGGTTTTCACCATAACTATAAATGCTGCTCCATAATTAATTAACTTTGCTGTGGACAATCCACTCAGGAGGGGTAGAATCTGGGCATGCCTCCTACCATGCCAATGATGTCGGGGGCAGCACAGAAAGGCAGCGATGGGAGTAGGGACACAAGGGCCTGCAGATGGGCATAAATAGGCCCTAATGGTGGTGGTGGAGGGTATCTGCCTGAGGGCATATCTGTGGTTGTCTCTTGTCTTGCTAACTTTTCCTCCCTGCCTTGCCCTTTGTCCAAGAAAAGCATACTGAATTCTCCTTAATGGTCCAGCCAGAAGTTAGTAAAACTTTCCCAACCAGAAGTCTTCACAGGCATTAGAACATAAACTTGGACCCTGTAAATGGAAGTTTGGCTCCAATGTTCTTTCTGTGGTGCTGCCTAGGCTTTGAGTTATTTAATTCAAATATTAGTTTGAGTGAATCTATGAACCTTCATCAGTTCTTCAATTAAAATATTCAGCCTTCCCCTGTCTTGCCCCCTCCCTCCCAACCACACAATCACATCACTGTCACAGTTAAAATAATTATCTTGTAGCCCCTGCTATAGACTAAACTTTAATTAGCTCTTTGCTTTAAAATCTATTTCCATTGTTAGTGATCATGAGCCGAGTATTGTAACTAATATCACAGACTTCTCTAATTTGGGCAAAAGCTATGCCAACATAGGCCACCCTGACCTCTAGTATGGTTTCCAAATCTTCCTCAAGACTCTCCTCCTTCTCTTCCGTGCTTTTTCTCCCTCCTGGCTCTCACTCCTCTCTATCACTCCTGCCTGGTGTACACTCGCTATCCACCACCCGCTTTACACCCCTGCTGAAGTTGAAATTTCCAGCCATTGTACTCAATTTTTGTTTTATTTTAATTACTTATATTTTAATTTTCTAAAGCACTTTGAGTTGCCCCAATGTGAAAGATATGGGAGGAATTTTAACCTAAAAGATCGGGTGGGTTTGGAGCGTGGGGGTCAGTTAAATTGTTAAAAAACGGATTCCCAACCTGAACCTGCCTCCAACCCGCCCACTTCCGGTTCTAATGGAGGTGGGAAGGGAGGTGGGATGGGGTGGGTAACCAACCCGCTGCCAGGAGGCGAGACATCAATTTAAATATTTGAATTAGTTTAGAAGCCTCTTCTTTAACCTCCATTCTTTGGATGAACAGGCTGGGTCTCTTTTCTCTTGAAAAGAGAAGGCTTAGGGGTGACCTAATAGATGTCTTAAAATCATGAAAGGTTTTGAGAGAGTAGATACAGAGAGAGTGTTTCCACTTGTGGGGAAGAGCAAAACTAGAGGCCATCAATATAAGATAGTCACCAAAAAATCAAGTAGGGAATTCAGAAGAAACTTCTTTACCCAGAGAGTGGTGAGAATGTGGAACTCGCTACCACAGTGCTGCACTGTCGGAGGTGCCATCTTTCAGATGAGACTTTAAACCGAGGCCCCGTCTGCTCTATCAGGTGGACGTAAAAGATTCCATGGTACTATTGCGAAGAAGAGTAGGGGAGTTATCCCCGGTGTCCTGGCCAATATTTATCCCTCAACCAACATAACAAAAACAGATCATCTGGTCATTATCACATTGCTGTTTGTGGGAGCTTGCTGTGTGCAAATTGGCTGCCGCGTTTCCTACATTACAACAGTGACTCCACTTCAAAAGTACTTTATTGACTGTTACGCGCTTTGAGACGTCCGATGGTCGTGAAAGGCGCTATATAAATGCAAGTCTTTCTTTTTACAGGGAGTGGTTGAAGCAAATAGTACAGATGCATTTAAGGGGCGATTAAATAAGCATATAAGGGAGAAGGGAATAGAGGGTTATGCTGATAGGGTTAGATGAGGAAAGATGGGAGGAGGCTCAAGTGGAGCATAAACACCGCAATGGACTGGTTGGGCCGAATGGCCTGTTTTTGTGCCGTATATCCTATGTAATCCTATGTAAACTCGACTTGCGCTTCATGTAACTTGTGCTTGAGTTTCCATGATCTTTTAAGAACATAAGAACATAAGAAATAGGAGCAGGAATAGGCCACTTGGTCCCTCGAGCCTGCTGCACCATTCAATAAGATCATGGCTGATCTTGGGCTCAAAGCCACTTCCCCGCCCGCTCCCCATAACCCTTCACTCCCTTATCTTGCAAAAATCTGTCTATCTCCACTTTAAATGTATTTAATGACCCAGCCTCCACAGCTCTCTGGGGCAGAGAATTCCACAGATTTACGACCCTCTGAGAGAAGAAATTCCTCTTCATCTCAGTACTAAAAGGGCGACCCTTTATTCTAAAACTGTGCCCCCGAGCTCTAGATTTCCCCACGAGGGGAAACATCCTCTCTGCATCTACCTTGTCGTGCCCCCTCAGTATCTTATATGTTTCAATAAGATCACCTCTCATTCTTCTAAATTCCAAAGAGTATAGGCCCAGCCTGCTCAACCTTTCCCCATAAGTCAACCCCCTCATCTCTGGAATTAACCTAGTGAATCGTCTCTGAACTGCCTCCAATGCAAGTATATCCTTCCTTAAATAAGGAGACCAAAACTGTATGCAGTACTTAAGGTGTGGTCTCACCAATACCTTGTCCAGTTGTAGCAGGACTTCCCTGTTTTTATACTTCAACCCCCTTGAAATAAAGGCCAGCATTCCATTTGCCTTTTTGATTACTTGTTGTACCTGCATGCTAACTTTTTGTGTTTCATGCACAAGGACCCCCAGGTCCCTCTGAACTGTAGCATTTTGTAATCTCTCACCATTTAAATAATAATTTGCTTTTTTATTTTTCCTGCCAAAGTGTATAACTTCGCACTTTCCCACATTATACTCCGTCTGCCAAATGTTTGCCCACTCACTTAGCCTGTCTATATCCCTTTGCAGATTCTTTGAGTCCTCTGCACAACTTGCTTTCCCACCCATCTTTGTATCATCCGCAAACTTGGCTACATTACACTCGGTCCCTTCATCCAAGTTATTAATGTAGATTGTAAATAGTTGAGGCCCCAGCACCGATCCCTGTGGCACCCCACTAGTTACTGTTTGCCAACCGGAAAATGACCCATTTATCCCGACTCTCTGCTTTCTGTTAGTTAGCCAATTCTCTATCCATGCTAATATATTACCCCCAATTGCGTGAGCTCTTATCTTATGCAATAACCTTTTATGTGGCACCTTATCGAATGTACTGGTTAGGCTGATTTCACCCGGATTGCGCTGATGAAACTAACAGAATCTCTAGGCCTTTGTTTTTAGTTCTTGGAATGTTTGCAACATTGACAAGGAAACATTTTTTGCCCATCCCTAGCTGCCCTGAAGGCATTAAGACTCAATCATATAGTGAGGCACTGGAGTCAACTGTAGGCCAGACCAGGTTGGGGTGGTAGCTTCCCTTCCCTGAAGGACATTAGTGAGCCAATTGGGTTTCAATGACTACGGAGTGATTATTTTCATGGTGTACTGAGTCCCACTGCGCATGCGCCCCCCTTTGGGGCGCCTGAAAACCGTCTCGGGAACCTGAAGACCATTTTGGCACTGCGCATGTGCGTTCGATCGGTCACGCATGCGCAGTACGAAGTGTGAGGAAACCGGAAGGGGGCCTGCTGAAGCACGTTGCTAAGCCTGGAGCCTGAGCCCGAGTCTGCTGGAGCCTGAACCTGCTGAATGGGGATCTGCGGGGGAGGGGGGGAAGAGAGGAGCTCAAAGGCAGGGAGTGAGGAGTGAGGAGGCGAGGAAGTGAGGAGCTCAGAGGCGGGGGGGAGAAGGTCAGGAACTCGGGGGTGGGGGGTGGAGAAGGTCAGGAACTTGGGGAGGGGGAAAAAGGTCAGGAACTTGGGGATGGGGAGAAAGATCAGGAGCACAGAGGAGGATAAGGTCAGGAACTTGGGGGGGGTGAAGGTCAGGAACTTGGTGGGGGTGGGGGAGCAGGTCAGGAGCTCGGAGGGGGGGTGAAGCAGTGAGAGAACAGTGGGGATGGGGGAAGAATGTGTTTCAGGTCTAAAAGGGGGGGATAAGAGTGAGAACGTGATCCAAATGGGAAGACAGATCACATTCTCCTGCCTTGCACCATCATCCCTTTTGTCTCTTAATCTCTCCTGCCTTCCATCCTATCACAGACCTTCCCTTTTGTTCTTTGCTCCCCGCCCCATTTCCCTGCCCCTACACTTGCTTAAAAAGCTGTTACATCTCCAACTTTTTCCAGTTCTGACGAAGGGTCCTCGACCTGAAGCGTTAAACTCTGTTTCTCTCTCTACAGATGCTGCCTGATCTGCTGAGTATTTCCAACATTTTCTGTTTTTATTCTCCTCCCTCTGTTGAATGTGGATCACGTTCAACCATCCAGATGAATTAGTGAATCCCTTATCACACACGGAGCAGGTGAATGGCCTCTCCCCAGTGTGAACTTGCTGGTGTGTCAGAAGGTTGGACCCCACACCACACACACGGACCCTACACACATTGTCCCTTTATTCAGAATTAAAGAATTTTTATCACTTCCAGAAGGAAAAAATAAATAAAACTCCAAAGAATTAACTAATCTACTAATTAGAGTATAAAATATTTTATTTTACCAGCAAAGGACAACAATAATTACAATTGCAGAAAACTAGATAACAAGGGACCGTCAGAAAGCTAACTATACTTCCGCTTTCTGTAGGCTCACTGGCAAAACTGGATCAAATTACACATTGCAGGGTTGTCTACAGCATGCAGGATCAAATTACACATTCCAGAAAAACTGTTGTGTGTGTCTTGTCCTCCAAGGGGACCAATCATAAATCTGGTCCAACTCACTGGTGTTGCAAATAGATGCAGCCCTATGACTATCCAACAGCTTTCATGGCCATTTGGTCTTGGTGCTGACTGACAAATTACCAGATTCATTGACTGTAATTCAATTTCACAACTTGCCATGATGGGATTTGGACTTATGACTTCTGATCATACTACCATAGCCAGAAGGCTACCATACCCAATTAATAACTACTTCAGTAACATTAATGAGTATTCTTGAATGTACTTATTTGCTCTCATTTGAAAAGAAATGTGGAAATGATTATGTTCGTTACAGATCAGATAACCTGTTATGCTTGGACAGAAAAATTAAGCAGCATCCATTGCTGTCTAACCTCTCTCCAATGAGTCACTTTATCACTGTGGATTACCTGTATGGATTCATTTTGATCAGGGAGGATATTTTGAAGTTCATCCAATGAAGGAGTTTAAAATGATGCAGTTTGCAAAGGGTGTGACTATCCCTGTCTCTCTAGTAATAAAAAAAGTAACAAAAAGCATGATTATCAAAGACTGAATCAACCCCAAATAGAAATGCTGGTAACATTAGCTGCAGAACAGAAAGAAATCAGGAAGAAGCCTGTGGAAACATTTGTCATGCATAAATTCAAGTGTAGTGAAGCTACAATAGATCATTCCATTGATCTTGGGTTATCTTGGACTGTGCACTGATTTAGCATTTGGTCTGCTATGGCTGAAGTTCAGAAACTGCGATATAAAGATTATGTAGCATGCCTTGCATCACAGTTATTTAAAAACAAATGAGATGGTTACCAGACAAATAGATCAAAAGATTGTTAGAAGTTTACCTATGACAGTGAAGCAAAAGCTAATCCACTTCAATCAGGTGATCACTGAGAACATACCCGATACAAAACTGTGGAAAAATTGCCAGATGTTTGTGTGTGTGCGTTATTTGCAGTGAGGATCGAAAATGTTTTGTGTCACAGCTTATTTGTTTTTTTAACATGATTAAGTTGTACAAGGCAATGGTTAGAAAGAAAGACTTGCATTTATATAGCGCCTTTCATGACCACCGGATGTTCCAAAGTGCTTTACAGGCAAATGAAGTACTTTTTGAAGTGTAGTCAATGTTGTAATAAGAGCATAAGAACATAAGAAATAAGAGCAGGAGTTGGCCATTTTGCCCCTCGAGCCTGCTCCGCCATTCAATAAGATCATGGCTGATCTTCTACCTCATCTCCACTTTCCTGCACTATCCCCATATCCCTTGATTCCCTTAATATCCAAAAATCTGTTGATCTCTGTCTTGAATATACTTCACGACTGAGCCTCCACAGCCGTCTGGGGTAGAGAATTCCAAAGATTCACCACCCTCTGAGTGAAGAAATTTCTCCTCATCTCAGTCCTAAATGGCCGACCCATTATTCTGAGACTGTGACCCCTGGTTCTAGACTCCCCAGTCAGGGGAAACATCCTCCCTGCATCTACCTTGTCAAGCCCTGTAAGAATTTTGTATGTTTCAATGAGATCACCTCTCATTCTTCTAAATTCTAGAGAATATAGGCCTAGTCTACTCAATCTCTCCTCAAAGGACAATCCCTCCATCCCAGGAACCAGTCTGGTGAACCTTCGTTGCACTCCCTCTATGGCAAGTATATCCTTCCTTAGGTAAGGAGACCAAAACTGTACACAATACTCCAGGTGTGGTCTCACCAGGGCCCTATATAATTGCAGTAAGACGTCTTTACTCTTATACTCAAATTCTCTTGTAATAAAGGCCATCATACCATTTGCTTTCCTAATTGCTTGCTGTACCTGCATGTTAACTTTCAGTGATTCGTGTACAAGGACACCCAGATCCCTCTGAAGACTAACATTTCCCAATCTCTCACCATTTAAAAAATACTCTGCTTTTCTATTTTTCCTACCAAAGTGGATAACTTCACATTTCTCCACATTATATTCCATTTGCCATGTTCTTGCCCACTCACTTAGCTTGTCTATATCCCCTTAAGCCTCTTTGCATCCTCCTCACAACTTACATTCCCACCCAGCTTTGTATCATCAGCAAACTTGGATATATTACATTTGGTCCCCTCATCCAAATCATTGACATAGATTGTGAATAGCTGAGGCCCAAGCACTGATCCTTGCGGTACCTCAATAGTTACAGCCTGCCAACCCGAAAATGACCCGTTTATTCCTACTCTCTGTTTTCTGTCTGATAACCAATCCTCAATCCATGCTAGTATATTACCCCCAATCCCATGAGCCCCTAATTTTGTTTAATAACCTCTTGTGTGGCACCTTATCGAATGCCTTCTGAAAATCCAAATACACCACATCCACTGGCTCCCCCTTATCTATTCTGTTAGTTACAACCTCAAAAAACTCTAACAGATTTGTCAAACACGATTTTCCTTTCATAAATCCGTGTTGACTCTGCCCAATCCTATTATTATTTTCTAAGTGCCCTGTTACCACATCCTTAATAATAGATTCTAGCATTTTCCCTACTACTGATGGTAGTCAGGCTAACTGTTCTGTAGTTCCCCGTTTTCTCTCTCCCTCCTTTCTTAAATAGTGGGGTTACATTTGCTACCTTCCAATCCGCAGGAACCGTTCTAGAATCTATGGAATTTTGGAAGATGACAACCAATGCAACCACTATCTCTATAGCCATCTTTTTCAAAACCCTAGGATGTTGGCCATCAGGATTTATTGGCTTTCAGTCCCAGTAATGTAGGAAACGCAGCAGTCAATTTGCGCACAGCAAGCTCCCACAAGCAGCAATGTGATCGTGACCAGATAATTTGTTTTAGTGATGTTGATTGAGGGATTAATATTGGCTAGGACACCGGGGATAATTCCCCTGCGCTTCTTCAAAATAGTGCCATGGGATCTTTTACGTCCACCTGAGTGGGCAGACGGGGCCTCGGTTTAACAAAGGATGGCACCTCCAACAGTGCAGCACTCCCTCAGCACTGCACTGGAGTGTCAGCCTTTTGTGCTCAAGTCCCTGGAGTGAGACTTGAACCCACAACCTTCTGACTCAGAAGCGAGGGTGCTACTAACTGAGCCACAGCTGACACCCATGGTTAGGCTACAGTTAGAGTACCATATGTAGTTTTGAGTAACACATTATAGAAAAGTCATTGAAACCATAAGGAGTGCACAGTGTTGATTCACCAGGATGATGCCAGTGACAAGAAACTGAGGAGACACTTGAGATACTGGGACTAATTCCACTGGAACAGAGAAAACTAAGAGGAGACTTAATAGAGGTTATTAAAATTGTGATATGTTTTGATAGGGTGATTAGTAAAAGATTATTTCCTCTAGGCGGGGGGTCAGTGGCGAAGAGTAATCAATATAAAATTGTTACTGAGAGTGAGGAGAAAGTTAGAGCCATTTTTTACTCAGAGTTGTTGGACCATGGAAAGCCTTGCTACATGAAATGATTGAGGCAAAGACTATCACATCTTTCAAGGGAAAATTGGATAACTATTTGAAGCAGAGAAGGCTATGGGGGTATGTGGAGCGAGCAGGCCAATTGGATTAGTTTTGAATTGCTCTAGCAAAGAGCTGGCACAGACATGATGGGCTGAATGGCCTCCTTTTATACTATAAACTTCTACGATTCTGTGTTCTTGCCTTCCAATATGTCAGATTAATGTATAGTCCAGCGGCTTAAAGGCTCTGGAGCTACAAAAAGTAGACAGTTAAGAAGAAAATAAATACTTGCATTAAAATAGCATATCCATATAAATCAAAACATCTCAAATCACTTCACAGAATTAAGTACTTTTGGCTGTATTGACTTTTTATTTAGGCAAAAGTGACGGCCAGCAATGTGATGAATGGCTAATCAATCTGTTCATTTTATTGTATTGATTGAGGGAGGAGTGCTAACTGTGATACCAGGAGAGTTGCCTCCACTCATGAATATTGCCACGGGCTCCTTAACTTTCACCCGGACAGGCAGTCACAACTTTAGTTTAACATCTTGTCCAAAAGGATGGAAATCTGACAGCGTAGTACTCCCTCAGGGTCAGCCTAGGTTTTGTGCTCAGCTCGAGCTGACACTTGCCTGATCGGGAGTCATGTGAACATCTGGAGGAACTAATGCTATATATTGCATTGCAGACGTTACGTTAGTTATATTTCCTTTCTTGCATTATGGCTTCCATTAATGAAGATGTTTGCCTTTTTTCGCGCTGTCCAGACGAGCATAAAGCTTTGGGTTGCCTCTGTCCAGGGAGTACAGCTGGTTTCTAGAACCATAAGACCCTGATACAGTTCCGACTTTATAAATAGCAAATACAGTGGGATAGGTTGGAGCTGCATCTCTCAATACGAATTCCTGATAAATTATTCCATGTTGCCCTTGAAATGGCCACAGGGAGTTATTGTGGGTTCTTCAGATCTTATGAAAATGATAATTGAACTTAAATCATTCCTCTTTTTAAATAGAGGCTCGTTTTTCCCCAGCTGGTGAGGCCTCTCCCTGTAAAGAGTATAATAATTTCTCAATCTAATTATATACTCTCAATTATATACATTTCCAGATATAAACACTTATTTTAAACAAGCAAATGTAATACGTAACAATTTTATAGAATAGAAAGGAAATCAACTTAATTGATTCAACGGGATAAGGAATTGGGAGGCTTGAGATTTTCAGATTTGAACTGTTTGAAGTGCTTTAGAGGTCTGCACATACCCAGATCGCCCATATTTTTGGTGGGCTGCACCCACAGCACTGAGCTTGCCCACATGAAATTGATACACGCGTGATTCTGTGACCTCGCCTGCTCCACTTGGATTCTTAAAGAAGATTTCAAGTAAAGAACTCACTTACAAAGTCTTTTCAAAATTTCTTGGACAACAACAAGAGCCTGTATTTATATAGAGCCTTTAAACGTAGTAAAACGTCACAAGGCGCTTCACAGGAGCGTTATAAAACAAAATTTGACACCGAGCCACATAAGGAGATATTAGGGCAGATGACCAAAAGCTTGGTCAAAGAGGTAGGTTTTAAGGAGCGCCTTAAAGGAGGGAAAAGAGGTAGAGAGGCTGAGAGAGGGAATTCCAGAGCTTAGGGCCTTGGCAGCTGAAGGCACGGCCGCCAATGGTACCAGTAGAATTTGTTAGATTTTCGATTCATCCAGTAGTTTTCATTGTGGGGGTGCTGCATAATTTTTGCATCCCCCCCCCGCCCCGGCTTTTGCCAGTACTTTCCAACAGTTCTCTTGATGTTGCTGCACCTTAAGGGGCATCATTGAAATTGGTGAGGATGGGTTTGAATGGTGCTGCAAGATTCAGATGAAGATTTGCTTATTTAAGCACAACCTTCAGCGCTGTTGCAGAAATATTTTAAAATTTGGCAAAGATGGAAAGATAGTTTCAGCATTTTTTCAGTTCCTTGGACTGTACTGTGAACATATCTTAAACGGATGAGTTAGCCCTCCAAGCAGGTGAGAAATTATTTTTGAACAGAATTATCATTTTTTGTTACTTTCATTCAAAATATTGGGGGCAAAGATCTGCAGCCCTTCTGGTCCACTGTCACTATAAGTCTGGTGGGAGTGTGGTGGAAGGGCCAGAAATTAGGCCAGGGCCTGGATACACTGGGTGCCGGCTTTCCCCCTCAGTATCCATGGCGCCTTGTTTGGGAAGGGGATTCCCAGGCTGAGTGAAAGCAGGCCTGCCCAACTGTAGGGACAACTTTGGCAGTCTGGGCCTGGGATTTGGTCTGGATCTCAATGATTTTTGACCTATTTGAAGATTTATTGATCCCCCTTATAAAGGCAGCCGATGGGCACTCTATGCAATTGGCCCTGGCGCCTCCCTGGAGCAGCGGGATTCGAAGCCTCCTGTGTTTGGTCGGTGGCCAAGATGCCCCCTTAGCAACGTAGGCACCCGCCATTGGCCTTTAAATAAAGTGACCTCCTTCTGACCCCACCAACATTGGCAGGATCAACACCAGAAGCACTTACGTAGTGATCAATAGCCTGCAAATTTTCAGGCCCATTGTATTTTATACTTTTAATCAGGAAAAAAAAGTACTATAAAGTCAAATATTAATATGAATGATTACATTTTGTAGGAAAATTGTTGCTGCTGCTAGATAGAGATAAGCTGGCCTCAATGAAACCAGCTCTGTGGCGGAATAAAAATAATTGTTTTATTCACATCAGCTGACTCCTGTGCCTAATTGTATGTGAGAGAGATAAAGATGTGCATGCACACTAAAAAAAATAAAAGTTACAACTCAAGACTACTTGAAGGTATTTTCTGGCCTTGTGTGAAAGACAGAAAGAAAGACTTACATTTATATAGCGCCTTTCACGACCACCGGACATCTCAAAGCGCTTTACAGCCAATGAAGTACTTTTGGAGTGTAGTCACTGTTGTATTGTGTGTATAAATTACACTGGAATTTCCTCCCTAAACCTCTCCGCCTCTCTACCTCTCTCTCCTCCTTTAAGATGCTCCTTAAAACCTACCTCTTTGACCAAGCTTTCGGTCATCTGTTCTGATATCTGCTTTTATGGCTCTTGTTAAGCGCCTTGGAATGTTTTGCTATGTCAAATGCGCTCTATAAATGTAGGTTGTTGTGGGGTGGGGGGGTGCTACCTGTATATTGCAATGCAAAAATCCAATTGAGAAGCCCAGATAACATCATAGATCAAAAGACATGGGGTCGAGATTCTGGTACGGATCAAGTGCAGAGAGCAGGTAGATCGGCGAGTGGTTTCTGGAATTTGTGATGGAACTCGGTTCCTCTGTGATTCCGCCCTTATTTTTTAATGCAGCTAAGCCAGGGCAGATCTTACACCCGTGCTCCCTCCACATCAAGGGGACATGGCTGGGGGTGTTCCTGGGGTACCCAATGAATTCCACCCAATATGCCCTTATAAGGAGCCAGTAGAATTCCCACCCGTTGAAAGATGGTGTAGGTTCCACTGAAGCCTTTTGAAAGGCCCCAAAAACTTTAGAAGGGCTCAATCGCCTTTCCGAGGAATGGCTTCCTTCAGAGCCAGGAACTCTTTTCAGCCCCAGGAAAAGCCTGGGGCACTTCAGGAGGAATGGCGTTGGGCTGCTCTGCTTTTCGGCAGTTTGAGGTGGGCATCACTGAGGCACACTTGCAGGCACTGTTGGCCTGCCCGTACTTTGCAGAGGACCCTGTGCCACAATTTGGGAGGGATCAGTGTCTTGGTCCCTGGGTACACTTCCATTGGCAGAGTGGAGCCATTGCAATTTTGACCCCAAGGTGTTTATTCATCAGCGGAACCCCAAGATAACTGCCTGTAGTTGACTGTCAAAAAGGGCTGGGATTCTTGGTCCAAATAGCCTTTTCCTGCCCTACCTTTTCATTCCATTGCTGTTCTCTCGGCCTAGTTCCACAGAGAGTCAGGGAGTACTTTGGCAGCAGAACTATCTTGCCATTCCCAGCAGAATGATACCATTGTATTCCCTTCAAATATGTTAATAGTGCTGAGATAAGAGCCAACAAAAACATCAACTCAGCAAATGCATGCGAGTCATAAAGAGCGCGATGTAACTAAACTGTCACTTTTACCTGATGTGGGTTTTTTTGGCTCATGTTTCTCAGTATTTGTGCGTTTTTCCCAACACATGTACCTCACTAACTAGCAAATGCCATTCTTTTAAAACTATGAAAATAGTTGAGCTACATTTCTGTTGTTGTTATTATCCAAATACAAAGAGGGATTCTCAGTAGTTTTCGCATATGTTTTTGAATATTTTTCCTCGATTCTCTTTTGAACACAAGGAAGGGAACAATTTTCCTGATACCTATTTCTAAAGGAATTTAAAAATGAGAAGTCGCACAACACCAGGTTATAGTCCAACAGATTTATTTAATTTTACAAGCTTTCGGAGCTGTTCGCTCCTTCCTCAGGTAGAGTAGCTGTGAGAGAATCTCCCAGAATTCACAATATAAGCACAGAAAAAATCTATTCAAATCTTTCCCTACATCAAAGACACACTAAGAGCACAGCCAAGACAATGAGATGTGTCCCAGGGGGTCCAACGTGTCAAAACACCTGCTGGCTGCATATCCTGTCAATTTGTGTTGGTTCTTGTGTTAGTCTTTTAAAAAAAAAAACACCTGGAAAGACCGGCCATGATGTCAAGTCACGTTCTGTATCGTGACATGAACCCGATATCGTGATTGAGGCTATCCTCATGAGTGCGGAACTTGGCTATCAGTTTCTGCTCTATGATTTTGCGCTGTCGTGTATCCCGAAGGCCGCCTTGGAGAACGCTTACCCACAGATCCGAAGGAATTTAGAAGGAATAAAGGAATTTAGACATCGAGCATTTGCAGCAGGTGACAAAGCCATTTTGCAAGTCGGCATTCATCTTAAAATGTGTCTTTTTTTATAAGGCAGGGCACAGAAAGCCAACATAATATTCAGTATTAATCCTCATGCATTAATTAGAAGATACAGCAGGCAGTTTTCCGACCGACCCAGCAGTACGAATGAAATAAAAACAGAAAATGCTGGAAATACTCAGCAGGTCAGGCAGCATCTGTGGAGAGAGAAACAGAGTTAACGTTTCAGGTCGGTGACCTTTCGTCAGAACTGGAAAAAGTTAGAGATGTAACAGGTTTTAAGAAAGTGCAGAGACAGGGAAAGTGGGGAGGGGAGGAAAGAACAAAAGTGGTCTGTGATCAGGTGGAAGGCAGGAGAGATTAAATGACAAAAGGGATGATGGTGCAAGGCAAAAGTGGATGGTAAAGAAACAAAAGATGAGTCTAGAGGAGGTGAAAATGGGAAAAGTAGAATCATTACCAACAGCTGCTGTCCTAAAAAATGTTGGCAATGGTTATGATATGAAATTGTTGAACTCGATGTTGAGTCCAGGAGGCTGTAAAGTGCCTAATTGTAAGATGAGGTGTTGATCCTAGAGCTATCGTTGAGCTTCATTAGAACAGTGTAGAGGCCTAGGACAGAGCAGGAGTGGGATGAAGAATTAAAATGACAGGCGACTGGAAGCTCAGGGTCTCGCTTGCAGACTGACTGAAGGTATTCAGCAAAGCGATCACCCATTCTGTGTTTGTTCTCCCCAATGTATAGGAGACTGCATCGTGAGCAGCGAATACAGTTATACTAAATTGAAAGAAGTACAAGTAAATCGCTGTTTCACCTTGAAGGAATGTTTTTTTAAATTTGTTTATGGGATGTGGCTGTCGCTGACAAGGCCAGCATTTATTGCCCATCCCTAATTGCCCTTGAGAAGGTGGTGGTGAGCCGTCTTCTTGAACCGCTGCAGTCTGTGTGGTGAAGGTACTCCCACAGTGCTGTTAGGGAGGGAGTTCCAGGATTTTGACCCAGCGATGATGAAGGATCAGCGATATACTTCTAAGTCAGGATGGTGTGTGACTTGGAGGGGAACTTGAAAGTGGTGGTGTTCCCATGCGCCTGCTGCCCTTGTCCTTCTAGGTGGAAGAGGTCGCGGGTTTGGGAGGTACTGCCGAAGAAGCCTTGGCGAGTTGCTGCAGTGCATCTTATAGATGGTACACACTGCAGCCACGGTACGCCGGTGGTGGAGGGAGTGAATGTTTAAGGTGGTGGATGGGGTGCCAATCAAGCGGGCTGCTTTGTCCTGGATGGTGTCGAGCTTCTTGAGTGTTGTTGGAGCTGCACTCATCCAGGCAAGTGGAGAATATTCCATCACACTCCTTACTTGTGCCTTGTAGATGGTGGAAAGGCTTTGGGGAGTCAGGAGGTGAGACACTCGCCACAGAATACCTAGCCTCTGACCTGCTCTTGTTGCCACAGTATTTATGTGGCTGGTCCAGTTAAGTTTCTGGTCAATGGTAATCCCCAGGATGTTGATGGTGGGGGATTCAGCGATGGTAATGCCTTTGAATGTCAAGGGGAGGTGGTTAAACTCTCACTTGTTGGAGATAGTCATTGCCTGGCACTTCTGTGTCGCGAATGTTGCCTACCACTTATCAGCCCAAGCCTGAACGTCGTCCAAGTCTTGTTGCATGCGGGCATGGACTGCTTCATTATCTGAGGAGTTGTGAATGGCGCTGAACACTGTGCAGTCATCAGCGAACATTCCCATTTCTGTCCTTATAAGAACATAAGAAATAAGAGCAGGAGTAGGCCATACGGCCCCTCGAGCCTGCTCCGCCATTCAATAAGATCATGGCTGATCATCGACATCAACTCCACTTTCCCGTCCGATCTCCATATCCCTTGATTCCCCTAGAGTCCAAAAATCTATATCTCAGCCTTGCATATACTCAAAGACTCAACATTCACAGCCCTCTGGGGCAGAAAATTCCAAAGATTCACAACCCTCTGAGTGAAGAAATTCCTCCTCATCTCAGTCTTAAATGGCCTTCCCCTTATCCTGAGACTATGCCCCCTAGTTCTAGACACTCCAGCCAGGGGAAACAACCTCTCAGCATCTACCTTGTCAATCCCCTTCAGAATCTTGTATGTTTCAATGAATTCACCTCTCATTCTTCTAAACTCCAGAGAGTATAGGCCCATTCTACACAATCTCTCATCATAGGACAGCCCTCTCATCCCAGGAATCAATCTAGTGAACATTTGTTGCACCGCCTCCAAGGCAAGTATATCCTTCCTTAGATAAGGAAACCAAAACTGTGCACAGTGCTCCAGGTGTGGTCTCACCAAGGCCCTGTACAATTGTAGCAAGACTTCCTTACTCTTATACTCCAACCCCCTTGCAATAAAGGCCAACATGCCATTTGCCTTCCTTATTGCTTGCTGTACCTGCATGTTAGCTTTCTGTGTTTCTTGCATGAGGACACCCAAATCTCTCTGAACACCAACATTTGAAAGTTTCTCACCATTTAAAAATATTCTGTTTTTCTATTTTTACCAAAGTGAATAAGCTTACATTTCCCTACATTATACTCTATCTGCCACCTTACTGCCTACTCACTTTGTCTATCTATATTCCTTTGCAGACTCTTTGGCCAGAATGTTGCCGGCGCTCAGAGTGCAGGTTTGGAGGCGGGCCCACTGTCAACCCGCCTCCACGCGAGTCTCCCAGGTGTCGGGTCTGTCAGCGCAGAACTGACCCGACACCAAGTGGCGGGGGAGACAATTCTGGTACTTAAATGGCTTGTTAAGAGCCAATTTAAGAGTCTTTTGAAAATACTGGAACCCAGAAACCAGCTGACCCGCCTCCATCCCAACACCACTGAGAAAATCGCGGCCTTTGTGTTCTCCTCACAGCTTACTGTCCCACCTAGCTTTGTATCATCAGCAAACTTGGATACATTACACTCGGTCCCTTCATCTAGGTCATTCATATAGATTGTAAATAGCTGAGGCCCCAACATTGATCCTTGTGGCACCCCACTAGTTACAGCCTGCCAACCTGAAAAATATGCGTTTATCCCTACTCTCTGTTTTCTGTCCGTTAACCAATCCTCTATCCATGCTACTATATTACCCCCAACCCCATGAGCCCTTATCTTGTGTACTAACCTTTTATGTGGCACCTTCTCAAATGCCTTTTGAAAATCTAAATATACTACATCCACTGGTTCCCCTTTATCTACCCTGCTAGTTACATCCTCAAAAAACTCTAACAAATTTGTCAAACACGATTTCCCTTTCATAAAACCATGTTGACTCTGCCTAATCATGTTATGATTTTCTAAGTGACTTGATACCACTTCCTTAACAATGGATTCCAGCATTTTCCCGACGACTGATGTCAGGCTAACTGGCCTATAGTTCCCTGTTTTTTCTCTCCCTCCTTTCTTGAATACATTTGCGACCTTCCAATCCGCTGGGACCATTCCAGAATCTAGGGAATTTTGGAAGATCAAAACCAATACGTCCACTATCTCTTCAGCCACCTCTTTATGTTGGAGGGAAGGTCATTGATGAAGCAGCTGAAGATGGTTGGGCCTAGGACACTGCCCTGGGGAACTCCTGCAGCGATGTCCTGGGGCTGTGATGATTGACCTTCAATCACCACAACCATCTTCCTTTGTGCTAGGTATGACTCCAGCCAGTGGAGAGTTTTCCCCCCGATTCCCATTGACTTCAGTTTTACAAGGGCTCCTTGATGCCACACTCGACCAAATGCTGCCTTGATGTCAAGGGCAGTCACTCTCACCTCATCTCTGGAATTCAGCCCCTTAGTCCATGTTTGGACAAAGGCTGTAATGAGGTCGGGAGCCGAGTGGTCTTGGCGGAACCCAAACTGGGCATCAGTGAGCAGGTTTTTGGTGAGTAAGTGCCGTTTGATAGCACTGTTGATGACACCTTCCATCACTTTGCTGATGATTGAGAGTGGACTGATGGGGCGGTAATTGCATTGGATTTGTCCTGCTTTTTGTGGACAAGACATACCTGGGCAGTTTTCCAGATTGTCGGATAGATGCCACTGTTGTAGCTATACTGGAACAGCTTGGCTAGAGGCACGGCTAGTTCTGGAGCACAAGTCTTCAGCACGATAGCTGGGATGTTGTCAGGGCCCGTAGCCTTTGCTGTATCCAGTGCGCTCAGCTGTTTCTTGACATCACGTGGAGTGAATTGAATTGGCTGAAGACTGGCTTCTGTGATGGTGGGGACCTCAGGAGTAGGCCGTTATGGATCATCCACTCGGCACTTCTGGCTGAAGATGGTTGCAAATGCTTCAGCCTTGTCTTTTGCACTCGCGTGCTGAGCTCCACCATCATTGAGGATGGGGATATTCATGGAGCCTCCTCCTCCCGTTAGTTGTTTAATTGTCCATCACCATGCACGACTGGATGTTGCAGGACTGCAGAGCTTTGATCTGATCCGTTGATTGTGGGATCGCTTAGCTCTGTCTATAGCATGCTGCTTCTGCTGTTTAGCATGCATGTAGTCCTGTGTTGCAGCTTCCCCAGGTTGACACCTCATTTTTAGGTATGCCTGGTGCTGCTCCTGGCATGCTCTTCTACACTCCTTATTGAACCAGGGTTGGTCCTGTTTGGGGCCCTGGATGGTGGAAAGGGAAGGTGGTGTGGGAAGGGGATTGGTGTTGTGGATGATTGAGTAGTGGACAAGGGTGTCGCAGAGGCAACGCTCCCTTTGGAATGCTGAAAGGGGAGGGGAGGGAAAGATGTTTGGTGGTGGGATCATGTTGGAGGTGGCGGAAATGGCGGAGGATGATCTGTTGAACGTGAAAAGCTGGGAGATCAATCAGAGATAGTAGATTTCAAAGGAACAACCATAATGCTGGCAAATGCAACTTGTTTTGCAACTTTCTGTTCCCATTCAACTTTAGCACAGGTGACGTGTGATTTACAGCCAATCCTGCATTGTTTGAATGATGGGCTTTAATTATAACCTCCAAAAGAGTCGTCTACAGCACCTGTGTGCTGCTTCCTTTGCACTATCAATCTACCAGCAAGGAGGAATCTTTGGAAAAATTATCGGTCTGAAATACAGGGGCTGGAAATTTCCTTGGAGCTGCTCCTTCAGGGTCGCCGTAACTGCATCAGAAATGCGTCAGAAACCCTGTTTGCACGCGTTTCCAGCTTCCTATCTAGCACTGGTTTATTGCTAGGTATCTAAACCGTTAGTAATGGGTGTTCAAATGTCCTGGAAAGAGTTTCTATACTTATTTTCCTGGCAAAATGGTGACAAAAGCAGAATGCGCATTAAAGGGTTCATTAGACCTTATATTAAAACACCTGCAAATTGACTAAAATCTCCAGACTGTCGAGATAGGCAAACCAATTGACCTTAAACCTTTCCTCAAATCGATTGTTACATGTAGAACAAGAGATAAAGGTCAAGGGGGAAAGCTTGGTTGCTTTGCGCCTCCCGTTAGCGCCCAGAGAGGGCGCTATGGGGGCGCAAAGCAACTAGCGCTCGGGTGCGGCGCTGCCAACGCCTCCCGCGGAATTCAGCGGGAGGTTAGCGGCGGCGGTAACCGTTAGTGGCCCGTGGTGCTGCGCCGCCAGCAGTGACATCATCGCCGTGCGTAGCGCCCCACTCACGCCCCGGCCACGATCTTCGGTATCGCCCCCTGACTTACCGCCAGACGCTATATCCGGCAGGGTCAGGGGGGCCTACCTGCGGCCGGGGCAGCACTAATTAAAGGTGAGGTGCCGGGCAGCCATTTTTGTTGCTGGCCGTCTGCCAGCACCTGCCCCCGTTGCCGTCCCCGGCCTTCTCTTCAGCCCCCCCGCGGAGTGCTGGCTGCGCTCCATGAGCCCAGCACTTCTCTTGAGTGCCGGGCTCTTTTGCCGGCACGCCGATCCCTGGTGGCCCAGCTGGGCCCCGGGTCACGCTATGCAAGGCCCCTCCCCTTTAAGAAGGGGAGGAAGGCCTGCAGTACCGTGCCGCGATATTCCCTCGCAGCGCCCCAAGAGGGAGGCAGGGTGCTTCCAGTAGCGCCCCGCTTCCCTCTTGGGGCACTACCGATTAAATTTGGCTGCGGGGGCGCTAATTTTTTCGGGGCGCTAAAAGTAGCACCCCGGCGAAGTTAGCACCCCAAAGGGGGCGCAACTCGATTTTCCTCCCCAAGAGTCTAATCTTTGAATAACGTGAACCACAACAGCAAAGCTGAAGTCATAGCTGTTCTTTGAACCCTGATTTGGACTACAGTTTTAATTCACTTGAGGGATTACGTTGTTTTAAAAGAATAAATGCGGTTACATTTATAGAGTGATTTCATTGTGTTTGGGTATGTTTTTGAGCCAGCAACGGATATCAGTAGGGACACAGTCTTCTTGCGCATTTCAGCCCCAGTTTTGAAATACTGGCAAAAATGGGTTGCGCTGGGTCAAAACATGGAGGTCTCTGTGCCTGTAACATGGAGGGAGGTGGGTCACACCAAGTTTTGTGATATAATCTTCATTCCCTCATTTTCTTCACAAAGGAAAAGCTCGCTCAGAGGGCTTGGGCTGCAGCACACTTTGCTGGGAATCACACAATCTGGTGTGGGCTGCAGCTCACCACAAAAATGTAAGTTAGTTTGGTGGTTTAAAAAAAATACGTGGACTAGTTGCTCACAATGGTACAGTGGAGACAAGTGGGCAACACTGCTCCCTTTGATGCTGAAGAGTTAGAGGGATTACTACAGGATGGAGATGTACCAAAGGACAGTAGCCCTATTTGGGGCTGGAAGCTACTCTCTAGTTTAAGCAGAGGTGCAATCTGCATGATGGGAGGCTGCCACCTAAGTCAATGCAGTTGCCCAGCTTACTCATTACTGACTGCAAATAATGAAGAAGCGTGCTGCTATTGTGTTTTAACTGCACTCGGATACCGCACTGACATTGCGCTCGGGCTTATGATCATTAGTTTGTGAGGATACTTGGGCACAATTTCACATTGGCAAAACGGAGGCAGCTTCAGGCGCACTTTGGGTGCAAATACCCAATTACATCCACAGAGGAAACTCCAGGCCTATAAGATTTCCCCATTTTCTTTAAGTTTTCTGGCACGCATACTATCCAGGCCTGGTGACTTTTCTATTTTTTTGTCCCGTTAACTTCTGTACTGCAGTTTCCTTTTAAATATTTATCTCCAGCAGTGGATCTTCCACATCCTCTTCAGTTACTTCTGAAGTCCTAATTTGACTTTTCCCTGTCAACAACAAGGTGAAGTGTTTATTAACCAACTCTGCCTTTCTCTCATTCTCAAGTACAAGATGGCCCTCTGTTTCCCTAACAGCTCCCACCCGCCTTTCGACTTTTGCTTCTTAAATGCTTTAAGAGCCATTATTATGTTGTCTGCCGGCCTCAGTTTATACTCCCTCTTAACCTTCCCGATCTCCTGGTTCACTTCCATTCTGTACAGTTTATATTTGGGATCTGTTCCAGAACACTTCAATTAAGGGAAAATAAGAATTCACATTTTCCCCAGTCCAGTCATCTAAATAACATTGTCTGAAAGCAGCCCTCACACCAGCCTCACAGCAAAAGGATTTTGGGAGGTAGTGAGATCCACTTTTAATGCAGTGTCGTTCCTTCAGAGTAACAGATTTAACTTTGTACAGATTTCAAGAAAACATTACACATGGCATTTTAAGATCTCGAACCTGAGCACTGATTGGTTTTCCAGAGGTTAAATACACCCTTTTTTAAAAAAAAGCACACTCCTTTCTTCTGTTAAACTCTTCCAAAACACAACTTGGAGATTTTCCTGAAGAAATACATTTCTAGACACTCCTCTTAGTTTCCAGACTGCAATTCATATTAAAAGTGAGACACGTAATTGTATTAAATCATGATATTTCATTTCAGAATGAACAACAGCATAGCATCGATCAGAGATTTGCAATGGGTGATGTTTCATGCTGTATATTACTTTCTTTAGAATGGGTAAAGTGTAAATTAACCTTTTCTTGATAGCATTAAAAATAAAGTCATGTATTTAAAATAACCTTTTTGCAAAATAACTGAGCTGGAAAATTTAACTCAATGAAATTAAATTTGACAGACAAAAAAAAATTGCTGACTAACAGACCTGGAATGCAGCTGTAATGCTAAGCTCATATCCACTAAAGTGAAGCATTTATACTGTTCCACATTAGGCCACGTCTGACACAGGAGCAGAACACAGGATTGAAACCAGTACCAGTACCGACACCAGGCCAGCAGACTGGGGTTACACTTGGGCAAAAGAAAATGGTGCTCAACGTTGTCATTGAATTACTGTTTAAATTTTAACAGTAACAAAGGACCAAAGGAACCGCATACTCTTTGCCAGCATTTAAACGATCCACTGAGTCACTTTGGAACTTGTTCAAATTTTGGTTTGTACTGGTTGTGGTTATACTGCAGCTTGTGCAAAGTTGAAGTGACATGGAACTACTTTCTCAAGGCGATGTGACCCACTGGCCTCAAGTTTTACGACTTCACATTGGAATTGCACTTCATAGTTAGTGATGGTGTGAAGCCGAAACCACCTCATAGTAATGCTAATGACTGGACAACATATAACACAAAGGGCTGGATTTTGTGAATGGAAGCGAGTTGGAGGTGGGACTGCTGCTTGTCGTGTCAATGTCCCACCTCCATCCTCGCCTGACCAACCAGAGGGATTTTCCCCTGATTGACCTCGTTAAGCCCGCGCTGTGGGCTCAGCAGGCCAATGAGGGAGGAAGTCACTGACAGAGCACGTCAGCGTCAGACGTGCTACCTGTCAAGACTTCTTGAAAGAAGAAATGTCAGCGTTTGACAGCTCTGTGAAGCTGTCAAACACTGACATTCTCTTTAGTTTGATGAGCCCTTGTGTTCAGGACTCATCAAACCTTTCAACTTTGTAAATTTCACATGGCTGTTGGTTCGGAGGTTCTAACATCCAGTCTGTGAAATTGACAAGGAGGATGTTGGCTCTCCCGATCCACCGCAGCTGGAAGGCTGTAGGAAGAAAACAAGGTAAGTGAACATTTTTAAAAACCTATCACTCATCTTGCATACTTATCGCTCCACACTTGCACCCATCACTCACCTCTACATCTTACTTCCAGGTGCCTCTGACCTGCGCAGATCTCCTCCACGTCTCCTCCAACCTGACAGGGTTCTCCGAGGTCGGGAAGCCTTCACCTGTGAAGGTAAAATGGCACTAATCCTTTTTTCTGCCTGTTAACTACCTGTTACCAGGCAGTTAAAAGGATTAAATGCCTTTCCTGCCTCCAGGAGACAGGACCCGAAGCATCACGTCTTCCCGCCTCCTGGCAAAAGGGCACGGAGGCGGGATGGGGGCGGCTTTGCCATCCGCCCCCACTTTCTCCGAGTTTACCGGCTGTCCCGCCTCCATGCCCGCCTCCTCGGGGCTTGGAAAATCCAGCCCTTTGAGTATATTCAAGGCTGAGATAGATAGATTTTTGGACTCTAGGGGAATCAAGGGATATGGAGATCGGGCGGGAAAGTAGAGTTGAGGTCAATGATCAGCCATGATCTTATTGAATGGTGGAGCAGGCTCGAGGGGCCGTATGGCCTACTCCTGCTCCTAATTCTTATGTTCTTAAAATAACTTTTTACTGATTGGTTTAGTTTTGTTTCTAAAAAATAGTATTAATTTTCAGTGTTGAATCACAAACATTATTTCCGTTAATGACATTTCCACAGGAGATTGCAATTCAGCTGCAACTCTTATTTGCAGTTAACAATAAGAACAGTTAACAGGCACAACACATCACCGAATACCACACAACTCACAGCAATACAGCAAGCCTTGACTGTTTTAACAATGCAAGCTTACATTTTTCTTTAAAAGATCGTATTAGATGGCTGCTGTCATTTGTCGAAACTTGTGCTCAAAATGTATGAGGCTGGATATTGTCAAAGTTGACGGGAAGCAAATTGCACTGGATTATTCCTTCAATTTGTTGAGGGGCATTGTGTAATGTTTTGTGAAAGAATCCAGGTTGTTCCCTGATACTTCACAATGCTTTACCTGTGCATTCCCCTGAGTTTCAATAATTGTATTTATTCCGCATCACTTTTAATTGCAAATTTTTATCTGTTGCAGATTATTTTCCAGTTTCGAGCTAAAATTGCACCTTTAAGGAAAAATATCTACTAGGGATCTGCTTACGTGTTAGCTCAGTATGAACTCCCAGTGCAGCTAACTTCCTGCAGGCTGCATTTCGGAACACGTGGCAAGCTTATACTAAACTATTTTGGGGGAATGATAAGTTTACTGGCAGCTTAATACTAGGTCATCACAAACACTGCTTCAAAATTCCAGCAATGTACAATTCTTAATTTTCGCCCTTCATCGACTTTCTGCAATTCTTTTCATTCATTAGTCCTTGTGTTTATAAATAATACTTCTTTCCCCCCACAATTTTCTCTACTGCTCTTCTGAAAGCACTGGCAGTCTCCCCGAGTGACCATTCTTTATATGGTCTCCCGTAGGAGAGTCGGAAGGATTTTTTTTTTTGCAGGGTTATTTCCTGGGCACCTACTGCTGAAGAATTGCATGTTTTTTTTTTAAATGAATGCACATGTGCCAGAGAAACTGTAATTTGCATGTTTGGCGTCTTCACATTTAGTTAATGGTTCTGACCCCGTGAATGATTTTGTGCTGCTGCGCCATGGTTGGGATGGTAGCAGTGCAGGTGCCCCTGCAGTCTGCCTTTGGTGAGAGGATGGCACCACGTTGCCAAGCAGTAGGTGACGGACCAAGCAAAACAAGTGTTGGTATGAAGAATAATGGTACAGAAATAGGAGGCGGGTGCTAGGGTGACTATGGGGCTTCTCATTTCATCCCAGTTGGCATGGAGCAGGTGTACGATCAAGGAAAAGGAAGCTTTCTACTCTCTGGTAGGGAAATTGTTATTAGTGGCTTAGGAGAGACCCAGGCAAATGACTTTAGCAGCTGTCAAGGGGACTTCTGATTGTTTCCCCTCAGCTGCCTTCAAATAAGCAATATTGTACGAGGGTTAGGGGTATGGTGGCACAGTACTGAAAATGGCCTCCATCACTAAGTGTCAAATACTAACCACATTCTGTAACAAGTCCTGAAGCAGGGCAATACTACTTTTATTCAAATGGTCAATAATAAAGACCTATTTTGACAATGCAAGTCTGCCCCTCAAGCCGGATAGCACCTACACACCAGCTCAGAAGCAGTAGCACCAGTTTTTTTTTCATGGGGGCAGTTTGCACTTTAGCTGAACCCAGTACTATTAGAGGAAATCTGGGTGCAATGCCCTGTGACACTCATTTGCATGGAATTTACATCGCCATACCCTCTTCAGGGTCAGACACCAGACAAACCACAGAGGAAATTGAGTGCTGTGCTATATAGGAGCAGAATGCCAGCAAAGGAATAGCATCCTCTTTGCCTCTTCATTGCACCAGTTTCTCATTTGCTATAGGAACAAGAGAAAGGATAATCAGCCCTATATACTTGAAAAGGATTTTTTTTAATTACAGGGCTATGGGGAAAGAGCAGGGGAGAGGGGCTAATTGGATAGCTCTTTCAAAGAGCCGGCGCAAGTACAATGGACCAAATGCCCTCTTTCTGTGTTTCTATGATTCTATGATATTAAAATGAAGGGATAGATTTTCAACCTCTTGCCTGGGCACAAAACTGGTATTGCTCTCAATGAGAATGAATATCGGGTGGTTACTATAATAGGCGGCCGATCCACAATGCATGTTTTATTCTCGGTGGCAAGTTGAAAATCTACCTCTGCTCTACAATGAGCTGTTTCAAAAGTAAATGTTTACAACGATGTAGGTTACATTTTCCTCATGCCATTACGAATAATGAAATTTAATTTGTGTTAAATAAAGTGCATTATTGCAAATGTAATAAATTGTGCTATTAGCACTATTCACAATATTCTTCTACTGCATTCAGACCTGAAAGGCAGGTAATTGAAAATCAGCAAAAAAAACAAAGGTAATGTCGTTAAGCCTCGAATGGCTTTGAAAGGGATTTCTGCATGTGTTGGGCACAGTTTTTCAGGCAACAATGTTAATGAAATTTCCTTTCGAAGAGACCAAGCGGTAGATCTTGACTCTAGACCTTTATACATTTTTAATTTCCACTGTACTTGATGCAATTGAACATCGAGAGAGATGTGGTTGAACCGATATCTCCTGTTTTACACTATTGCCCAAGTCAAAATTGCCCCCGTAGATTTGAACCTTGGGTGTTATTTACACTCAATTTTGGATGTAAATTATGAATTCTCTTAAGGGGGAAAATATAGCCTACTTTTATTTATTGAAAACATTTTGGAAGCTGCCTTATGACTGGACACATTAAGCATTATCTATACTTTATCACAATCCTCTGGGATACATGAATAAATAACAAGGTAATAAATAAGATGGGAGTCATATATACTGATCTTACAACACTTCTGATTCTGATGTGGTGTAAAGGTACACACAACTTAATTGCATAATACTAAATTGCATAACTCAATTAATTCCATAAATCACAATACAGATGTCTTTTTTGTATGTAAACCTGTACTCACATAATTGAATATAGTTATTTGTCTAAATGCCTTATTAGGATGAAGATTGCACTCCAGAGAAAATTAATCATCAGCTCAATTGCCAATGACTACCCTGATTTGACCTCCAAGAATCAAGCTGTTTGGCTGCAGTGTATCTTGTACTGTACAGTTTATTTGGAGGGTGGAAGGACTGGGACTGATGTTGGACATGACTGTTATCCCAGGGGGCAAGGGAATGTTCAGCTGGAGCGCTGTTCAATGAGCTGCTGCCGAAGAGCTCTGGCTGCAGGCTGGTGTGGGTGTGCTCCTGCTTCTTCATTAAAATGGATTTGTCACCCTAATTTAAATATATTTATTAGGCTCCCTCCTATCTCCACTGGGGGCGCCTGCTGCATAAATTGAGGTCCGCTCAATAATTGTAACAGGTAGCTCGCCGCCAGTAAGTCAACAATTTACCACCCCCCCACCCACCCCACCCCCAGCCCCCCTCCCCCTCAAAAAATTTTGGTCCTGCTACCAGGAGGTCCTGTTTACGTCAAACGGAGTCAGAAGAGAGATGAAAATCAGCCCGTTGTATCTGCATTGTGCTGCTGTTCATGGCTGTCTCAAAGCTGTCATAAGCCAAGGCTCATGAAGGCAGATGGTCTCCTAGGAGCCAAACTTGCACTTTTCTTTATGGTTTGAGTAATACTGGCATTGTGGATTGCCTGACAATCGGGTACCAGCACTAGCAGAAAACATACCCTGTTATCACATACACTATTGGGTCAGTCCATTGCAGTATATTACATCTATGTTGCACTGTATTACAACAGTTTAAATTTTTTAATTTTTAACTCCTAAAAGCTGAACAAACCCAGCTTAAATCATTCAGTCACCAACACTAAGGGCACAAACCTTGGGCCACATTCACTGTATCCTCTACGTTAGTGTCTCATATCAACGGCTAGAGAATAATCAGTTGGTTACATGAATTTGTCCAACTACAAGGAGAATGCAGGATAGAATCAGAAAATATTACAGAATCATCTTTCGAGCAAAGCCAAAGAAATATGGGGATTCAGGAGAGACTTCTTGGTGCATCCAGGCCATCTGAAAGTAATACAGCACATGCGAGACTAGCTGTCTTGCTAATGGGAATTTGACATGGCTTTGGTTCATCTTCTGCACATTTCAGTGGAAAACATTGGACTATAACAGTAACAGTTGTTGCTGCTTAATAGATATATACTTAGAAAGCATGACAATTAAGTGGAATTAACTGCTCCAAACAGTGTCACTTGTATATGATGAAAGAACTTGCATTTAGATTGTATCTTTTTCATTCTCGGGATGTCACAACTAAATAACTTTTTTGAAATGCAGTCATTGTTGTTATGTCGGCCAATGCAGCCACCTATTTGCACACAGCAAGGTATCACAAATAATCAATGAGATGACTGGCCAGTTAACCTGTTTTTGGGGATGTTGGTTGTTATCCAGGAGAACGTCTGAATTTTCTTCAAATAATACCATAAGTTCTTTCACATCCACCTAAACTACTGGAACAGGCAGACAAGGCCTTAGTTAAACATTTTATCCAAAAGACATCACCTCCAACAGTGTAGCACTACCTCAGTATTGTCTTGAAGTGTCAGCCTAGATTATGTGCTCAAATTCTGGAATGTGGTTTGAATTCATAGCCCAGGGGCTGGATTTTGCCAATGGGGAGGTTTTGGAGGCAGGACTCCCACTTGTCGGGTTTCAGTCCCGCCTCCATCAACTTCTGGTCAACCCACGCTATTTCCCCTTGATTGACCTTGTTAAGCCCGCCTAGCGAGCTTAGCAGGCCAATTAAGGGAAAGCCGGTGACAGAGAACTTCAGAGTATGATGTTTCATCTGTCAAAAATTTTTGACAGATGAATTGTCATTGTTTGACAGCTCTGTGAAGCTGTCAAACAGTGACATTCTCTGTAGTTTGATGAGTTCTTGAATTCAAGACTCATCAAACCTCTTTCTTTTGCAGAAATTAGATGGTTGTTGCATTGGAGAATGCAACAGCCATCTGTCATCTCTGCCGCGGAGGTGCGAGACTCTCCGCATCTCCAACTCTTGAAGCCTGCAGGAAGAAACAAAGGTAAGTAAACTTTTACTAACACTTTCCACTTACCTCACAAACTCACCTCTCCACACTTGCACCCATCATTTACCTTCACAGCGCACTTTTGCACCCCGCAGACCCCCGCAGACCCACTACTCGCCTCGGTGACCCTGGCGGGGTTCGGAGCCTTCGGGAAACCCGCTCTTTAGGGCTCAAAATGGGGATAATCCTCTTATCTGCCTGTTAAATACCTGTTAACAGGCAGCTAAGTGGCACTAATCCCCTTCCCGCCTCCAAGGAGACGGGACCAGGCGTGGGTCGGCTACCCGCCTCCTGGCAAGATGGCATGGAGGCAGGTTGGGCACCCGCCCCCAAATTCTGCCATTTTCCCGGCAGTCCCGCCTCCATACCCGCCTCCCCAGGACTGGCAAAATCGCCCCCCCATGATTCAGAGGCAGGAGTGCTAACAACTGAACTCAAGTCCACTCCAAGTCCTTCCCGGTGCTGTCCCACATTGCCCCGCCTGCCATTCACTGCAAAGCCACCGTGGAGATGGCAAAAATCATAAACAACATCAACCTTCCCCTTCACGAAGACTTGAAAAACACGCCACGAAAGCGCTTAAAATCGCGCCAGCCATTCTGGGAAACAGCAGCCAATATTCATGCTGCTAATATCAACCCACTATCCAGATGCATGGAATCATGGGATGCATGCAACATAAAGAACCAACACCTCATCACTGACCCAACAGCAGAGGTCCCTGGCTTCGACCTCCCTCGAAGACAGTGGGCAGCCCTCAACCCAATCCGCACAAGTGGTAGATGATGGGCGACCCGAAGTGCGACTCTGGCCATGAGTCCCAGACCGAGGAACACATCGCGTCAACCTGCTCACTAAGATCAGTTGCGAGAGGCACCTCATTTCTCTCAGGGGCCCATCGAAGGGATAGCCAACCTAGGCTATAAGCTTTTCTACTCATACGAAACAACAGTAACCAACTGAGCCAAACTGACGCTGATAATTAATGTCGTCATTAACCCACTTCATTTTGAATGGGTTAATGACAGCTGAAAATAACACTCGATGGAAAAATCTAGGCCAATGGTCCCACTCCTATAAAGTTTAATGGGAAGAGTTTAACATTCTTTTATTACATGATTATAAACTTGCCAATAGAGGTGGTCTAGTGATTTTAGTTCAAAAGTATCTATAGGACACTGTTACCATCAGCTTGGACCAATGCACATGTTTTTAACAAGTTAATAGAATCATTCAATAAAGCTAATGTTTTTCTTGCTGTAGAGACAATGTTGCATGTTCAATCAATCAATAGGTATCTAGGATTTCAGTTAGACACACTAGAGAAAGTTGAACCTGTCAAAACTGTATAAGAAGACAAAAAAGGATAGGTTGGCCTTTTTTTATCCGTTCATGGGGTGTAGCATCGCTGCAAGGCCAGCATTTATTGCCCATCCCTAATTGCCCTTGAGAAGGTGATGGTGAGCCGCCTTCTTGAACCGCTGCAGTCCGTGTGGTGAAGGTACTCCCACAGTGCTGTTAGGGAGGGAGTTCAAGGATTTCCAAATTCGGATGGTGTGTGACTTGGAGGGGAATTTGGAAGTGATGGTGTTCCCATGTGCCTGCTGCCCTTGTCCTTCTAGATAGTAGAGGTCATGGGTTTGGGAGGTGCTGTCGAAGAAGCCTTGGCGAGATGCTGCAGTGCATCTTGTAGATGGTACACACTACAGCCACGGTACGCCGGTGGTGGAGGGAGTGAATGTTTAAGGTGGTGGATGGGGTGCCAATCAAGCGGGCTGCTTTGTCCTGGATGGTGTCCTTGAGTGTTGTTGGAGCTGCACTCATCCAGGCAAGTAGAGAGTATTCCATCACACTCCTTACTTGTGCCTTGTAGGTGGTGGAAAGGCTTTGGGGAGTCAGGAGGTGAGTCACTCGCTCTGACTCTGACCCGCTGTTGTAGCCACCGTATTTATGTGGCTGGTCCAGTTAAGTTTCTGGTCAATGGTGACCACCAGGATATTGATGGTGGGGGATTCAGCGATGGTAATGCCATTGAATGTCAAGGGGTGGTGGTTAGATTCTCTATTGTTGGAGATAGTCATTGCCTGGCACTTGTGTGGTGTGAATGTTACTTGCCACGTCAGCCCAAGCCTGAATGTCATCCAGGTCTTGCTGCATGCGGGCACGGTCTGCTTCATTATATGAGGAGTTGCGAATGGAACTGAACACTGTGCAATCATCAGCGAACATCCCCACTTCTGACCTTATGATGGAGGAAAGGTCATTGATGAAGCAGCTTAAGTTGGTTGGGCTTAGGACACTATTCTGAGGAACTCCTGCAGCTATGTCCTGGGGCTGAGATGATTGGCCTCCAACAACCAACCAGTGGAGAGTTTTCCTGTATAATCTGCAGCAGCACACAATTTCTCAACAACAAAACAGCTGCTCTTGATGGCAGGAGCTCCCTGACTCCACGTAAATGAGACTAATTGGGAAGTTCCGAGGAGGATCTATCCCAGATCAGCACACCAACAGTTAGACGCAAATTAATTATGCACTGCCCAACATCTGCGCAGTTGGAGGCTCAACAAGAAAATCTTATTTTATATTACGTTGGAGCATCAGATTGTGGGATCTGGTTTTTGTAACTCAAATTGGAGCTCCACTCTTTCCGTACATTGAGTTGTCGGCTTCAATATTTCTCTTCATAGCACCTGGGGAACACTCATTTCCCAGGTGCAATGGAGAGGGAAAAGGTACAGACAACTTGTTTTAAATTTGTTTATGGGATGTGGGCATCACTGGCAAGGCCAGCATTTGTTGCCCATCCCTAATTGCCCTTGAGAAGGTGGTGGTGAGCCGCCTTCTTAAACCGCTGTAGTCCGTGTGGTGAAGGTACTCCCACAGTGCTGTTAGGGAGGGAGTTCCAGGATTTTGACCCAGCGACGATGAAGGATCGGTGATATACTTCTAAGTCAGGATGGTGTGTGACTTGGAGAGGAACGTGGAAGTGGTGGTGTTCCCATGCGCCTGCTGCCCTTGTCCTTGTAGGTGGAAGAGGTCGCGGGTTTGGGAGGTACTGCCGAAGAAGCCTTGGCGAGTTGTAGTAGTGCATCTTGTAGATGGTACACACTGCAGCCACGGTACGCCGGTGGTGGATGGAGTGAATGTTTAAGGTGGTCGATGGGCTGCCAATCAAGCGGGCTGCTTTGTCCTGGATGGTGTCAAGCTTCTTGAGTGTTGTTGGAGCTGCACTCATCCAGGCAAGTGGAGAGTATTCCATCACACTCCTTACTTGTGCCTTGTAGATGGTGGAAAGGCTTTGGGGAGTCAGGAGGTGAGACACTCGCTGTAGAATGCCTAGCCTCTGACCTGCTTTGTAGCCACAGTATTTATGTGGCTGGTCCAGTTAAGTTTCTGGTCAATGGTGACCCCCAGGATGTTGATGGTGGGGGATTCGGCGATGGTAATGCCGTTGAATGTCAAGGGGAGGTGGTTAGACTCTCGCTTGTTGGAGATAGTCATTGCCTGCCACTTCTGATGTTATATTGCCCTGGGACCTCCAAGTGCTTCCTCAGGTGCACCTGAGCCTTCATCTACAACAGGTAGCTATAGAAATTAGGCTTACTTGTGTAACAAAAGATTGCTGATTTTGAGAGCTGCTCGAAGAAGCTTGCTCTGGGCCATATGCCTGGGATCCCCTAAGATCAGAGGATATGAGGGGACCAGGGAGCAAGGTAAGCTTTGTGTCAACATGCTGCATTTTTCGATGTTGCTTCTGCTATGATCGGTAGGAACACAGTATAAAGTGGCTCCATAGACTGGAAGACAATTTGTTGCCAAAGTGCATTCTCCTCACCTCCCACACAGCTAATCTGCCTCGATTTTGTTCACCATATATTGGCAGAGCTTATACATTTCTACTCTGTTAGCTTAATTTACACTACCGTATCTTGGAATGTTCCTTACCAGAGGTTGTTTATTTTTCTCCAAATAGCATCACTGATTTGAGTTTGTAGAGAATTGCCGTCCCTTTCAGTTATTGGGGAACCAGTTGGTAACCACACCAGAGGGTTAACTCTGGTCAAAGCTGAAACATTTCTGCAATCAGCCATTGTGATTAGGTGGTTTTTATTCTTTCTGTCTGTTAAAGAATAAATCGGCCAATCCACCATGTTGCAGATGGTTGTAATTATTTTGTGAAGTAAACTTTTCCTATTTGTCCAACAGCGTCTGCCAAAAAAATTGCGCCTTACATTTCTTTCAGGAAATAATGTCAAAGTTAGACATGATTTGAAACAGCTTTTGCTTTTTCACTTTTCACATGCAATACCTTCATTCTATAGAAGTTGTGCTGGGTGTATTTTCTTCCAGTGGATAATGCACTGAAAACAATGAAAGATCTTGAGGTCAAAGGGAAGCAGAACAATGCCATGTTCCAATTAAGAGCTGGACCGCTAAAGCATTACTGCGGGTTAAATTAGGCAAAGCAGAGGACAAAAAGAAATGAGTGATGTTTGCAGAACCAGCATTTGGCAATGATATGTTAGTGATGACGTGGAATGGATAGCAGAATGGCGGACTTGGTCCATGATCAAAAATCCTGCCCTACAGAGTGCTATTAAAGCTTAAAGAGGGTAAAATTCATATATGATTCAGGCTTTGCTCAAAAATATTTATTCCCCGAACTATAAAGGTTGTATGAGTTTTTTTAATACTGTTTATTCTGGTAACCGTGCAAGCAGTTCTGTCAACACCATTTAATGTAGAAAAGCAATAATTCATGATAGAAGAGTTAGAGAAATGTATTGTGACCAAAGTTTAGAAGTTTTACATATAAGCTTTTCTTACTTCAGTACATTTCTGATTAAAAACACGCTGATTCACTGTAAGGATTTTCTCCATTTATTTTCTGATCAGTTTTTCTTAAAAGTATGTTTTGGCTTCAATTCCAAGATACAGACTGATGGCCAGCATCATTGAGTGACATTTCTGAAAGTAATTTAATAGATTTTCCTGCAGCTTTTTGCAGCCACCCTGTGCTTTATAAGTTTTCTTCACTTAATAAAGTGCAAAAACTTTAGGAATGATTTATCCCAGGGCACCAAGTGTTGGCATCAGTGAGGAGCAATGGCGAGCTGAATTCCTGATTGCTGATGAGCCTTTTCAGAAGTGAAATTCATTTGCTTCAAACAGATATTAACTAGATTGTCATATTTGCTTTTGGTGTGGAGATGTAGGGGCGATTATTGATTGAGGTAGACATCAGACGGGCAGTGGGAGGAACGATCACATCCCCCGCCCTACGTCACTGATAGGAGGTCCGATCGATTTTAGTGATCGGACCTCATTATGATAAAATCAGTGACCTGGCAGCGCTAAAGGAGTGCTGACAACCAGCTCGCCGATCGGAGGTGGGGTGAATCTGGTGGCTTCTTTCAGAGCCGTGCCAGCAAGGACACCTTAAGGGAATGGGACAGCCAATAGCAGGGGGTGAGGTCGGTGGGGAGAGAGGGCCCATGCAGGAACCAGCAGTGAGCAGGAGTGACCAGGATCATCATTATGCACATGATTAGATTTTGAATCAGTATTTTAGATGTCTGGGCATATCTGAGGACATCCGCAATGCAGCCTCGCCAAGGTCTCCAAGATCATTGTTGTGTGCTGCATGCTGCACAGGCTTGTCATCCAAAGTGGCATAACCCTGAAGTATGTGGAGGAGAAGGACATCCACCTGGAGGCAGGAGCAAGGAGAATACAAGGAACGTGAAGAGATTCTTGCGGAATCACCTTTTCAGGCAGCTAGAACCAACAAAGTGCTCCACCCACACATTGTATTAACAATACTCTCTACATCTGCACAGTGCAGTGGCCGAACACATTTTACCCAATATTGGCCCCTACATTAACTGCGCCAAACATAGATCTCATTCTTTCATCTGCTAAAGCCTTATACAAAACTATGTGAAGAAAACTGCCAGGAAACAGTTGAAATAAGTTGAAAATGCATTTCCTCCAAGTGTTCAGTGCGTATGTTTTACCTCAGTGTTCCTCCTTGCTCGTGGTGTATATTTTACATGCTGTAGTTCCTAATATTGGCCTAGAAATTCGACCACGCAGTGAACGTTTTTTAACTTCAGCAATATGGCGGGCAGGAAGCACTATGGGCCGGAAGTGCGCCACCTGCCATATTGGTGTAGGCAAGAAAATAGGTATCCAGGTGTTGAGACCCTTTATATATTCAAATAAGGAGCCAAAAGCCTGGTTGAAGCCTCCTCTGCAATATTGGGTTTCCAGGTCTACATGCGGCTTAACAGATGGTCTTTAAAGGGACCGCTGCAGGCCGCAACCAACAAGTGTCTAAAATATACTTACCTGAATGTGGAGCCGAGAGGAGCAGTGTTACTCCCGACCTCACATTCAAAGCACGCGGGCTGCTACCAGCCAGCACTCCACCTCCGCCCCCCAACCCCCCCCCCGCCCCCCGATCGCAACCTCAAGACCCCTTCCCAATCCTGGCCTCTACCCTCCCTGACCGATCCCAGCTTCTGTTCTGCCTGACCACTACCCACCCTTCCTGGTCACCGTTGCCATCACGACCGATTGTCCCCCCCCCCACCCCGCCCTTCCCGATTCCTCCCCTTCCCTTCCCGGTCCCCTTTAACGACTTACCTGCAGCGGCCTGATTTTCCTCTCCCAGCGAGCTGCCTGAGGACGCCTATTAGGTGTCCGTTACTTGCTGGCTCGATGATAATGATGCCGAGGCCCAATATCAGGTGCGTCTCCGACGTATCCATTCAGACACAGGGACTGTTCTCTGCACCTCCCCACCCCCACCGTGTGACATAAAATGGGTGCACTCGAAATTCTAGGCTACTGTGTTCCTTCTAGGTGCTCCACAGTGGCTGGAGTAAGTGCAATGTCTAGCTGCTAGGTTTCAGAGCCAGCGGCCTAGAAATTGGATATGGCACAAAAACTGGCGGTGTCATGGGCCAGCGCTATCAGCCTGCGTCCGTTCAAAGTTGAGCAGGCAGCACATAAAATTCATGCTGCCTGCTCATTATAATGATTACAGCGCTGATCTTGGCACTAAATGCACTGCTGATTGGCTTAGGGTGCAGTCTAATGGCCTGTACCCGCAGGGTGGCAGGAGGCCATCCAAGGTATAAAAACAAAGTGCTGGATTTTGTCAGCCCCGAGGAGGCGGGTATGGAGGCGGGACTGCCGGTAAAGTTGCAGAATTTGGGGGCGGGTGGTAAGCCCTCTTGCCAGGAGGCAGGAAGCCGTCCTGCCCCGGGTCCCATCTCCTCGAGACGGGAAAGGGATTAAAGCCTATTAACTGCCTGTTAACAGGTAGTTAACAGGCAGAAAATAGGATTATCCCCATTTTTCGTTTCGATGTGCAGGCTTCCCGACCTCGGGGAACCCCGCCAGGGTGCAGGAGCCAAGTAGGAGGTCTGCGGGGGTCTGCGGGGTCTGAAAGTGCAATTTAGAGGTGAGTGATGGGTGCAAGTGTGGAGTGGTAAGTATGTAAGGTGAGTGTAAAGTGTTAGAAAATGTTCACTTACCTTTGTTTCTGCCTACAGCCTTCAACCACTGTGGAGCCGGAGTCCCGACATCTCCATTGTAGATCCAACAGCCAGGTGATTTCTGCAAAGTTGAAAGGTTTGATGAGTCCTGAACACAAAGGCTCATCAAACTACACAGAATGTCAGTGTTTCACAGCTTCACAGAGCTGTCAAATTATGACATTTCTTCTTTCAAAAAATCTTGACAGATGAGACCTTATACATTGACATCCTCTGTCACTGACTTTCCCCTAATTGGCCTGCTGAGCCCGCTGGGCGGGCTTAACAAGGTCAATCAGGGGAAAATCCCAGTGGTTGATCAGAAGCTGATGGAGGCGGGATTGAAAGCCGGCAAGCAGCAGTCCTGCCTCCAAAAGCTTCCCATTGACAAAATCCAGCCCAAGCTATTTGCTGTAAAGTTTGCTGTAACTTGACAAAATTTAGAAGTTGACCAAATTTAATATACCAGCATGCTTTGAGAGGCTGAGAGGCTCCTGTAGGAACTTGTACGAAAAACTGTTCACAGATAAAGAAGACCTTGAACAGGAACAGAGACTTTCTGCTAAAAAAAATATAAAATGAACTGTTACGGTTGTAAGATGTGAAAGGCTGCCAGCTGTCTTTTAACAGATAAGGAAACAGACTTTGAGAGTCCTGTGGGAACAGACTATTGAACTGTGGAAACATCTTCAGACTATGGAATGTAACCGGCCTTGAAGGCCCACAGATGCTTAACGGACTATTGATAAGAGTAACTGAAAAACAACTAATGACCATCATGTCCGTATAGTTAGGGACATGTAAGATGACATGCACGCAGTGGGAGGGTTGCCAAATTTTAGGGTATAAAAAGTGCTGTTTCAAGACACTTGGGGCTGCTGCAGTCGGGGGAAACTTGGTCAGTTGCCAGTTAAAGGCATACGTCTAGTCATCGTTGAACTGACCACTCACTGGTGTTAGTACATATGTAGTGTTGGCTTATTATTGCTTGATCTTAAAGTAAGGAATAAACTGTCCAGGAAGTATTCTCCAAGGGAATAAACCTGTGTGTGCTTCGATATAATCGGGAGTGTTATATGCAGCAGTTTGTGTGAGCTTACTTGTAGCCTCTTTCTGATTTTAAGTAAAGGAATTTATTCCTGAATCCTTGGGTTTTGTGTTGTCTGTTCGAGAGGTCTGGACTTTGGAAACAGTTGGACGGGGCGATTTCCGCACATCTTACGATTTTGGCGCCCGAACAGGGACCCGTTTGGAGCAGACAACGACAAAGACAATGGATGAGTTAGTCACTAAGCATGTGGCAGGGAAGTTGCTCCTTCGAGAGGGGTGGGTCCGGGTCATTATAGATGGCAATGATCCAGTATTGGAGTCTGAACAGTGGACACAAGTGTCCACGTGTCGGCCGTGGTTAATGAAATCATTTGGTTGTTGACCTATCAGAGGCAGGTTAAGAATGATGAATGTACGAAGATTAAGTTATGAAAGGAAATAGAAGATTTTTAAGTCAAAGAAGTTTCACAGATTCATTGGGTTTTGTGTTGTCTGTTCGATGGGTCTGGATTTTGGAAATGGTTTGACGGGTTGGAGGACAAGGGTGAATCTAAACGTCTTACAAAGGCCATTTGCAGAAGGCTGTGGGAGGAGATAGCTGACTCCGTCACTGCCACCAGTATGATTCCAAGGACCTGGATCCAATGCCAAAAGAAGTTTAATGACCTCACACAGCAGGTCAAGGTGAGTGAAGGCTTCAGCAGATTCCATATCCCACCATTTGCACCACAAGCCTCAGACAATGCTCAATGCACACACCCTCATCACTCACCTACCAGCAATCTCTACCTATCAACATCTTGGCTTCACTTCACCCTCACAACCTTACCACTGTTGCAACACACACAACCACATCTCGCACCTTGCACCCACTGACAGCTATTCAACTATGGCAGGCACATCACCCAAACACATTGCACTACACTCACTGACTCTCACAGGCATAGGTGGCACATAGCAGGAGGGAGCAACGGCAGATGGGAGGCAGCCAAGCCGCAATACAGAACCTCACTGACCTGGAGGAATCGGTGCTCGACATTATTGGAGGGCGTGGTGGTGATGGAGTCCGTGGCCACCGGAGAAGTTGAAGCCATTGCTGATAATGACGGTATGGTCATACCTGATCCTCCTTCTCACATCCCATTTCCCCCTCATCCCACAATCTCTTCTCACTTACAAGCTGCTGATGGTGTATGCATGGATATCTTGCTTTCCACCCCATTCCCCTCCCCTCAGCACAACCCGACTCTTGTGCCTCTCTGCTTTCAGATACTCAAGAACTGCCAGCAGGCCAGCCTGTCCCTCATGTTAACCAAAGTGAAGGAGGAGACGAACAAGAAGAAGAAGAAGAAGAAGAAGAAGAAGAGACACTGGCACTGCATTTGCCACTTGCAGACACCAGTTCAGAAAATGGCACTGTGTGGAATGTAGACGGTAGTTTGGAGGCGGGATTTGCATGTGGTGAGGCACCGGGCACGAGTGGGCTGCAGCCAGGCCAGGGGGAAAGGGTAGCACAGGTGCCAGCTCCCCAGAGGGTGAGTTCACGCATGAGTTCTGCTGCACAGACTCAGATGATGACCTCGATGGGGCGGCCTTCAGAAGAAGGGTGATGGGCATGCACACGGAAATGCTAGGTGCAATGGCAAGCCTTCCAGAGATCCTCTTGTCAGTGTGAAGGAGCATGGAGGAGTCCGGCTCCAACATTAGACGGGCCTTTGCGCAGAGCTTGGAGCCGATGATTTCCAGGATGAAAATGATGGACAACTGCAGCAGAGACCTTGTGGTCCCAGCCATGATGCTGCGTGTGATGGGTGATGTTGAGGCTTTCACTGCAGCACTGGCGGAAGCGACCTGATGCCTCAGTGCTGCAGTGGAAGCGCAGACTGCTCTCCTGCAGGCTCACACAAGCTCAGACTGCTGCCATCTTCGCTGGGTTTATGAGTGTCGAAAGGGGCTTACAGGGTGTCACAGCAGGCCAGCAATCTGTCCGCCAACAGATTGCTAGGAATGCTGAGGCACCACCCTGGGGGAGTGGCAGTGGGTCTGTGGAGCAAGAACCTGCTGTCCTCTATTAGAATGAGAAGTCGCACAACACCAGGTTGTAGTCCAACAGATTTATTTAAAATTACAAGCTTTTTAATTTTAAATAAATCTGTTGGACTATAACCTGGTGTTGTGCGACTTCTCATTTTTGTCCACCCCAGTCCAACACCGGCATCTCCGCATCATGACCTCTATTAGAATGATAGCATTCTTACTCCCACCACTTTCACTCTGCTAGTGCCCTTGCTGCTGCCTGTCAGCCAGCCAGCCCAGACTGATGCTGCCCATGCCGAGGTGGTGCAGTCTACAGCTGGGCCTTCTAGGTCCATAGCTGGTCGAACTTGTCGTGCAAGGCCGTCTGTAGTCTCCCCCACTGAAAGCAGCCTTCCACAAGCCATGCTGCAGCCACTGGGGGAGCACGGCGTAGAAGCACTAAACTAGGTAAAGGCACACGAACGACAGACACTAAGGGAATGCAGAAAGGTGATTAGTTGATATTGTCATTTTGATCGCATTCAGATAATTTATGATTTTTGTTTGGAATGTGTGTTTTGTGGTAGCTCTCATTTCAGCTTTGTGCCCAGGAGGACGCTGTGACATTCCTTGACAGAGGGATGGTATGATGGGGAAGTGGTGAGCAATGGGGATCTGGGGTTTCATTCACTGGAATTGGAGTCTGATGAGGCGATCACGGACAGCTCATCCAGAACGGGGATGTGCTGCCTGCCTCCTCCCTTCCTCGTCCTCTTTGTCTCGTCCTTGTCCTCCTCCTCCTCTTCCTTTCTCCTCTTCCTTTCTTCATCAAAACGGGCCTTAGCGGCCAGCGCTAAACCCCCGAATTTCTAGGCCAGCATCTTGGGATTGAGATGACCCTCTGCCTCTGTGTGCTGATATACCCCTGCACCTGGCTCCACCATGTCTCCTAAAAAGGATAGGGTTATGAAACACATGGGGCTAAAATTTTGATTGCCCCCGAAAACAGGCATGGGGATTGCGATGCGCGTTCAACCCGCGCCCATTAAAGGGAGTGCAGGCAGCACACAAACTTCACACTGCCTTGTAATTATAATGATTGTGGCGTGCAGCCCAGCGCTGAATGCACTGCTGAATGGCTGCATGCCTCAGCAGGAGGCCCAAGTTCATGTGAGGCTCACACCAATTAAAGCTAACCTGCACTTCTTAAAGGGGAGGTGCATTCTGGCTGCAGCAGGTACTGGAAGTTGTTGTTAGAGGTGTGTGTGAGCTACAGGAAGAGTGAAGATGGCGCAACATGGCAGAGAGAGAGCTTCCAGTTTTTCTGATGCAGAACACAAGGCCTTGGTGCAGGAGGGGGACAGGAGGAGAGATGTCCTGTATCCACAGGGGTTCAGGAGGCTATCCAGACAAACTGTGAGAAGGCAATGGGAGCAGATAGCCGTCGCGATCAATGCCAGCAGTGTAGCCTCGAGGACCTGGATGCAGTGCCACAAGAAGTTTAATGATCTCACACGAGTGGTCATGGTCAGTGACTTTATCTTCAAATGCCATATCCTTAAAACTGAACTACTAGGTTCAGACACTGCTTAATTCACCATCCCGCCTATCACTCACCAACATCACATCAGTAAAACACAGTGCACCACACTCACTCACACACTTACCTCTCTCTTGCAGGACAAGGTGGATACAAACTACTGTACCCATGTTTGGGAGCAACTGGTCTGAGCAGAAGCCTTGAAGTAACCTGCCACACCACTCTCTGGAAACTTCAGCAACTTCATATAAGATATAAGATTACAAAACGCTTGTACAAACTCACCAACAGCCAGTAGAAATCAATCAGCAAGTAACCTGAAAGCAGTTGATGATCCCTATAAATAGTGCTGGTGGGGGGTCCTTCCAGCTGCTGAATGTGTGTTCAGCTGTGTGAGGTTAAGAGAGGGCGTTAGCTGTAGCGTTGCGGTCGAAATTGACAGCGCTGGCATCAAATAAGTGTAACACGCTGATTGACGTCACGATCTGCGTACTGTGCATACTTACGGCGCATGTTCCGAGCGCCTACCTACCCCGAATGGCGTCTGGCGAGGTCAGCGCCAGATGTGTGCGCACGCTCCTCGGATGCTATTTTAGCTCCACATCGGCACCTGTAATGCCGGAAAACTGGGCGCTACGGAGCCGAATTTAAAAACGATGGACTTGAGGCAAAATTCTGTCAATGGAAATTTGAAAAAAATAACCGCGCTCATGAAACTGCATAATGCTCAAATTTTAGTTCACAAAATCTAAATTGAGAATGCGTTTCTTTTTCCATTGTTATGTTCTGTAGGAAGACACTAGCCTAAAAATTCGAGTGTGACATGAAAGCTGCCGGTCCCACCGTGACCGTGGGTTAACGGACACCAAAAATGGTGGCACCGTTAGAACTGAAAAATTGGCGCTGGGGACTAACAATTATTAGCCCAGCGCTAAACTCACCATGTAACGCCTTCCTGGTTGCGTTTGTCCTAGCATCAGGCACCAATGTGGTGTCCACAAGGAGCGTTACAACTTCCAACAGCCTCTGAAAGTGGGGCTGTGATTTCGCAAAGCATTGTGGGATGTTAAAAGGGCAATGCATTGTTGTTTTTTCTTAAAAGGGCAATGCCTTCTGAAATGATAAAAATAAAAGTGATGATGTAAAAATATGCCGTTTTCAGCCCTTACAGCTCAACTGTCTTCTGAAAAAAAAATAGCATTGAAAAGAATTCCCAAATGGGAGTCTTCAGCTCTTAAAGCTAAATTGCCGTCTGCACCTAAACAAATGGGCAAAGTGCTTCAGCACTAACACAAATGGCTCAGCAAGCCACGAAGGGGCACCCAGGGTCTTGCACGCAGCACTCCAGCTTTGTGCAGGGGGTCAACACTGCAAGAGAGGGCCTCTACCCACAGGGGCCAGGAGGTCCTCCAGAAAGAAGGATGTGGGAGTACATCACCGAGGCCGTCACTGCCAGCCGTGTCGCCCCCCACCACCTGGCTCCAGTGCCCAAATAAACTTCATGACCTCAGACCACTGGTCAAGATCAGTGAATGCATCTTCAAAAGCCGTTTCCCACTAACTGCGCCACTAGCCTCACACACTGCTCAATGCACGGCTCCCCCCCAATCACTCACCTACCAACAATCTGTACCAAACACGAGGCACATCTCCCATTCCTAGCTTCACCTCACCCCCTTGGAGGAGATGGTGCAGGTCATTCTTGGCAGGGGCATGGCTGAGCCCTTGGCCAGCAGCGAGGCTGAAAGGATACAAGGTGCTGGTATCCTCGTACGTTATCCTCCTTCTCACATGCACCTCTTCCTTTCCCACCCTCCCCTCACCACAACTCCACCCTTGTGCCTTCCTCATTTCACACACCCAAGAAAGGCAGCCTGCCCAGCCAGTGGGTGACCGAGGAGAGGGAGAGGAGAGTGAAGAAGAAGAAGAAGAAACACAGTCACTCGATTTGATACTCCCAGCCACCAGCTCCTCAAGGTCAACCAGCAAGGCTATTTGCAGTGTCCCCCACTGGAAGTCAGCAGCCTTCCACCAGCCATGCTGGTAGCACTGCGTGACATCAGTAGGATAGGCAAAGGCACACACAAGACAGTCACTGAGGGAATGCATACGGGTGATGAGTTGATTTCTTGATGTCGTATTGGATGGATAGATGTATAAAGTTGTATTGGAAAATTTGCTTTGCGGTGGCTTTTATTTCAGCATTGTGGCCAAGAGGACGCTGTGATGGTCAGTAACAGAGGGAAGGTAAGGTGTGGGACAAATGTTGAAAGGGGAATTGGGGTTTGTGGTCACTGGTACCGCAGGCAGATGATTCCATCCCAGATATCCCGGCCAGAAAGGGGCTGTCTGGGTTGCATCCTTTCTTCTACATCTTCCTCTTATGCGCCTTCCTCTTCCTTGTGAAAGCGGATGCTGTAAATTTGAAATAAAAGCATCAAATGTTGGAAATACTCAGCAGGTCAGACAGCATCTCGACCTCAGACGTGAACACTGTTTCTCTCTCCACGGATGTTGCCCGACCTGCTGAGTATTTCCAGCATTTTCTGTCTTCTCAGAGGCCTTCCTTTACCATCCAGGGCCTTGCAAGCATCCAGTAGCACTCTCTGCACACCCTGCACACTTAAAAAAAAACTTTAAACATGCATTGTACCAAGCCACTACTTCAATAAATTTAAAAAATCCAGTCCAAAAGCTTAAATGAAACCTTACCTGAAAGATGTGTGTATCCCTTTAAGAGGTGCCGACAGTGCCTCTGTGAGTCTGCTGAACGGTAGGTTTTCATGGCGAGCTTAGGACCCAGCGTTGAACTCAGCGCAAAGGTCCAAGTTCGCCAAGGTGACGTCACCCTCTCCCCATTTACATTTCCAGGGCCAGCGCTTTTATCGGCAGCGCTGTCGGCCCTCCCAAAATGGAGGCCGCCGCGGGACCCACCACCAGCTGGCGGAAGAGCGACGGCCACCATTTTTTCGCCATATTATGCCGGTAATGGGTGGCGTAAGACACCCAAATTTTTAGCCTGCTATATGCATGCACTGGGCTAGTCAAAATTTTGATGGAATGAAATAGAGCACCTCAAAACTGTCATTGAAAAATAAGCCCTTTTTATCATGGCAGTAAATCTTTACAGTTCCAGAAGGAGGTTTGATAAAGCAAAAGGATGCTAAATATAAGCATATTTTAAAGGGTACTGATGGAGAGATATCGGGGGCTAAATTGGACAACCCCCGAAAACGGGCGCGGAGATCGCGATGCACGGTTAACCCGCGCCCATTGCGTGCCGTGCAGGCAGCCCATCAACTTCATGCTTCCTGCTCATTTAAATGATCTCTGCCTCCAGCTAGCGCTAACCGTGCTGTTGATTGGCTGGACGCATCAGCAGGGGCGCTTGATCGCCATGTGGGTGCAGGATAGCTATTAACACACAGACCTTTGTTCAGTCCTGACATTTTCTGTTAAACTTACTTTGTTGAAGTTCTTAGCTTCTGTGTGCATTTTAAAGAGATGTAAGAACTTATGGGGACGGGGAAAGCACAAGAGAACATTGGAAGAGTCAAGTCTGGAGGTAACAAAGGCATGGATGATGGTTTCAGCAGCCGATGGGCTGAGGCAGGGGCAGAGGCTGGTGATTATTATAGAGGTGGAAGTAGGCGGTCTTTGTGATGGAGAGGATATGGGGTTGGAAGCTCAGCTCAAGATCAAGTAGGTTGCGAACAGTCTGGTTCAGCCTCAGACAGTGGCCAGGGAGGGGGTTGCAATTGATGGCTGAGGAATGGAGTGTGTGGTGGGGACAACAGTCCTCCTAATATTTAATGGGAGAAAATTTCTGCGGACAAGTTCAGAGGGGAAGCGAGGGTATGAGAATAGATTGGCAGCTAACATAAAAGGGAATTCAAAAGTCTTCTATTGACATAAAAATAATAAACGGGCAGTAAGAGGAGGGGTGGGGCCGATTAGGGAGCAAAATGGAGAACTACGCATGGAGGCAGAGGGCATGGCTGAGGTACTAAATGAGTACTTTGCATCCGTCTTCAACGAGGAAGAAGATGCTGCCAAAGTCACAGTGAAAGAGGAGGTAGTGGAGATACTGAATGAGATAAGAATTGATAAAGAGGAGGTACTAGAAAAGCTGTCTGAACTTAAAGTTGATAAGTCACCAGGACCGAATGGGATGCATCTTAGGATGCTGAGGGAGGTTAAGGAGGAAATCGTGGAGGTACTGGCCATAGTCTTCCAATCCTCCTTAGACACAGGGGTGGTGCCAGAGGACTGGAGAATTGCAAATGTTACACCCTTGTTCAAAAAAAGGGTGTAAGGATAAACCCAGCAACTACAGGCCAGTCAGATTAACCTCGGTAGTGGGGAAGCTTTTGGAAATGATAAACAGGAACAACGTTAACAGTCACTTGGACAAGTGTGGATTAATTAAAGAAAGCCAGCATGGATTTGTTAAAGGCAAATTGTGCTTAACTAACTTGATCGAGTTTATTAATGAGGTAACAGAGAGGGTTGATGAGGGCAATGCGGTTGACGTGGTGTACACGGACTTACAAAAGGCTTTTGATAAAGTGCCACATAATAGGCTTACCACCAAAGTTGAAGCCCATGGAATAAAAGGGACAGTGGCAGCGTAGATACGAAATTGGCTAAGTGACAGGAAACAGAGAGTAGTGGTGAACGGTTGTTTTTCAGACTGGAGGAAGGTATACAGCGGTGTTCCCCAGGGGTCAGTACTGGGACCACTGCTTTTCTTGATATATATTAATGACTTGGACGTGGGTGTACAGGACACAATTTCAAAATCTGCAGATGGCACAAAACTTGGAAGTATAGTGAATGGTGAGGAGGATAGTGATAGACTTCAAGAAGTGCGAAGTGATACATTTTGGTAGGAAGAACGAGGAGAGGCAATATAAACTAAAGGGTACAATCCTAAAGGGGGTGCATGAACAGAGAGACCTGGGGGTATATGTGCACAAATCATTGAAGGTGGCAGGGCTGTTTGAGACAGCGGTTAAAAAAGCTTACAGGATACTGGGCTTCATAAATAGAGGCATAGGGGGAGAAATTCGGTATCGCCCCGTTTGGGGAGCAATCATCGGCCGGGCGCAAAGTTTAGCGCCTGGCGCTAATTATCGCCTCCGACTGCAAACTTGGCTTCTATCGCCCCTGGAGGTGATTGGAGCGCTAAATCAGGCGCTACACACCTCTCTTAAGGCGCTAACGCCGAGGAGCAAGGCGCTACCTCAGAGCGCTGGCGAAGCTCATGTGATGTCAGTTAGCAATGGAACACAGACACACTGGTGCCGGCCAGTTCTTAAAGGGGAGGGTCGATCTTGCTCTCCATCCACACCCTGCTCATTGCAGCCTTGAATCGCGGCCTGGAGAGACCTGTACATCAAATCTGCTGGAAAGAACAATGGAGAGGCCCAGGGAAAGAGCTCAGAGTGCAGCCCCCAAAGTCTCTTCTAAATCGATGCAAGGAAGGTCAAATCAAAATGAACCTGCAAAGTGCTGCTCAGTACCCAAAACTCCTTCACACAGCGTTGAATCTCTCCAGAAGTCTCTCTCTCTCTCTCAGAATGCGTGGTGCAAAAATGTCACCGACAAAAAAGGCAGGAAGCGGCCGCCTTTAAATAGGACTCCCCCATTCCCTTCCCGACTGCAAAACGTTCCCTGCAACCTGTCGTTGCTAGCGGCAGGCAGTAAGGCAGGGGCGCCACTCAATATCCGGTCCAGGGCGCTACGGAGCATTGCACGCTGGATGACGTCACGATCTGCGGGCACAGGAGGTCGTGGCGGTTGTGTTTAGCGCCGCCGCAAAATGTCTGGTCAATTCTGCGAGCGGCGCAAACATCGCCATGCCCGGGCGCTAGTTGCTTTGCGCCTCATTAGCGCCCTCTTATAAAACACTTTATAAAACACTGGTTCGGCCACAACTGGAGTATTGCGTCCCATTCTGGGCACCGCACTTTAGGAAGGATGTGAAGGCCTTAGAGAGGGTGCAGAAAAGATTTACGGGAATGATTTCAGGGATGAGGATAGACTAGAGAGGCTGGGGTTGTTCTCCTTAGAGCAGAGAAGATTGAGAGGAGATTTGATAGAGGTGTTCAAAATCAGAGGGGTCTAGACAGAGTAGATAGAGAGAATGTAGACTTGAATGTAAGGGGTATGATTAAGAAGTTTTCAGATGATACTAAAATCGGCTGTGTGGTTGATAATAAAGAAGAAAGCTGTAGACTGCAGGAAGATATCAATGAACTGGTCAGGTGGGCAGAAGAGTGGCAAATGGAATTCAATCTGGAGAAGTGTGAGGTAATGCATTTGGGAAGGGTTAACAAGGCAAGGGAATACACATTGGCCCAGAAATTGGACCTCGATGGTTGCCGCGGGTGTAAGGATCCACCGCGATATCGCACTCCGCGCCTACCTTTATGGTTTTGGCCCACACGAACTTCAGTTCCTGGGCCTCTCCCTGGTGCTGGCGCGCAGTGTGTGCGTGTCCCAGAGGCGCAGTTAGTGCGATGCTACCTCTGGGATCACGTGGGTCAGTTAGAGCCAATGGCAGCACACCATCTTTCATTCATAGTTTTGACAGGAAGAGCTGTCAAAACTATGAATACAACAAGCCCCCAAAAGAACAGCTAAACCTCAATTAAATTTTTTTTAAAAAGCCATCACATTAATAAAATAACTATAGTTAAATAAATTAACCACTTTAAACAAAAATTTAAATTTTTGAAAAAATGTAAATTCTTTTTAAAAATTATAAAAATAAACTTACCTTTCTTTAAAGTCTCTAAAAAAGATAAACCTGTTGAAAAAAGTTTAAAATAATACTTAATTAACTACTTACCTTGTTAAAAGGGGGTCTTACGCCTGCTTTCTTTATGTGTAAAATCTTCAACACTTACCTGCGCGTTCAAACCTGAAAAAAAAACTGAGTGCGCTGCGTGCGCACAACCTGTAGCACGCACGCGGTTCACTTAGGAACCGCCCCCTTCGCAATACCCGAAGTGCCGGTTTCCCGCGCATGCGCAGTGCATGCAGGAAACCGGCACTTCGGGACCTAATACGCGAGAGTACACAGTGCGTAATCTCCCGTATTAGGTCTAATTTTCGGGCCAATAAATGGTAGGATACTGAGAAGTGTAGAGGAACAAAGGGACCTTGGAGTGCAGGTCCACAGATCCCTGAAGGTAGCAGGCCAAGTGGATAAGGTCGTTAAGACGGCATACGGAATACTTTCCTTTATTAGCTAAAGCATAGAATACAAGAGCTGGGATTTTATGCTTGAACTGTATAAAACATTAGTTAGGCCACAGCTAGAGTAGTGCATGCAGTTCTGGTCACCACATTACAGGAAAGATGTGATTGCACTAGAGAGGGCACAGAGGTGATTTACAAGGATGTTGCCTGGACTGGAGAATTTTAGCTACATGGAAAGGTTGGATAGGCTGGGTTTGTTTTCTTTGAAACAGAGGAGGCTGAGGCAAGACCTTATTGAGGTGTATAAAATTATGTGAGAAGTCGCACAACACCAGGTTATAGTCCAACAGGTTTATTTGAAATCACAAGCTTTCAGAGCGCTGCTCCTTCGTCAGGTGAAGTGAAGAGATGCATATAGGCACAGCATATATAGTCAGAGAACACTGCCAGATGATTACAGTTAAACTTTCCAACTGCCCTTTATCACACCTTGGCAGAGAGATAATCACGGCAATCAAAGGTGTGGATGGTGTCCAAACAGGTCAGTCAGCAAAACATTACATCAAAGACAATGTGGCAGATGCTGGGGTCTGTATGGAAAACAAAAAACTTTTTTTGCTGGAAATCACAGCAGGTCCGGCCGCATCTGTGTAGAGAGAACAAGCCAACGACAACTCGAGTCTGGATGACTCTACGTCAGGTGGGGTTACATGTAGCGTGACATGAAGACATAGGGCAACACGGTGGCATAGTGGTTAGCACTGTTACCTCACAGCGCCAGGGACCCGGGTTCGAATCCAGCCTCGGGCGACTGTCTGTGTGGAGTTTGCACATTCTCCCCGTGTCTGTGTGGGTTTCCTCCGGGTGCTCCGGTTTCCTCCCACAGTCCAAAGATGTGCGGGTTAGGTTGATTTGGCTATGATAAATTGACCCTTAGTGTTAGGGGGATTAAATACGTGGGGTTACGGGGATAGGGTGGGATATGTCCTCCGAAATGGCCTCTATCTGCACTGTGGGGATTCTGTGATTCTGTGATGAACCCAAGATCCCGGTTGAGGCCGTTCTCATGGGTGCGGAACTTGGCTATCAGTTTCTGCTCGACGATTTTGCATTGTCGTGTGTCTCGAAGGCTGCCTTGGAGAACGCTTACCCGAAGATTGGAGGCTGAATGTCCTTGACTGCTGAAGTGTTCCCCGACTGGGAGGGAACACTCCTGCCTGGCGATTGTTGCGCGGTGTCCGTTCATACGTTGTCGCAGTGTCTGCATGGTCTCCCCAATGTACCATGCTCCAGGGCATCCTTTCCTGCAACGTATGAGGTAGACAACGTTGGCCGAGTCACATGAGTATGAATCATGTACCTGGTATCGTATCAGGCAACGGAACCCTGTGTGAGTACCTCTCTGGATACGTCGAGGGCATCCTGAAACCCATTGTACAGGGAACCCCCAGCTTCTGTCGCGACACTACAGACTTCTTACAGAAACTCAGCACCCACGGACCAGTTGAACCAGGAACACTCCTCGCCACGATGGACGTCTCGACACTCTACACCAGTATCCCCCACGATGACGGCATCGCTGCGACAGCCTCAGTACACAACAGCCAATCTCCAGATGCCATCCTACAACTCATCCGCTTCATCCTTGACCATAAGGTCTTCACCTTCGACAACCAGTTTTTTACCCAAACACACGGAACAGCCATGGGGACCAAATTCGCACCCCAATACGCCAACATTTTCATGCACAAGTTCGAGCAAGACTTCTTCGCTGCACAGGACTTCCAACCAATGCTATACACCAGATACGTCGACGACATTTTCTTCCTATGGACCCACGGCGAAGAATCACTGAAAAGACTACACGATATCATCAACAGGTTCCATCCCACCATCAAACTCACCATGGACTACTCCTCAGAATCGGTTTCATTCTTGGACACACGAATCTCCATCAAAGACGGACACCTCAGCACTTCACTCTACCGCAAGCCCACGGACAACCTCACGATGCTCCACTTCTCCAGCTTCCACCCTAACCACGTTAAAGAAGCCATCCCCTATGGACAAGCCCTGCGAATACACAGGATCTGCTCAGACGAGGAGGAACGCGATGGACACCTACAGACGCTGAAAGATGCCCTCGTAAGAACGGGATATGATGCTCGACTCATCGATCGACAGTTCTGACGGCCCACAGCGAAAAATCGCATAGACCTCCTCAGAAGACAAACACGGGACACAACCAACAGAGTACCCTACGTCGTCCAGTACTTCCCCGGAGTGGAGAAACTACGCCATGTTCTTCGCAGCCTTCAACATGTCATCGATGACGACGAACACCTCGCTAAGGCCATCCCCATGCCCCCACTACTCGCCTTCAAACAGCCGCCTAACCTCAAACAGACCATCGTTCGCAGCAAATTACCCAGCTTTCAGGAGAACAGCGACCACGACACCACACAACCCTGCCACGGCAACCTCTGCAAGACATGCCAGATCATCAACACAGATACCATCATCACACGTGAGGACACCACCCACCAGGTACATGGTACATACTCATGTGACTCGGCCAACGTTGTCTACCTCATACGTTGCAGGAAAGAATGCACCGCGGCATGGTACATCGGGGAGACCATGCAGACACTGCGACAACGTATGAACGGACACCGCGCAACAATCACCAGGCAGGAGTGTTCCCTCCCAGTAGGGGAACACTTCAGCAGTCAAGGACATTCAGCCTCGGATCTGCGGGTAAGCGTTCTCCAAGGCGGCCTTCGAGACACACGACAATGCAAAATCATCGAGCAGAAACTGATAGCCCATGAGGACGGCCTCAACCGGGATCTTGGGTTCATGTCACGCTACATGTAACCCCACCTGATGTAGAGTCATCCAGACTCGAGTCGTCGTTGGCTTGTTCTCTCTACACAGATGCGGCCGGACCTGCTGTGATTTCCAGCAAAAAAAGTTTTTTGTTTTCCATACAGACCCCAGCATCTGCCACATTGTCTTTGATGTAATGTTTTCCTGACTGACCTGTTTGGACACCATCCACACCTTTGATTGCCGTGATTATCTCTCTGCCAAGGTGTGATAAAGGGCAGTTGGAAAGATTAACTGTAATCATCTGGCAGTGTTCTCTGACTATATATGCTGTGCCTATATGTATCTCTTCACTTCACCTGACGAAGGAGCAGCGCTCCGAAAGCTTGTGATTTCAAATAAACCTGTTGGACTATAACCTGGTGTTGTGCGACTTCTCACATTTGTCCACCCCAGTCCAACACCGGCATCTCCACATCATATAAAATTATGAGGGGCCTAGATAGAGTGGACAGGAAGGACCTATTTCTCTTAGCAGAGGGGTCAACAACTAAGGGGCATAGATTTAAAGTAATTGGTAGGAGGTTTAGAGGGGATTTGAGTGGAAATTTCTTCACCCAGAGGATGGTTGGGGTCTGGAACTCACTGCCTAAAAGGGTGGTAGAGGCAGAAACCCTCACCACATTTAAAAAGTGATTGGATGTGCACTTGAAGTGCCGTAACCTACAGGGCTACAGACCAAGAGCTGGAAAGTGGGATTAGGCTGGATAGCTCTTTGTTGGCCGGCGCGGACACGATGGGCCGAAATGGCCTCCTTCCGTGCTGTAAATTTCTATGATTCTATGAGAAACTGTTCCCATTGGCGGAAGGGTCGAGAACCAGAGGACACAGATTCAAGGTGATTGGCAAAAGAACCAAAGGCGACATGAGGAAAAAGTTTTTTACGCAGCGAGTGGTTAGGATCTGGAATGCACTGCCTGAAAAGGTGGTGGAGGCAGACTCAATCGTGACTTTCAAAAGGGAATTGGATAAGTAGCTGAAGGAAATAATTTGTAGGGCTACAGGGAAAGGGCGGGGGAGTGGGACTAGCTGAAGTGCTCTTGCAGAGAGCTGGCATAGACTCGATGGGCCGAATGGCCTCCTTCTGTGCTGTAACCATTCTATGATTCTATAAGCCTGTGACAAATCAGAGGCAGTGGAGCGGTTGAGGGAGGTGGTGATGGGGTAGAGGTGGGTGTCGTCGGCATACATACGGAATCTGACGTGTTTTCGGATGATGTCGCCGAGGGGCAGCATGTAGATGAAAAATAGGAAGGGGGCCAAGGATAGATCCTTGGGTGAGTCCAGAGGTAATGGTGTGAGAGCGGGAAGAGAAGCCACTGCAGGAGATTCTCTGGGTACGATTGGACAGATAGGAATGGAACCAGGTGAAGGCAGTCCCACCCAGCTGGACAACGGAAGAGAGACGTTAGAGGAGGATGGTATGGTCAACAGTGTCAAAGGCTGCAGACAGGTGGAGCAGGATGAGGAAGGATAGTTCACCACAGTCACAGCCGCATTTGTTACTTTGATAAAGGCCATTTCACTCCTATGGCAGGGGTGCAAACCCGATTGGAGATCTACAGACTGTAATGCAGCAACTCATTGAGCTTACTTCAACAGTACCACCAGGCTTGTGACCTCTTCCATCAAGGACAAGAGCAGCAAGATCATGTGAACACCATCACCTCCAACTTCCCCTTCAAGTCACACACGGTCCTGACGTGGACATATGTCGCTGTTTCTTCATCGTCTCTGGGTGGAAATCCTGGAATTCCCTGCCTAATACCATTGTGGGAGCACCATCAACACAAGGGCTGCAGTGGTTCAAGTTTTGTGAACTAGATTATCAGGATTGAGCTTTAGATTCTCTGAAAGCCAAAACCAACTACTCACCCTCAGCACTATGATTACATCGGCACTTTCTCCAGCTCACTCTAGAATTTGTTCCCATCACAACTTTCTTTTGGTTTAGAAGCAAAACAGTACCAGGGAATCAACTAAGTAATTATACAGGTGACATACTCTTATCGACGTGTTCATACATTACAACAGTGACTACACTTCAAATATACTTCATTGGCTGTAAAGCACTTTGGGGGGGGCGTCCTGAGGTCGTGAAAGGCGCTATATAAATGCAAGCCTTTCTTTTCTTTCTTTCATTTATACTAGTTACTGAACCCTGCAATCTTAAAACCGTAAGTTCATGGTAGATCTGGAAGCTTTAGCAAGTCAACAGTTTTAATTTAACACGTTAACACTCATAGATGCGTTAAAGTAAAAGTAAAAGACACAGGTCTGGTGTAGTGGGTTAGAAGGAACAGTTCTTTAACTTGTGGATCCTGTATTAAAACCCAGGCCAGACACATGGCGGTCAATTTTAACTTGCTGACATCGGCAATTGGTCAGTAATGGCCTCAAAATGGAGTCAGTAGACTTACCGCCCTGTTGTTGGCGATGGTCTGCCCACTGCCACTTTTAGAGGGGCCTACCACTGGGCGGCCAATGCGCCTGCCTGCTTCAAGTGGCAGGCCCCATTTAATATGTAAATCGGGGTTGCTACCGGCCCAGGCTCCCACCTTTGGTGCCCTCAGCTCGCTGGTTCCATTTTAAATGAGGGCTGGGCCTCAAAGTGGCTCTGTCTTCTTCACCCATGGAACGGGCCTGCTCCGCCAATCGCCCGCCCTAAAGTTTAAAATCGATCCCCTTCGGGATTCTGGTTTGCTCCTTCTAATCGCTACTAGGAGTCCTGAGTAAAATAAATTTGGGCCGACTCAATTGAGTTCCCATTGGGCAAGGATTTACAGCACAAAACTCCATACTCTTGGCATTAAATTATATTTTAATAAAAAAGACTCATTTAAAAAAAAACAAATGAAAACAAATTTGATAGAATTTGTAGAAGTGAAGTATGCTTTAATTATAACATATAATAGACAGTTATAAGGCTCAAATTCTAAAGAAGCTTTTGAAATATTTAAAAGCTCATGAATCACGCAATCTGCTTACCAAATTGCTTTGACTTTTGTTCCCAGTACAAATACTGTTCTATATAAATGATATATCAAACTAAGTGCTGTTTATATTTAATTCCTTTCAAGTATGGCCAGCCCTAAATAAATATTCACAAAGCAGATGTGTAGGAAACACAACAAAATTGTGTTTAACCCAAACCGTCAGTAAAGTTGAACAGATGGTTCAGGTTGAGCTGTTTGCATAGAATCATAGAATCATAGAAGATAGGAGCAGGAGTAGGCCATTCGGCCCCTCTAGCCTGCTCCGCCATTTAATGCGATCATGGCTGATCATCCAAATTCAGTACCCTGTCCCTGCTTTCTCCCCATATCCCTTGATCCCTTTAGCCTTAAGAAATATATCCAACTCCTTCTTGAATCTATTTAATGAATTGGCCTCCACTGCCTTCTGTGGTAGAGAATTCCACAGGTTCACCACTCTCTGGGTGAAGAAATTCCTCTTCATTTCTGTCCTAAATGGCTTACCCCTTATCCTTAGACTGTGACCCCTGGTTCTGGACTCCCCGACCATCGGGAACATCCTTCCTGCATCTAGTTTGTTCTGTCCTGTCAGAATTTTATTAGTTTCAATGAGATCCCCTCTCATTCTTCTAAACTCCAGCGAGTATAAGCCCAATCGACCCAATCTCTCTTCATACGTCATTCCTGCCATCCTAGGTATCAGCCTTGTGAATCTTCGCTGAATGGCATATTTGGAGACTTCATTTCATAGCAAATATACAATATGTGGCGCTCTGAATTTCATTGGTTCCCATAGGGTCTGTTTCAATTTTTTGCTATCAGATCCCATCATAAAGCAAATGGCCTGATGCACAGGGTGCAATGGTATCTGCAGGTTACATCCGTGTGACACAAGAGCAACTACAATCAAATCATGGGGTCGAATTTCATCAGTGCCCAATTTTGGGCCCAGACTCGGTACAGCGGAGGCTTTGCACACCCGCACGGAGAGGCCTGAGGATCACCAGGAATTGGTCCTCGGGCCTCGTCTACACAATCGGTGCCCATCACACCTCCGCAGGCAGCTCGCCCGACGGGAAAATCAGTAACCTAGGGAGGGAGGGTTAAAGCGTGCTCCGGGGAGGGGGGGTGGGGGTGGGGGGGGGTGAGGCCGATCACGATGACTGTGGAATTGAGGGAGCACTTCCGCTGCTCCCGGCTCCACAGGAAAGTTTTTAATCAAAAAAAGAGCCCAAATAAACTTACCTTTTGTTGGCACGATGCCTGTTCCACTCATCGTAAACCAATTTGAGCAAAGGGTCTTTCAACAGGATTTAAGACTCTCATTTACATATGCAAGGGGCCTAACACCTGTGTTAGGCAGCTGCCCGGGAATGAGCCTGACAAATTTAGCAACGGGCCGAACGTCTGTGCAAATTGGGCACAGGCTATACTACTGCTAAACTGGTGTGCCTTTGGGCGTAAAATGGCCCCAACGTACACCAATTTCTAGCCCAATATTGTGTGCTCTCTGCCCTATTGAGTATTGCCACTGAAAGAGTAAATGCTTCATAGGGTTAAGCTGATAATAGGTTAGTAGTGCCAACACACAGCATTATTAGTTGTGGGAAATGGAAAATAGTTTTATTCATCCGGAATTTATTTTTATCAAGGTTTGAATTCTCCATGGTATTTCTGTATTATCAGCAAAACTGATTAAAATTAAGGGTTTATACTGTGGTCCCAGGATAGTTCTGATTTCCTATAGTACTTCGGCACGTTCATTTACTGCCTTTGCTTCCCTTTCTGAAGCCTCTACGCTGCCATTTCTTTCTACAAAGCTGCTGAAATAGTTATAGGCTGCCACTGAGGAACAGTGAGGTAATGAAAACAATTCACTGAGTAGCACTGAGAGAGTGTTTTGGGGTTAGGAATCCACGAGCGTGGAAAATGAGGGAGTTACAAGTTTCCCAACACTTCCTGACACCAGCCTAACCCACTGCCCCCAAGGTGGCTCTTGTATTTACACTTCTTGCTGATGAAGTGAAATATTTTTAAAGTGCCATTTTTGACCCCCTAATGACATCAGGGCTGCTTTCAATTCCAAAGAATCTCCGATGAAAGCATTTCATTCCTTGAAGACCAGTCAATTCTAAAGAAATTAAGAAAGGTGTTAGTTTGCCCCTCCCATCACTACCATTGCTGCCCGCAGTGTCAGTCAGTGGCTCAGTGGGTAACACTCGCTAGGTGGGAGGGGCTAGGAGTGAGCAGGTGCTGCTGGGTGCTTGATTACTGCAGGGAGTTGGAGTGAGTTTGTAAAAAGTTGATGTTTTTATTTTCAGGTTTTAGAGCCTTTTCGGTCCTTAAACAGCAGCCAGATGGCAGCTGAGGGGGCCCAGCACTCCGGGCCCCTCAGAGGACAGTGTTCCCAGGATGAATTTAATAAGGGGAGAAAATGTTGTGGGAAGGGAGAAAAAAAGGCCCAAAGATTTGGGCCGGGACCCCAGGAGGTTTGAAAAAGAAAACACGGTGGTGATTCAGTGCGAGGATAAGGAGATACGAGCCTGGGATATTATCCAGGCGGTACATGAGGACTGTGGCAAGGGAAGCTGCTTTGCCTGCCGACCAAAGCCAAATGTTGGGTTCGAGGTGACGGTCAGTGGCCGAGAGCAGGTGGAAAGACTTTTACTGAGTTTGAAGGTTGAGATAAGTTCTTGGAGGTATCTCTGCTATATTCTGAAGAGGGGCTGGTCTCATTCTTAAACCTGCCGGTTTATATTGAGGACAATGTGCTAGTGAAAAAGTTGGAATCGTGGGACATTAAAATTTGCTCAGCAATAAAGAGGAGATATTATGCAGGAACGTGGGTAGCAGATGGAACCCGTTATGTAAAGGTGCGGTTCCCAGAGGGGGTGAAGTCATTGCCGTATAGCATGAAATTCAAGACAATGGAAGGAGTGCAGTGCTTCTGGGTACTGCATGATAACCAGGTGAAGGTTTGTTATTATTTTATTGGACAGGACCATCTTGTAAGAAGCTGTCCAGACTTGTACTGTTATAACTGCGGCGAGTCTGGACATATCGCTCAGAGCTGCAAGACGGAGAGCTGTGGGGTGTGTCACAAAGGCCCCACCCACTGTGAGTGTGAGGCAGAAGGAAGCCCCTTGAGTGACGAGGAGATGGGAGAAGGACAAGGAGCAGGAGGTGTGAGTGGAGCGGCTGGAGGAGTGGAGCAGGCGGAGGACACAGCTGGTGAATGGAAGGAGAAAAGAGCGCAGGAAGAGGCAGAAAATTGCAGAGCAGAGAACAGGATGGAGATGGTGGAAAACACACCAAGTACAGTGGAAAAGGACAAAGACAGCAGAGGGCAGCACGGGTCGAGGGCAGAGTCGAGCCATAATACAGCTCAGCTCTCCCTAAAGAATCTGGTGTCCGCAGGGGGAGAGGAGGCGGGAGCGGGGTGTGGGATAAGTGTAAGTACTCCAAAGACAGACGGGGAATTGGACATCTCGGGGAGCAGGATGGGGCAAGACAGGAGAGGGTGCAAGAGGTAGGCGCCTTAAAGGGGCAGTAGCATGGGAGCGGGGAGACAAAGACACCAGAAGGGAGCAAAATAGGAGCAGATGCACCATTGTCCCAGAGAGAGAAGAAACAGGGAGCAAGGGTCAGCAGTGGCGATAAGGCCTGAAGGGAGTGGCACTGTTGGAGAAACCGTGATAGCAGGAAAACTTTCTAAGGGAGATTATGTATCTGACGGGGAGCAGTGACGGGACGTTACAGAAGAGCTCGAGAGTGAGGAGTCAGAGGGGGACAGAGACATGGAAGTGGGGGGTGGGGTGGCATTGTGTGGAAAGGGAGAGGTTAGTGAGGGGCAGAAGGAGGGAGTAGGGGCAGCTCCTTGACCCAAACCTAATGTAAGGAAGAGGCTGAAACTGCAGGGAAGGTTGAAACAGAGGTGAAAAAGAGCCAGAGGCTGCAGGAGAAAACAACAGCTGCCCAAAAAGTTGGGAAGGAGCATGAGAGGAGGGAAGGGCTGGAGATTAAATGATGGGGGGATTATCAGGCACACAGACTGGGAAAATAGATTAAAAGGTAAGATGGTAGATAAGCAGTGGCAGACTTTTAAGGAGCTATTTCATAACTCTCAACAAAGATATATTCCAGGAAAAAAGACTCTACGAGAACGATGAACCATCTATGGATAACTAAGGAAGTTAAGGAGGGTATCAAATTGAAAGAAAAGGCATAAAATGTTACGAAGATTAGTGGTAGGCCAGAAGATTGGGAAATTTTTAGAAACTTGCAAAGCATGACTCAAAAATAGAGGGAGAAAATAGATTATGAGAGTAAACTAGCAAGAAATATAAAAACAGACAGTAAGAGCTTCTACAAATTTATAAAAAGGAAGAGAGTAGCTAAAATAAACGCTGGTCCCTTAGAGGATGAGACTGGGGAATTAATAATGGGAAACAAGGAAATGGCAGAGACTTTGAACAAATATTTTGTATCTGTCTTCACGGTAGAAGACACTAAAAGCATCCCAATAATAGTTCAAAATCAAGGGGCAAAAGGGAGGGAGGAACTTAAAACAATCACTATCACTAGAGAGAAAGTACTAGGCAAACTAATGGGACTAAAGGTGGACAAGTCCCCTGGACCCGATGGCCTGCATCCTAGAGTCTTAAAGAAGTGGCTGCAGAGATAGTGGATGCATTGGTTGTAATCTTCCAAAATTCCCTAGACTATGGAAAGGTCCCAGTGGATTGGAAAACCGCAAATGTAACGCCCATATTCAAGAAAGGAGGGAGACAGAAAGCAGGAAACTATAGGCCAGTTAGCCTAACATCTGTCATTGGGAAAATGCTGAAAATCCATTATTAAGGAAGTAGTAGTGGGACATTTAGAAAATCATAATACAATCAAGTAGAATTCGGCTTTCCGGCTTCCTGCGGGTGCAAGCATCGCGCACGTTCTTGCCTATCACGCCTGCCGTTGTGCTTTGGGCCCACGAGGACTTCGGGTTTTGGGCCTCCTCCAGCTGCCGGCACGCAGTGCTTGTGTATCCCAGGGGCGCAGTTAGTTCGAAGCGTCCCCTGGGATCACATGGGCCATGGAGAGCCAATCCTAGCAGAGCATTTTCATTCATAGATTTGACAAGAAGACCTGTCAAATCTATGAATAGAGATCGGCCCCAAAACCACACTTAAACTTCAAATAAATTGAAAAAAAAATCACATTTTTAAAATAACTATAAGTTAAATAAATTAACTACTTTAAACAAAAATTTAAATCTTTGAAAAAATTAATTATCCTTTTTAACGGTGCTAAAAATAAACTTACCTTTCTTTAAAGTATCTAAAAAAGATAAACCTGTTGAAAAAATGTTTAAATTGTAATTAATTAACCACTTACCTTGTTAAAAACCTTTTTTAAAAGCGCAGCTTCTTCATACTTACCTTCCCGGAGAAACCTGAAAAAAAAACCTAAGTTCGCGTTCGACTTCTGAACCCCTCCCTTCAGGGGAACAGAAGTTCCGGTTTCCCTCGCATGCGCAGTGCATGCAGGAAACCGGCACTTCAGATGGCCTTACGGGTGAGTACACAGCGCATACTCACCCGACAACAGCCGAATTTCTGGGCCAATATGATTTTATGAAAGGGAAATCGTGTTTGACAAATTTTTTGAGTTCTTTGAGGATGTAACGAGCAAGGTGGATAAAGGGGAACCAGTAGATGTAGTGTATTTGGATTTCCAAAAGGCATTCAATAAGGTGCCACATAAAAAGTTGCTGCACAAGATAAGAGCTGATGGTGTTAGGAGTAATATATTAGCTTGGATAGAGGATTGGCTAACTAATAGAAAACAGAGAGTCAGGATAAAAGGGTCATTTTCAGGTTGGCAAACTGTAACTAGTGGGGTGCCACAGGGATCAGTGCTGGGGCCTCAACTATTTACAATCTATATTAATGACTTGGATGAAGGGACGGATTGTACTGTAGCCAAATTTGCTGACGATACAAAGATAGGTGGGAAAGCAAGTAGTGAGGAGGACATCATGGGCTGGATTTTGTGAATGGAGGCGAGTTGGAGGCGGGACAGCTGCTTGTCGTCTCAATGTCCTGCCTCCATCCTCTCCTGACCAACCAGAGGGATTTTCCCCTGATTGACCTTGTTAAGCCCGCCCTGCGGGCTCAGCAGGCCAATTAGGGAGGAAGTCACTGACAGATCACATCAACGTCAGACGTGCTATCTGTCAAGACTTCTTGAAAGAAGAAATGTCAGCGTTTGACAGCTCTGTGAAGCTGTCAAACACTGACATTCTCTTTAGTTTGATGAGTCCTTGTGTTGAGGACTCATCAAACCTTTCAAATTTGTAAATTTCACATGGCTGTAGGAACGGAGGTTCCAACATGTAGTCTGTGAAATTGACAAGCAGGATGTCAGCTCTCCCGATCCACCGCAGCTAAAGGCTGTAGGAAGAAAACAAGGTAAGTGAACACTTTTTTAAACTTATCACTCACCTTGCATACTTACCACTCCACACATGCACCCATCACTCACCTCTACACCTTACTTCCAGGTGCCTCCGACCGCCGCAGACCTCCTCCACATCTCCTCCAACGCGGTGGAGTTCTCCGAGGTCGGGAAGCCTTCACCTGTGAAGGTAAAATGGCACTAATCCTTTTTTCTGCCTGTTAACTACCTCTTAACAGGCAGTTAAAAGGATTAAATGCCTTTCCCGCCTCCAGGAGACGGTACCCGAAGCTGCACATCTTCCCGCCTCCTGGCAAAAGGGCACGGAGGCGGGATGGGGGCGGCTTTGCCATCTGCCCTACTTTCTCCGAGTTTACCGGCAGTCCCGCCTCCATGCCCGCCTCCTCGGGGCTTGGAAAATCCAGCCTAAAGAGTCTGCAAAGGGATATAGATAGATTAAGTGAGTGGGCAAAAATTTGGCAGATAGAGTATAATGTGGGAAAATATGGGGTTATCCACTTTGGTAGGAAGAATAGAAAAACAAAATATTATTTAAATGGCGAGAGACTACAGAATGCTGCGGTACAGAGGGATCTGGGTGTCCTCGTACATGAAACACAAAAAGTTAGCATGCAGGCACAGCAAGTAATTATGAAGGCAAATGGAATGTTGGCCTTTATTGCAAGGGGGATGGAGTATAAAATTAGGGAAGTCTTGCTACAACTGTACAGGGTGTTGGTGAGACCGCACCTGGAGTACTGCGTACAGTTTTGGTCTCCTTATTTAAGGAGGGATATACTTGCATTGGAGGCAGTTCAGAGAAGGTTCACTAGGTTGATTCCTGGGATGAAGGGGTTGTCTTATGAGGAAAGGTTGAGCAGGTTGGGCCTATACACATTGGAGTTTAGAAGAATGAGAGGTGATCTTATTGAAACATATAAGATTCTGAGGGGGCTTGACAGGGTAGATGCTGAGAGGATGTTTCCCCTTGTGGGGGAATCTAGAACTAGCTTCAGAATAAGGGGTCGCCCATTTAAGATGGAGATGAGGAGAAATTTCTTCTCTCAGAGGGTCGTGAATCTTTGCAATTCTTTATCCCAGAGAACTGTGGAAGCTGAGTCATTGAATATATTCAAGGCTGAGATAGATAGATTTTTGAACTACAGGGGAGTCAAGGGTTATGGGGAACAGGCAGAAAAGTGGAGTTGAGGCCAAGATCAGATCAGCCATGATCTTATTGAATGGCAGGGCAGGCTCGAGGGGCCGAATGTCCTACTCCTGCTCTTATTTCTTATGTTCTTATGTTCCCTTATTTGGAGCCATGATTACTGATCAATTTTTAAAGTACAATAGATTAGTATATGTTATGGGAGACAAATTAAACTCCAGGTTTTGATGTTAATATGTGGTGGAGGAATGGCTGTGCAGAGCGGCGGAATGGATTTTTATGATACAATGGAATGATCATGATGTTGTAAATGTTTTTAATGTTCAATAAATAATATATTTTAAAAAAGTGGGTAGCACCCTTGCCTCTGAATCAGAAGGTTGTGGGTTCAAGTCCCACTCCTGGGACTTGAGCACATAAATCTAGGCTGACTCTCCAGTGCAGTGCTGAGGGAGTGCCGCACTGTTGGAGGTGCCGTTCTTTTGGATGAGACGTTAAATCGAGGCCCCGTCTGCTCTCTCAGGTGGACGTCAGAACAGGGGCTAGAGTTCAGAAGACTGTATTCTAATCCAGTATAACATGCAATTCTCTTCATTTCCAATTTTAGCAAAACAAGGGGCTAAAAATTCAATAGCCCCCGAAAACGGGCGCTGGGATTGCGATGTGCAATTAACCCGTGCTCGTTCAAAGTAATGTAGGCAGCACGCAAACTTTGTGCTGCTTGCTAATTTAAATGATAGTGGCGCTGCTGAGTGGCTTCATGCTCAGCAGGGGGCCCAAGTTCGTGTGAAGCTAGCACCAATTAAAGCTAGCCTGCACTTCTTAAAGCTAGCCTGCACTTCTTAAAGCTAGCCTGCACTTCTTAAAGGGGAGATGCCGTTTGACGACACCAAGTGCTGGAAGTCATTTCAGAAGGCAGTTTCAACTGGGAAACATTCAGCAATTGCACAACAGGGCAGAAAGAGGGCTCCAAGGTTCTCAGACGCAGCACTGGAGGCCTTAGAACAGGAGATGGAGAGGAGGAGAGAGGTCCTGTTTCCACAGGGGGCCAGAACGCCCTCCAGACAGACATAATGAAGGCAGTGGGAGCAGATAGCCATGGAGGACAATGCCAACAGTCTTGCCCAAGCACCAGTGAATGCATCTTCAAATGCCATATCCCACAATCTGCACCACGAGCCTCACACACTGCTCAATTCACCACACGCCCAGTACTCACCCACCAACAATCTCTATCAATCACGACTCATACCTCACATTCCTATGCTCCATCTCACCCTCACACACATACAACTGCTGAAAGCCTCACACCCATATCTCACAGCTTGCACACACTACCAGCTATTCAACCATGGCAGCCACATCAGCCAAACACGCTCTCACTGACACACTTCCCATTCTCTTGCAGGCCAAGGTGGCCCACAGCCGGCGCCAGCTAACCAGAGGGGGACAGGCGCACCTCCAAACCCTGACCCTGCTCGAGGAGATGGTGCTCGTCATAATTGGAGTGGCTGTGACTGAGGTCGTGGCCAGCGGCAGTGCTGAAACCATTGAACGTGACAGGATGCTCATACCTAATCCTCCTTTTCATATCCCACTTCCCCCTCATCCCACAATCTCTTCTCACTTACAAGCTGCAGATGGTGTAAGCATGCACCTCGTGCTTTCCGCTCCCCCCTCCCCTCACCACAACCCTACCCTTGTGCTCATCTCATTTCAGTGACCCAATAAATCCAACCTGGCTAGACAGTGGTGGAAAAGGAAGAGGAGTGTGATGGTGAAGAAGAAACACCGTCACTCAAGCTGCCTCTCGTAGCCACCAGCTCAGATACTGGCACTGCAGGACTTTAGAGGGTAGCTTAGAGGTGGGATCATCACGTGGAGAGTCACCAGGCACGAGTGGGTTGCAGCCAGTGCAGGGGGAAAGGGTAGCACAGGTGCTAGTTCCCCGGAGAGCGAGGTCGCACACAAGTTCTGTTACACTGGACTCACATGAGGCCTTCGATGGGACGGCCGACAGAACAAAGCTAACAACAAGATGCACAACAAGATGCTTGGTGCAATAGCAGGCCTGTCAAAAGGCCTGAATACAATGTCAAGGAGTCCAGTTCCAACCTTGCACAGGGCTTTGTGCAGAGCTTGTAGCCCATCCTTTCCAGCGTGGAAGGGGTGGGTAGATCCATTAGCGCACTTGTGGACCTAAGCATCATGCAGTGTCTGATGGCCGATGTCTCAGCTTCCACTGCAGCACAAGCGGAAGCCACCCAACGTCTAAGTGCTGCAGTGGAAGCTCAGACTGAAATCATGCAAGCTCAGCTTGCTGCCACACAAGCACAGACTGCTGCCATCATGAATCTTGAGACGTGCTCTCGCAAGTACTGCAGGGCTCCTCCAGAGCGGTCCAGGCAGCGGAAGCATTGTTTAAGGATGCCAGTGGTCTGCTCTATCAGTTTCCATGTGGCAGCATGGCTCTCATTGTATGCATGCTGCCCACATGTGCATGGGTTGTGCAGCGGAGTCATGAGCCAGGTGGTCAGCGGCTAGCCCTTGTCACCCAGTAGCCACCCTCTGGTTTGTCGTGATGGCTCAAATGCTGATGGTTCAGAGGACTGCCGCATAATGAAGGCAACATGACTGCTTCCAGGATACTGAGCATTGGCCTGCATGATGCGCTGAGTATGGTCGCACACCAACTGGACATTGAGGGAGTGGAATCCCTTCCGGTTGCGGTACATCTCCGAATTGCGATGCGACGCCCACGAAACGATGTGTGTGCAGTCAATGGCCATGGGGAAGCCTGCTATCCTGGCGATGCCACATGCTCGCTCCGCCTACTTCTCTCCAGCAAGAGAGAATGAAATATATTCAGCTATCTTTGCATACAGAGCCTCACTCACCTCCCTTCTACAGGAGTGGACGGCGCGCTGGGAGATGTTACAGACATCGCCTGCTCCAGCCTGGAAGGAGACCAACGTGAAGAAGCTCAAGGCCACGGTCACCTTTACAACCACCGGCAATGCCGTCCTCTCCCTGGACTGAGGCTGCAGGTCTGCCTGCAGCAGGTGGTAGATTTCAGTGAACGCCTCCTTCGTAAAACGGCGACGTAGCACACGCTGTTTGACGCTGAGGTTGAGGTAGGAGAATTGCTCCCTGAAGATCCTGGGTGGATATGGCCTCCTGTTCAGAGCCCTTCTCCCCCTCCTTCTCCTGCCTCTTCTAGCAGCTTGTCCTGCTCTGTGTCGCCTCTGCTCATTCTCCCTGTCATGCTGCAGGCCAAGGGGGCTGCAAACTACTGCGCCCATGTGTGAGAGCAACTGGTCTGAGCAGAAACCTTGCAAGTCAGTACCAAGTCCTTGAGCACGTGCCACATCACGCCTTGTAGGCTTTCGGCAACTTTAAAGAAGTCTAGAAAGCACCAAAACCTTCTGCAAACTCAGCAACGGCTAATAGAAATCAATCAGCAACTAACCTGTAAGTAGGTGATGATCTCTTTAAATAGCGCTGGTGGGGGGGTCCTTCTTGTGCAAGGTTAAGAGAGGGTGTTAGCTCCAGCGTTGAGGTCGAAAATGGCAGCCCTGACATCAAATCAGCGTTACACGCAGATTGGTGTCACGATCTGCGTACTCTGCATACTTCCGGCACACACTCCCAGCGCCGACGCTAACGCCCTCACCAAAATGGCATCTGGCGCAACCCGCACCAGGAGTGTGTGTGCGCTGCTCGGACGCCATTTTGACCCAAAATGGCACCCGTAGTGCCCAAACAACAGGCACTACACAACCGAATGGTTCGCCCAAGATATTTAAAGAAGAACGTGCATTTATATAGCACCTTTCATTCTAAAGTGCTTTGCAATTAATGGACTACTTTTTAGAAGTGCAGTCGCTGTTACTGTGCAGGCAGGCATACAAGACAGCCAATTTGTACACAGCAACATCCCATAAACTGCAAATGAATGAATGACCGGATAATTAGTTGGTGGTGTTGGTTGAAGGAGAAATTTGGCCGGGATACTGGGAGAACTGCCTGCTCTTTGTTGGATCGTGTTCTGGGATGTTTTACTTCTAAGAGCAGGCAGACGGGGCCTTCCTTTATTGTTTCATCCAAAAGGCAGCACCCTGAAAGTGCAGCACTCTCTCAGTACCGCACTCAATTGTCAGTTTAGAATATGTTTTGTAATTTGAAGAGGTTTTGATAGCTAAGAAGCGGTTGACAGGCAGAAGTGTTGTGATGATCACTGGCAATTTCCTTGGGGGTTTTCCTCACCAGCCATCGTAACCTCGGCAGAAGATCAGCGGGAACCCTGAGAGGTGTTGAAAATTATGGCGGGTTTTGATAAGAGTAAATGAGGAGCAACTGTTTCCGCTGGCAGGAGGGTTGGTAACCAGAGGACACAGATTTAAGATAATTGGCAAAAGAACCAGAGGGGAGATGAGGAGTTTTTATTTTTTGCAGCAACTAGCTATGATCTGGAATGCACTGCCTGATAGGATGGTGGAAGTAGATTCAATAGTAACTTTCAAAAGGGAATTGGATATATATTGAAACATATAAGATACTGAGGGGGCTCGACAAGGTAGATGCAGAGAGGATGTTTCCCCTCGTGGGGAAATCTAGAACTCGGGGGCATAGTTTCAGAATAAAGGGTCGTCCTTTTAGAACTGAGAGGAGGAGGAATTTCTTCTCTCAGAGGGTCATAAATCTGTGGAATTCTCTGCCCCAGAGAGCCGTGGAGGCTGGGTCATTAAATACATTTAAGGTGGAGATAGACAGATTTTTGCAAGATAAGGGAGTGAAGGGTTATGGGGAGCGGGCAGGGAAGTGGCTTTGAGCCCAAGATCAGCCATGATCTTACTGAATGGCGGAGCAGGCTCGAGGGACCAAATGACCTACTCCTGCTCCTATTTCTTATGTTCTTATGTACTTGAAAAGGAAACATTTGCAGGGCTATGGGGAGTGGGACTAATTGGTAAGCTCTGTCAAAGAGCTGGCACAGGCACCATGGGCTGAATGGCCTCCTTCTGTGCTACATGATTCTATGAACCCTGTTTACTTGGTGTACCCAGGGGGTTTTCTCTGATCTTCCGCTGAATTTATCGCAGTCGATCAGGATAACCCCCGAGGGATGTCAGCAGATGTGTTATCACACATTGGCATTTTCTTTTCTCTGGTATTTTAAAGTTATTTATATCTAGCAATTCATTGTTAGGACATATGACATGCTGAATGTATATACAGTGAATGCTGCCTTGGCAGAGTACTACATTTGTAATAGCATAGAAATCGCTTTTTAAAATGTGAGATTGTAGAAATATGAAACTCCTTGAAGTTTTGAACTTGTAGTTTAGGGTTGACGACAATATTTGAAAATACTGTGAGTTGTCTTGAGGTCAGCTGCACCCAGATGTGTTAATTGACAGAATTCACGTTGCTACGTTCAAAGAGAATAGCACTGTTTAATGACCTAATGAGAGGAAAATTAGAAACTAGGACAGTTGATGGGTGGAGCAGTTCGAACTAAATCTGTTCTTCATAAGGTGCACATACCTCCCTTTTGCTCTGTGCCAGATTGGTATGGGGGAGATGATGCAGAGCTCACAGTGATAGCTGAAGAATGAAAAGAGCTGTCTCTGCACGTTAAATAATGGAGATATAAGGACCTAGAAATTCGATTCGGAGGCTTGCTGCGGGGGTAAGGATCGCGCGCGATATCACCTACTGCGTCTGCCGTTCTTGTTTGCCCCCGCAGGAACTTCGGGTCCTGGGCCTCTCCCTAGTGCCGGCGCGCAGTGCTTGCGTGTTCCAGGGGCTCAGTTAGTGCGATGTGAATTGAAATCGGCCCCAAAAGAACAGCTAAACCTCAAATAAATTTTTTAAAAAACCATCACATTAATAAAATAACTATAGTTAAATAAATTAACCACTTTAAACAAAAATTTAAATTTTTGAAAAAATTAAAATACTTTTTAAAAGTTATAAAAATAAACTTACCTTTCTTTAAAGTCTCTAAAAAAGATAAACCTGTTGAAAAAAATTTAAAATTATACTTAATTAACTACTTACCTTGTTCAAAAGGGGTCTTACGCCTCCTTTTTACTAGCGTAGAATCTTCCATACTTACCCTCGCGTTGAAACCTGAAAAAAAACCTAAGTGTGCTGCGTGTGCGGAGCCTCTACCGTGCACGCGGTTCACCTAGGAACCGCCCCCTTTGCCATACCAGAAGTGCCGGTTTCCCGCGCATGCAGGAAACCGGCACTTCGGGAATGAATACGGGTGAGTACACACTGTGTACTCACCCGAGAACGGCCGAATTTTTGGGCCAGTGATTTAACAGAACCTTTATTTTTTCCACTTGCATTCTCCTGTCTGGAGTAGGCATTTTATCTAGGTCAACTTTTTCTCTCAGCTGTCAGCTGTGGCTCAGTTGATCGCACCCTCGCCTCTGAGTCAGAAGGTTGTGGGTTGAAGTCCCATTCCAGAGACTTAAGCACAAGAATTTAGGCTGACACTCACTCCAGTGCAGTGCTGAGGGAGCGCTGCACTGTCAGAGGTGCCGTCTTTCAGATGAGACGTTAAACCGAGGCCCCGTCTGCTCTCTCAGGTGGGCGTAAAAGATTCCATGGCACTATTCGAAGAAGAGCAGGGGAGTTATCCCCGGTGTCCTGGCCAATATTTATCCCTCAATCAACATCACTAAAACAGATTATCTGGTCATTATCACATTGCTGTTTGTGGGAGCTTGCTGTGCGCAAATTGGCTGCCGCATTTCCTACATTACAACAGTGACTACACTTCAGAAGTACTTCATTGGCTGTAAAGCGCTTTGGGACATCCGGTGGTCGAGAAAAGCTCTATATAAATGCAAGTCTTTCTTTCTCTCTCTCTCCCTTCCGTTTATCCCTCTCTGTAGTAATAGCAGATGCAGTATCAGCTGAGTGTAATGAATCCAAACCTGAGGCTTTGGCCTTCAGCCTAGCCTGAGAATGAGTTTTAATATCCTGTTAAGCCACGTGTAAGATTCTGTATGAAGTAATGCTCCTGCAAAGTAGAATGTAGTGCAGTCTATAAGGAAACAAATTAACTGCCAACTCCATAATTGTGCTTAATGAACTGTTTTTGTTCCTACAAGTCAGTCTTGTACTCCATCTAAACATAGTGGAAGGATAATGCTGAAGGTGTAATATGAACTAGCCCAGCACCAAATTTCAGATTCTCACAATGGCCCATTTATTTCCAATTATTAATGTTCTGTTGCATTTTGGTCCTTTGCTAGTCTCTTACCTCCTACTTAAAAGTTAATTTATTCTTTTACATTATTTCATTTTAGGGTGCAATTATACTGTGATTTAACTGAGCCAGCATTTATGCTAGCTTTGGTGCAAAGCAGTTTTGCTTTGCAATATTGCTAAGAAGTCGTACTGTAAATCCCCGAGTTAGGATTCGACCCGACAGTGGAGTGAAGAAAAGTCAGACTCCCGGGAGTCTTTGGTTTGGCCAAATGTTATATTGGGCCCTGAATCTGGATTTACATTGCAAGTTCCTAGGGGGAAAAATTGGGTTGCTTTGCGCCTCCCGTTAGCGCCCGGGTGCTGCGCCGCTAACGCCTCCCGCGAAATTCAGTGGGAGGTTAGCGGCAGCAGTAGCTGGTAGTGCCCCGCGGCGCTGTGCCTCCGACAACGACATCATCGCTGTGCGCAGCACCCCGGCCGCAAACTTCGGTCGCGCCCCCTGACCTCCCGCTGGACGCTATGTCCGAAGGGTCAGGGTGCCGTGTTTGCGGCGGCGGCGGGGCAAATTAAAGGGCAGGTGCCAGGCGGCCATTTTGTTTTGGGCCACCTGCCGGCACCTGCCCCCTTTCGCCTGCTCCTGCGGGGTGCCGGCCGCGATCGGTCAGCCCGGCACGCCTCTTGAGTGCCGGGTTCTTTTGCCGGCACCCCGCTCCCCAGTGGTCCAGCAGGATCCTGGTGCGCGCTGCGCTAGGCCCCTCCCCTTTAATTAGGGGAGGGAGGCCTGCAGTACCGCGGCGCTGTTGCACGTAGCTCCGTGATATTGAATGGTAGCGCCCAAAGAAGGAAGGGGAGCACTTCCAGTAGTGACCCGCCTCCTGCTTGGGGCGCTACCACTCAATTTACGGCATGGGTGCACTAACTTTTTCAGGGCACTAAAAGTAGCACCCCGGCAAAGTTAGCGTCCTAAAGGGGGCACGACCCAATTTTTCCCCCCTAATATCATAGCATCTCAAACTGACAGGCAAATGCATTCAATCACTGGTGGTCAATAATGATGTAAATGAGCTGACCCTGGGAAGTTCACAGAAGGTCAGTGGGTAAGCAGAGGTTCACATCCACTGCCTCAGCGCGACGTCGGGAAACCTACACTTTTTACTTTCATCAGAAAAATTATAACTGTGAGGAGATGTGATCCATGTCGTTAAAACCCTGAAAAATATTCATAATATAAATTTGAATAAGGTATTTCAATTAAGCATGAAAACCTGGCAAAGCGGAGCAGGCTGCTGTTAATGTTTTGTCATTTAATCTCTCCTGTCTTCCACCCTATCGCAGACCTTCCCTTTTGTTCTTCCCTCCCCTCCCCCCTTTCCCTGCCTCTGCACTTGCTTAAAATCTGTTACCTCTCTAACTTTTTCCAGTTCTGAAGAAAGGTCATGCAACAGATCTGAAACATTAACGCTGTTTCTCTCTCCACAGATGCTGCCTGATCTGCCGCGTATTTCCAGCGTTTTCTGTTTTTGCTCCTGTTAACGTTGCTTCTCTCCATGGATGGATGCTGTGCCTAACGTGCTGAGTGTTTCCAGCGTTTTCTGTTGGTGTTTCAGATTTCCAGCATCCGCAGTATTTTGCCTTTTGGATAAGGATCTCGTTAGAAATGTGATGAAAGGTTTACAGGCATAAGTCGAAACAAAGATGATCAAGCACTGCCTGGAACAATTTTTGCTCCGGTGTTGCGGGAAGCATGAAAGTAGCATCTGCAAAAAACAACCAAGCCAGGGTAGATTAATGGAAGTTGTACAGTAAGATAGATATCTGGAGTTTGGCACAAACACCTTCAAAATACAGGAGGACATTTTGCCGAAGTTTATCTGGGGATATTAATAAACTGGATGGAGCTGATCTGCATCATATTTGGAAGGTACAGATCTGATGTGCCAAAAAAGCCTTCCTCATTTCATATTTCTTTTGTTCTTTCTCTTTACATATGATTCTAGTCAATGGGGCCAGTATTATATCCGATTATCTTTTGACAGTGAAATTGTATGCTTTGCAATTGATTGGAGCTGAGGTGTCTTTGTATTATGTAATTTATTAAAAAAGTAACAAGGAGTGATAACCGTACTCCTTAGCTGCAAAATATGTTTGAATAAAGACCAAACTTCTTATAAAGCCCTGTCTAGTTTTATGATTGCAACTTTATTAGTGTATTGACTATTTAAGAGAATTATGTTTGTTTGGAGAATGGCATGGCAGGTTTTAGTGTCATTATCCTTCAAGAAACTGTATTGCCCAATCATAGTCATTTTACAGATGATGACATTTTGTATGTCATGAGTACCACTTCCAGTTTCAAGAAAGAAAAAGAAAGGTGTGCATTTATATATTTTTTTTCATTCATGGGATATAGGCGTTGCTGGCAAGGCCAGCATTTATTGTCCATCCCTAATTGCCCTTTAGAAGGTGGTGGTGAGCCACCTTCTTGAACCGCTGCAGTCCGCGTGGTGAAGGTGCTCCCACAGTGCTGTTAGGGAGTTTCAGGATTTTGACCCAGCAACGATGAAGGAACGGCGATATACTTCCAAGTCAGGATGATGTGTGACTTGGAGGGGAACTTGCAGGTGGTGGTGTCCTCATTTGTCTGCTGCCCTTGTCCTTCTAGGTGGTAGAAGTCGCGGGTTTGGGAGGTGCTGCCAAAGAAGCCTTGGCGAGTTGCTGCAGTGCATCTTGTAGATGGTACACACTGCAGCCACGGTACGCCAGTGGTGGAGGGAATTAATGTTTAAGGTGGTGGATGGGATGCCAATCAAACGGGCTGCTTTGCCTTGAATGGTGTTGAGCTTCTTGAGTGTTGTTGGAGCTACACTCATCCAGGCAAGTGGAGAGTATTCCATCACACTCCTGACTTGTGCCTTGTAGATGGTGGAAAGGCTTTGGGGGGAGTCAGGAGGTGAGACACTCACTGCACAATACCCAGCCTCTGACTTGCTCTTGTTGCCACAGTATTTATCAGCCCAAGCCTCAATGTTGTCCAGGTCTTGCTGCATTCGGGCATGGACTGCTTCATTATCTGAGAAGTTGTGAATGGCACTGAACACTGTGCAGTCATCAGCGAACATCCCCACTTCTGACCTTATGTTGGAGGGAAGGCCATTGATGAAACAGCTGAAGATGGTTGGGCCTTAGACACTGCCCTGAGGAACTCCTGCAGCGATATCCTGGGGCTGTGATGATTGACCTCCAACCACCACAACCATCTTCCTTTGTGCTAGGTATGACTCCAGCCAGTGGAGGGTTTCCTCCCGATTCCCATTGACTTCAGTTTTACTAGGGCTCCTTGATGCCACACTCGGTCAAATGCTGCCTTGATGTCAAGGGCAGTCACTCTCACCTCACCTCTGGAATTCAGCTCTTTTGTCCATGTTTGGACCAAGGCTGTAATGAGGTCTGGAGCTGAGTGGTCCTGGCGGAACCCAAACTGGGCATCAGTGAGCAGGTTATTGATGAGTAAGTGCTGCTTGATAGCACTGTTGACGACACCTTCCATCACTTTGCTGATGATTAAGAGTAGACTGATGGGGCGGTAATTGGCTGGATTGGATTTGTCCTGCTTTTGTGGACAGGACATACCTGGGCAGTTTTCCACATTGTCGGGTAGATGCCAGTGTTATAGCTGTACTGGAACAGTTTGGCTAGAGACGCAGCTAGTTCAGGAGCACAAGTCTTCAGCACGACAGCCGGGAGGTTGTCGGGGCCCATAGCCTTTGCTGTATCCAGTGCGCTCAGCCATGGAGTGAATCGAATTGGCTGAAGATTGGCTTCTGTGGTGGTGAGGACTTCAGGAGGAGGCCGATATGGATCATCCATTTGGCACTTCTGGCTGAAGATGGTTGCAAACGCTTCAGCTTTGTCTTTTGCACCATCATTGAGGATGGGGATATTCATGGAGCCTCCTCCTCCCATTAGTTATTTAATGGTGCACCACCATTCACGACTGGATGTGGCAGAACTGCAGAGCTTTGATCTGATCCGTTTATTGTGGAATCGCTCAGCTCTGTCTATAGCATGCTGCTTCCGCTTTTTAGCATGCATGTGGTCCTGTGTTGCAGCTTCCCCAGGTTGGCACCTCATTTTTAGGTATGCCTGGTGTTGCTCCTGGCATGCTCTTCTACACTCCTTATCGAACCAGGGTTGGACCCCTGGCTTGATAGCAATGGTAGAGTGAAGGATATGCCGGCCCATGAGGTTCCAGATTGTGGTGGAATATAATTCTGCTGCTGCTGATGGCCCACAGTGCCTCATGGATGCCCAGTTTTGAGCTAGATCTGTGCTGAATCTATCCCATTTAGCACGGTCGTAGTGCCACACAACACGATGAAGGGTGTCCTCAGTGTGAAGACGGGACTTCATCTCCACAATGACTGCTACCAATGATGTCATGGACAGATGCATCTGCAACAGGTAGATTGGTGAGGACAAGGTCAAGTAGGTTTTTCCCTCGTGCTGGTTCTCTCACCACTTGCTGCAGGCCCAGACTGGCAGTTATGCCCTTCAGGACTCGGCCAGCTCGGTCAGTAGTGGTGCTATCGAGCCACTCTTGGTGATGGACATTGAAGTCCCCCACCCAGAGTATATTCTGTGCCTTGCTACTCTCAGTGCTTCTTCCAAGTGGTGTTCTACATGGAGGAGTACTGATTCATCAGTTGAGGGAGGGCGGTAGATGGTAATCAGCAGGAGGTTTCCTTGGCCATGCTTGACCTGAAGCCATGAGACTTCATGGGGTCCAAAGTCAATGTTGAGGTTCCAGGATCACTCCTTCCCAACTGTATACCACTATTCCACCACCCCTGGTGGGCCTATCCTGCCTATGGAACAGGACATACCCAGGGATGGTGGTGGAGGAGTTGGGGTCATTGGCTGAAACGTATGATTCTGTGAGTATTACTATGTCAGGCTGTTGCTCGACCAGTCTGTGGGGCAGCTCTCCTAATTTTGTCACAAGTCCCCAGATGTTGGTGAGGAGGACTTTGCAGGGTTGACTGGGCCGGGTTTGCCATTGTCGTGTCCGTAGCCGGTGCCGAGGTCGATGCCGGGTTGTCCATCCGGTTTTATTCTTATTATTTTTCGTAGCGGTTTATATAGCACCTTTCACAACCTCAGGACTTCCCAAAGTTTTTTTTACAGCCAATGAAGTACTTTTGAAGTGTAGGCTGGAATTTTGCCTACCTGGGCGCGTCCAGTGCGGCTGGTGTCCGTGGCAGGTCGCGACCCCGCTGCTGGCTCCATCCCGCTGTTGAAAATGAACTTCCTTTAATGGGGCTAATGAAGCCCGCCTAGCGCATTAACTGGCCCAATGAGATGGAGCGGGTCTGGTGACATCATTCATGACGCCTTTTCAGCCGGGATCTTTAAAGAGGCCATGGCCACAGTACATTTGAAGTTTAATCTAACATAGTGCTGTTAGTGCACTTCAGCATTGGAGTGCTGCAAACACTGACAATGACTGCACAGAGGCAGAGGGCTGCACCCAGGTTTACTGATGACTCCCTCCAAATGCTGATGGGAGGTCCTCTTCCCTTCCGATGGGCGAATGAGACCTCTCCAGGACACCAAAACAGCCTGGTTGGAGTTTGCAGCAGGGATGTGGTCAGGAGGACCTGGGTGCAGTGCCGCAAATGTTTCAATTATCTCATTAGATCATGAAACGTTAGTACAAAGCCACACTCAACTGCATCCTGCTGTGCCTCTCATCACATCCCCATCACTCTGCCTTCCCTACCCTACTCCTGCATATCTTTACTCACACCAATGTAACTTGCAGGTCCACCCAGCCCTCTCTCTACACATCCCCATCTCACAAGCCACCCCACACACTCACCCTCATCCTAGTGCAATCACACCAACTAACAACACATAAGGGTAGCCACTTGGGTGTTTTATCCAATGCTTATGGTGTCAAACATAAAAATCGTTATTTTTAAAACTTTCCGGTCTTGGACAGATTTGTGTGCACCTTTGAAAATGGCTTAGTGAGTTGCAGTGAATGGTGAGACATAATGGTACGACCCGCAATGGTGATGAGTGTGAAAGGAATGGCTTGGTCATTGTAGGGATGCTTTATGGTGTTGGTGTGGTGTGGTGCCAACCTTGCACATCATGTGGCAACCATATGGGTGTAAAATTAAGTAAATCTGGTCATGATGAGGCCATCCCTGGCCTCCCGGGCAGCAATGTGCTCAGGCCCTGTGTCCTGTGCAGCATCAGGTGATTGCAGAGAAGGTTGGTGATGTGCCTGGTGTGCCTGGTGTTGGGGCTCATCGTGGTCGGATTCTGAGTACCAAGGTGAGACAGTATAAGCGGCACCCATGTTGATGGAATAGATGGCAGGTGAAGTAGAGATGACAGAAGCGATCTGTCAATGGTGAGAGAGTTCTTCCAATGAGGTGACACTGGATGGAGACTTTGCTGGAAAGACTTGCAGCCTGCAGAATCTGTGCTGGAAATGGACTGAGCAACAGCTTCTGCCTGAGGAAAGTGATCATCTGTCAGCTGGGAGCTTTTACTGTACATTTGATGCTGTCAAGTAATCAGCTGGAGCAATGGCCACGGAACTCCTGCCTCATGTTGACAGACGTGGTTCCCGAGCTGCGTGAATCCCGTGGCGATGCAGGGAAATTTAAAAATAAGTGGAAAAAAGGCTCTCAAGTGCCTGTAAACTACCTGATAATCATTTCAATTGGGTCCCCCGCCGCTGCTGGTCGGGTTGGCTCCGCGATGACAGACGCGCCAGGGGGAAAGGCGCGTGGGAGCGAGCTGACAGCGGGTTCCCAACCCACTGTCAAAAATAACAACTTTCCTCCCCAACCCGCCACCGATCGCGCCTGCTACCACCCCAGAAAATTCCGGCTGTAGTCACTGTTGTAATGTAGGAAAATGTGGCAGCCAACGTGCGCACAGCAAGCTCCCACAAACAGCAATGTGATAATGACCAGATAATCTGTTTTTAGTGATGTTGATTGAGGGATAAATATTGGCCAGGACACCAGGGATATCTCCCCATTTCTTCTTCGAAATAGTGCCGTGGGATCTTTTATGTCCACCTGAGAGAACAGACAGGGTCTCGGTTTAACGTCTCATTCGAAAGACGGCACCTCCAACAGTGCAGCACTCCCTCAGTACTGCCCTGGAGTGTCAGCCTAGATTTTTGTGCTCAAGTCTCAGAAGTGGAACTTAAACCCACAACCTTCTGACTCAGAGGTGAGAACACTACCAACTGAGCCATGGCTAACAGTATATTTTATACAAGATATTTCATGAATGTATATTGAATAAATAATTTGATTTATTTCACAACACTACATGGTCTGAAGAAGTCAGCTGTGACCCAAGGACACAAAAACATTTCAACCAGTTGGAGTTGAGGCAGACACCAAATAGACCTGCTCTGAATGGTACACTTGCATGCCCAGGGGTAATTTTAAATGCCTGAAGGTAGGCTAAGTGATGAATAACAGACTCATACATTCATACCTTTCTTGATGATAATATCATTGTTACTGGACTCAAAAAAGGAAGAAAAAATCTGCCATTCTAACCTGGAATGTATCATAGCCTTAGTCTGGATTTCTGCTTTGGAGGTTCAGAAGGCTGAGTAAACAGTACCATTATAAAAGGATTCAGGGAATGAAAAACCAATAGAAGCAGCTTCTATTTAAGAGAGATGCCTGGAATTGAAATAGTTCCTTCCAGTATTTATTGTAGAAGATTTTCATAATTATTATAGAGATTTGATGTGGACTTCTGCCACCTCTCTTCTAGGAATGCCTACCTTGAAGAAGTTCTGCTCTTCTCTTCGACGGGATTTCTGTCTGGCTCTTAATGTCTCTTCATCTCCCCCTTTGTTCTTTTATCCCCTCCCCCTTTTCCCAGCTTTACTCTGGCCTTAAATCTATTTGATTTCCGGCTCTTCACAGTTCTGACGAAAGGTCATCGACCTGAAACGTTAACTCTCTTTCTCTCTCCACGGATGCTGCCTGGCCTGCTGAGTTTTTCCAGCGTTTTCTGTTGTTATTTCAGATTCTGCTTCGACGGGATTTCTGTTTGGCTCTTAATGTCTCTTCATCTCCCCCTTTGTTCTTTTATCCCCTCCCCCTTTTCCCAGCTTTACTCTGGCCTTAAATCTATTTGATTTCCGGCTCTTCACAGTTCTGACGAAAGGTCATCGACCTGAAACGTTAACTCTCTTTCTCTCTCCACGGATGCTGCCTGGCCTGCTGAGCTTTTCCAGCGTTTTCTGTTGTTATTTCAGATTTCCAGCATCCGCAGTATTTTGCTATCGTGTCTCTGATCTTAAGTGACTTCACAGTGGACCTAATATGAATTTATATTTGAAATGTAAAGACATATTAACAATTGAAGACATATTCACAATTGAAACATGTGTATAGAGGATATTTATTATTTATCTGATACAATGAAACATCTGAGAAGGCCAAGTTCAGTTACCAGTTTTAAGATGTATGACAACCATGAATTTATGACAACAATAACTTGTATTTATATAGCGCCTTTAACGTAGTAAAATGTCCCAAGGCGCTTCACTGGAGTGTTATAAAACAAAATTTGATGCCGAGCCACATCAGGAAAAATTAGGACAGGTGACCAAAAGCTTGGTCAAAGAGGCAGGTTTTAATGAACGTCTTAAAGGAGGAAAAAGATGTAGAGAGAGGCGGAAAGGTTTAGGGAGGGAATTCCAGAGCTTAGGACCTAGGGAGCTGAAGGCACAGCCACCAATCGTTGAGCGATTAAAATCAGGGAAACTCAAAAGGCCAGAATTAGAGGAGAGCAGATATCTCGGCATTGCGGGGGAGAGGGGGGGGAGGTTGTGGGGTGAGAGGAGATTACAGAGATAGGGAGGGGTGAGGCCATGGAGGGATTTGAAATCAGGGATGAGTATTTTAAAATCGAGGCATTGCTTAACTTGGAGCCAATGTAGGTCAGCAAGCACAGGGGTGAATGGTGAACAGGACTTGGTGCGAGTTAGGACACGGGCATCCGAGTTTTGGATGACCTCAAGTTTACGTAGGGTAGAACGTGGGAGCCAGGAGTGCATTGGAATAATCAAGTCTAGAGGTAACAAAGGCATGGATGAGGGTTTCAGCAGCAGATGAGCTGAGGCAGGTTTACCTATGAATAGGTAAACCTGCAAGGCAACGGTGAATTACTGTTAATATAATTTGATTTCATTTGGGAGCTGCACATTTACTTCTGTACACTTCGACTGAGCTATCAGGAAAATCAAATGTAAAGAGTAGGAAAGTCATTAGGCCAAATCTTGCTTGAGCGGGGCATCTTGCAGTGTACGCCGTTAGTTAGACTTTTTCCTGTGCCTTTCAGCTCGTATTTTTTTTGCATAAAAAACCTTGCTGGAAGTGTGAGCTGATAACGGCATGGCAAGGGCAACGGGGCATCTGGGACCTTAGCGAACGGCGGGACCAACAGTCTATCTCCTTAACCAATGAGATTTAAGGATTGAGAAAGGAACAGAGGAGCGACCGAGAAGGAAATAGAGTGAATTCGAGTCAAAACAGGTAGAGAAAGAGAAATAAAGAGAGGGAAATAATGATTGAATTAAGAGAGAGAAAAAGGAAACAAAGGAAAAGTAAGAAAAACAATAAAAAAATAAAAAAATTGACATTTTTAAAATCTCCAAGAAGCATTTACTATATGCAGGAATGAGATTAAACTATTTAACTTGTTCTCTTTCTGGGCCAGAGAGATTGATTGAACATAAGAACATGAGAAATAGGAGCAGGAGTAGGCCATTCAGTCCCTCGAGCCTGCTCCGCCATTCAATAAGATCATAGCTGATCTTCTATCTCAACTCCACTTTCCTGCACTATCCCCATATCCCTTGATTCCCTTAATATCCAAAAAATTATCGATCTCTGTCTTGAATATACTCAATGACTGAGCCACCACAGCCCTCTGGGGTAGAGAATTCCAAAGATTCACCACCCACTGAGTGAAGAAATTTCTCCTCATCTCAGTCCTAAATGGCCGACCCCTTATTCTGAGACTGTGACCCCTGGTTCTAGACTCCTCAGCCAGGGGAAACATCCTCCCTGCATCGTCCCTGTCAAGCCCTGTAAGAATTTTGTATGTTTCAATGAGATCACCTCCAGAGAATATAGGCCTAGTCTACTCAATCTGTCCTCATAGGACAATCCCCCCATCCCAGGAATCAGTCTGGTGAACCTTCGTTGCACTCCCTCTATGGCAAGTATATCCTTCCTTAGGTAAGAAGACCTTACAATTATCACATAGTTAAACATAAGAACATAAGAAATAAGAGCAGCAGTAGGCATGCGGCCCCTCGAGCCTGCTCCACCATTCAATAAGATCATGGCTGACCATCGACCTGAACTTCACTTTCCTGCCTGATCTCCATATCCCTTGATCCCCCTAGAGTCCAAAAATCTATCTATCTCAGCCTTGAATATACTCATAGACTCAGCATTCACAGCCCTCTGGGGCAGAGAATTCCAAAGATTCACAACCCTCTGAATGAAGAAATTCCTCCTCATCTCAATCATAAATGGCCGACCCCTTATCCTGAGACTATGCCCCCTACACTCCAGCCAGGGGAAACAACCTCTCAGCATCTACCCTGTCAATCCCCTTCAGAATCTTGTATGTTTCAATGAGGTCACCTCTCATTCTTCTAAACTCCAGAGAGTATAGGCCCATTCTGCACAATCTCTCATCATAAGACAGCCCTCTCATCCCAGGAATCAATCTAGTGAACCTTTGTTGCACCGCCTCCAAGGCAAGTATATCCTTCCTTAGATAAGGAGACCAAAACTGTGCACAGTACTCAGGGAACTTACACTCCTAATCACCAGCCCTAACTTTCTGTGGCGAGTTTAATGGGCAATTAATGTGCAAATCTAGCAAGTTGTTAAGAATAACGGGGAGGCTAAGGGCGAGATGCCGTTTGTGCGAAGTAAACGGTGAAACGGCGTAAGTCGACCAGTAAGTTCTGAAGATTTGTAACTTGCGGCGTATCTCTTAATCCTCTGAACCTGTTGGCTGATTTGTGCATTAATTACAGCGTGTGTTGTTAACACACCGTTATTTTTCCAGCAAGATCGGGCCCATTATTTCTTACTGCCTTTACATCCTATAGAAATGCAAACTAATTTCTAATTCAATTTGGTGTTTATCTGTTTTCAACACAGCAATACTTTTGTCCCTGGAGTATTTATTTATTCTTTCTATGAATGTGTTCCAGAATTTCTGGCTTATTTTTAACTGTAATTAAAAATTATTACTAGCAAGTCCAAAAAAACACATTTCACAGCAACCATTCAGGGTGTGATGTCGAACTTGATTGTATAGAATCTGAGGCAGCATAAATTTACAGCTGAAGTCATTCATTTCCAAAAAAATGCAATTGACAAAAATATTTCTCCCCCTCTCTTTTTGTATTCACTAAACAAAAAATGTTAATTTAACATATTTCACTCAATTAATGCAATCAAGAGTTAGGAGAACTGTCTAGCAGTAAGCTGGCAACTCGGAACTATAGTCTGAATTAATGGAGTCTGTTTCTTATCAGTTCGTTGCCATGATGCTTTAGGATCCACAACCATTTTAGATGTCTGAAATAGCCGTAGAAATAGTTCCACCCTTTAGTAGCTGAATTCTGTTATTTTCTGTTTAGAATGCTCCGAGACCTCGTGTGTGAGATCTATTTGTTGGAATGCATAGGAAAATTCACTTAAGCGATCAGCAGTGAGAAATAGCAACACTGGTGCAGTATTCCAAGCTGGGCAACTAGAAAGCTACAATGTCGAAGAATAGTTTTCTTAAAGAAAGCTCCATTTTGTCTTTGTGTCTGAAGTTAATTCCTCAGCCAAAATGCTATCTACGAGGTGTTTGTAGAGTTCCTGTTCTTTACATAGTCTTCTTAAGACTTAATGGATAAATAGCTGACCGCAAAACATCATACCTGAAATATTTTAATCTTTTATGTACTCTGAATGTATTAAGTTAAAGAATCTGGAAAATCTGGCTTAGATTCCTGAATCTGATTCATATTTCGACTTGCGGCTGTTATACTGCAACGTAATAAGACATCTGAATGTAATTAGAAGAATTGCATATACTTTGACCAATTATATGTAATTGGTACAGTATATATAAAATTATGCCTATCGACTGCTTTATTATGCTTTGCACCATAACCCAATTTAGCTTAGTAGAATTAAAGAGAGACTTTTATTTGAATTTTTGAGGTTTGGAAAAGTACAAACAAAAAGCAAATTACAAAATGAGAAGGGACTTTAGTAGCCCAGCAGTAACACACACAACTGACTCAGAATGTAATCGTTAAATTGGGTACAGGAACTTTATAAAGCTAACAGGAGTATTATAAAGAGAGGGTAGGTGTGATAGTCTTTCACAAAGTGTCCCTGCCACCAGAACATGCTGCTGTTCACTAGTGCTGGGTGAATATCTGTCTGAATGTCCAAATAAGCACAGCCAGATTAATCTGATTTTGAATTTATAATAGTTTTCAGATCTCTGCGTTTGAATTTTGGATTTCACTTCTTTAAGATTTTGATTATTTTTCAAGTGCAGCTTATTTCTTTGAGCTGCAACAATTCGTTCAAAAAGATGATAGTCTTACCAGAACCCATTGCCATATGTCATTTGAAATCTGATTTGATCATTCAGAGCAGATGCAGGAACAGAGAAAACAAATTGAATTGTTTTCACGTTGGATTTTGAAATAATTTCAGGGTTTATTGATGGCGGAGGTGAGGGAGTGGTGGTGTTGCTGGGAAAGGAATTACCTCCATATGGCTCAGATAGGGGAACTTACCCACTCTAAATAATCACTATAATCATCACTTAACACTTGAAAGTGCACAGAGAATGAATTGATTTCTCACATGAACAGAGCAACTCTATCCTCAATGGAATCTCTGAATTGTCGCTCAGTAAGAATGCATTATTTTACCGCTCGGTTTCAAACAGCCCTTTCTGGCAGCACAATGAGGGATGGTAATTATTATCTACCAGTGCAGCCAGACCATTTTGGGTACTCCAAGTCATATTTTTGCTAACTTTTTTTATGTACTTCATGAACAGAGTTAAATACAATAATTTACTTAACATTATATACTATTATAATGGGGGGGGTGGGAAAGGGTGTTGAAAGTTGCTATTTTATGTTTTCATTTACTGTTGTTGTATATCAATGACTTCCATATAATGGAGACTTTAGTACAGAAGCTATGGGGGAATTTTAACCTCCAAGGATGGTTAAGTTGGGGGCGTGTGCGCCTCCAACGTATCGACTTCTGGTTCTAGCCGAGGCATGTTTGGCTGCGTGCAGGTAACCTGATCGGCGAGTCAATGCGGGTTGATCAAGTGCGCCTCATTGGCATGTGATAATGAAAACATTTCCACAGGAATTTGAATTTAACGCCTCCAGCTCGGGTTTCTCGGGGCTCGGGAAACGCACCAGTGAAATGGAGGTGAGATTGAGCTGCACTTCAAGGGGTTGTTTCAAGTTCTGATTGCCCGATATGAATAAAGGCTCAGTGCTTACAGCTGCTTTCTCAGTTCCCTCTGGAAAACGTTTTGCAGAGAGTTCTTGTGATCATTGGCATGTTTCAGAAGTTTGGAGGCTTTCAAATGGACAACATCACGATGGGGCGGTGGGGGGGGTGGCACCATAGATGTTTTTGATAGGACATCGGATGAGGAGGGCAATCACCATTCACGTCAGCATGGTGTGGTGGGATCTGCAGGTGGACAAGAGAGAGGCACACACGAGAGAGGTGGACAACATTGCGCAGCACAGAGGATTATTGGTGGAGGACGACCAAGGCGCTCATCAATCATCTTCTAATGATGAGAACATTGAAGAAGAGGAGGATGAGGATAACAAGTAATATGAAGATGGGGCACCCATCGCCTGACCAGCCATGTACATTGCTGCCCGGGATGCCCTAATAGCTTGAAGGTTCAGCTAATGACTCACACTAGAAAAAAGAAAAAAGAAAATCCTCTGGCCCACTCCCACCAGGCTATCACCAGGCATCTGCAAGTTCCCACTTTCTCCATCTCCAATTGACAGGGGTGCAGATGTGGCATTTATCTCCATGGCCTCCTCCTCTGGCAGGCCGTCTCCAGTCCTCTCCCCCTGCCTTGTAATTTGTGCTCTCTGCTCCCGCAAGGGGCAAAAGAACAGACCTGTGAGTGAGTGAAGGTCATGTATTCATTCAATGGATGCAGTGCATTAGGTGAGGGTAACTATCAGACAGATGCATTACATTGCATAAGGATTGGGGTGAGTGACAGCAGTGGATGGATAAATGGGGAGGTGAGGAAGTGCATAGAAAGTGAAGGATGTGTGCTGTTTGAAACTTATGTGGGTGTGAGGAGTGATGTGACGGAGTACGCTTGGTGAGCCAGAGTGAGATGGGGGTGGGGTGTCTTGTACATCACAGGATGTAGGTGAATCAGCAAGTGTACTCACTTTCTCTGACCTGGTTAGGTGATTAAACCACTTCCTGCACTGCATCCAAGACCGGGGCACAATGTTACTGCTCTTCACCTCCTTAACCACCTCCAATCACGACTTCTTGGTGAAAGCAGCAGGTTTCTTCCTTCCATTGCTGGGGAAAATTTTCTCCCTCCTGCTCCTGACTGCACCCAGCAGTAAGTCAAGGGAAGCATCGTTAAATCTGGGTGCCGGCCTTGCTCGTCGTGAATCCATATTCTCTAACTCTCACCATCTCCTTTCAGAACTTCTGAGCTCCTCCAAATTCCATTTTTGCATTGGCCCTTTAAATAGCCGAATTCAGATTGCGTCATGCGGGTGCACATCACGCCCGCTGTCGCAGCTTGGAGACACGACACCCGGGAGGAAAAATGCCATTAGGCAACCAAGCTGCAATCGGACATTTCGATTGCTAAATTTTCTTACAGGTTTTGCACACGCAATACCTGTCCCCCCACCCACCCACCTCACTCCCCAGCTCGGAATCCAACTTTGCCTTAATATCGGGCCTAAATGTTTAATTTGACTTACTGTGGCATAACATAATTAGTTTTCAGTGTCCATCATCTCCCAAATTTGTCAATCCCTTGTAACCCATTAATAATATTCAACGATTATACAAGTGACCCCGGGTTTACCCAGAAAGGTTTCATAAGCCTAAAGAAAAAAAGCAGACACTGAAAGGAACCAGTATAGTATTGACTTCTGTTTAGCCACAGAATACAGTTTAGTGAAATGCATTTATTTTTCATGATGATTTCTAGAAGTCTACCGAAAGTACAATGAGCATTTGTAATGGGGGTTCTTTTATAGACTATTCCAAGGCAGACTTCAATTACATGGCTTATCTCTATGGTTTCCCCCTTCATCAACATGTTGTGGACTTCAGGACTCAGCATGACATGAAGATGTATTAAGCAGGAACTGCACTTAATATGAAGCTTCGCCACAATTGCTCTGCCAGCAATATAGTGAGGATGCCAAAAATAAATAAATTGTTTTGCAAGAGGTCTCTAATCGCTAAATTGACCTCATTTTTAGACTTTTCTTTTTGCCACTATTAAATATTTTTTACATCTGGAATGATCTTGTACGTGACATTGCACTAGACAGTTGCAATTGAGTTCCATCACTGCTCATCACTCAAAATTGTTCAATGAATTTTTTTATCAAGTTTCAGGCTTCTAGCTGAAATCTCATGGAAATATAATCCTAGGGAGCAGGCTAGATAGAAGAGTTAACATCATCTAGGTTGGCATTCTTGATTCATGCCAGCTGCAGGTCAATCATGGAGTAGTACCAACAGGAGTCATAGAAAACACCAGAGCATTGCCAGTCCTTCCACCTGGTAGAGATGTGTGAGTGTGTGGACAATGTGGGATAGAAGCTAAGAGGGAAGCAACAGTATAATCTACTGATGCCAGCTCTATATAGGGATCTGCCAACCTGGCAGGATAAGCCCATGACCAATTTTCCACCCCTGCCTACTGGACGTGCACTAGAGAACCAATGTGACTCGAGATGAAAATTCTCTCTACACTGTCACCAAGGGGAAGTACCAGACCATAAACACTAGGCGCAGATACAAAGCACTTAGAGGGCATTACATTTGGTTGTACTTTATTCCAGCGGTGTCAAGAGAGCTCACTTGGGATGGTATAGAATTGAAGAGAGAGGAGTGAGATCCGTGGTCACGGAATGAGTGCAAAGGCCAATGTTGATCAGGATGCATCTAGTCGCTGATGTGGAGAGGACTTTTCATGCATCAGCTGGATGGGGCATTTAGTCAATGAGAACTTGCAGTATGGCTCGTATGGTTCCCCATTTTCAACTTGCTCCATTCTTGGAGGCAGGTGGGTGTCCTCCTTCACCACCTGCTCCATGCATATGCTACTTTGGCAGGCAAAGTTTTACAGCATGCAGTAGTCTATGACCATCATGGGTACCCTGGTGGGCCTGTTTTGTAAGCTGTTAATACATTTTGAAGAATGTAATAAATTTAAAAATCATTTGTTTCTCAAACTACGTAGTTTTTGTCTCTTTACAGAATAACTGGGCATGCCCTGGAGGGAGTGGCATTTGTGAAAATTGATTCCGACACCACAGTATCGATAAACAAGCCTTCAGAGGGGAGCTGGTTTATTATTAGTGTGGTGAGCAGATTCACTATGAAACTAGTCCATTCTTTCCAATGCATCCAGTCACCCTGCACAATTACGTAATATTGCATTGCCACTGTACAAGTGGGTGAACCCACACCGCACAGTGTCAGGGTTATTTGAAATGCCTTTACATATCTTGTCATTGGCTGTCCTGTTTGGTTTGGGTGTGATGTTGATGAATATACAGGATTGGAAAAGACCATTATAGTTCAACCAACTAATCACAATGTCTAAAAAAAAAATCATAGCCTATGATACCTTATCAATATTTTTTGCCAGATATGTATCCATTGCTGATACTAGCTTCATTGGCAGTCTATTCCATATATTTACCATCCCCTCTGCATAAAGCAGTTAAATCTAAACTGTCTCTACACCTTCCTAAATTTGAGACTATGAAGATTCAGCATCTGCTCACTGTGGCTGATTTTCATTTGTGACAGACTCTCTGGCTTCTATGGAGCTATCCAGATTTGACTTCGTGGAAGGTCTTGTTATAAGTATGAAGTTCTCTTGCAGCATCTCAAACCAAAGCCTGGACCACAGATCCTATTATATTTCAGGGCTGTGGTGTGCTCTCTCTTGGCAGATTGTCATCTTCATAAGCTTCACTTTCGTCCTCCAAAAAGTTGATGGGCTCTGGAGGTATATCTGGTGAACGGTCTATGGATACAAGAAAAGTATTTTCATTAATTGACTTTGGACTGTGCATGTACAGAATGTTCTTACAGTAAGAATGTTTCAGAAGATAGAGCCAATAAATTTACTTCAAGCACAAATGGCTGTTGTTACAGGACATTATACATTAGATTTACAAGATTTTAGTAAATGTTATTGCTAACCTTATTATAGAAGAATTTAAGCCCATCATTACAATATTATTTCTTAAGTGCAAATTTTAAAATAAATTAAGAAAACTGATGTAACACCAATCATAATCGATATGCTCCAAGGATGTGTAGAGTCCCTTGGCTACAAGATTGAATTGTTCAGCTAACATATTTTCTGACTATCTTGGTCTCTTTAATTGGGCGATGTGGCGGTCCCTGTCCCTGAAGATTTTTTTTAAATATTCTGTGCTATTTTAAATTGAAACATATGTTTTAAATCATTGATATATTTTCTGCAGCCCTCTATTCATTCCTGACAACTTGAAAAATGTTGCTAGATTTTCAGTCCGCGAAAGTGGTTGGTCTTTCTTGTGAAAATTATTGTTTTGGCATGTTTCATTTTGATGCACTGTTTTTTTTAAAACCAATTCCATTCCGCTGAACTATGGTTTTCTATGTGTCTTTACTTTCACTACCTGCTTCCACATTTTTCTACCTGAATGTTTAAGTTACAGTCATATTCGCGGATCAAATGTTTAGCTTCCACTGGTTAAAGCAGTAAATTTGAATTATTTCTGATTCAATGCCTTAGCTTAGCATGGGTGTTACATAGATCAGAATATTCAGTATTAACAGTTCAGTACGAACAAATCTTGTAAAGTGCCGTTAACTTGACACTAATGTCTGGCCCTTGTTTCTTAAAAGGACGAAAGGCAAATTAGAACTAGAATGTTAAACTACTGTAATGTAAAATACAAGGCCTCAGTATCAATACTGAACCTGACTACCGAAGGTTTTTAGAAAACATAGAAAAACATAGAAAAATAGGAGCAGGAGTAGGCCATTCGGCCCTTCGAGCCTGGTCCGCCATTCAATATGATCATGGCAGATCCTCTATCTCAATACCATATTCCCGCTCTCTCCCCATATCCCTTGATGCCTTTTGTGTCTAGAAATCTATCTATGTCCTTCCTAAATATATTCAGTGACTTGGAATTTTGGAATCAATTGACACATCACTACTTTCAGGTTGTGAGCAATCCGTTATAAAACTGGCAAGGAATTAAGTGATTATGCTTTTCATTTCCAGACTGGCGTGCTCTTTTTCTGGTTATAAGGTAAAATATTCAATGATAACCTTTAAGAAACAGCGATTGTTTTGTAAAGCATTATTACTAAACAATTCCTTTAAAAATGCAGCATTTGCAACTTCAGAAACGAGAAACAAATGTCTTACTGGCAACGAGACAAAAAGAATAAAGCATCCTGACAGTTCAACGCATACTGTTTCAATTGCAATCCTTTCAGGCTGAAATGAATTTTCCATATTTACGGCTTAAATATCTGAATTGTGTTGGCAACTGCTAGATACTTATATATCATTACTGGTGTCAGTTAATTTTATTTTATGTACAACAAATTATATTTGCCTCATGCTATTTTTGTCCTTTTGAACTTAATACGGTGATTCACGAAAAAGAAAACACTTCAGTGAAGTTTCAAAATAGCTTTGCATTTATCCCGAAGATAATTACCTAGTTAATTTTAAATTAAATAGCAAAATAGTTCACAAAAGGTGGTGTAATAGTTATAAGTGTAATACAATATTGCAACTCTCATTGCAGGGTTCAGGGACCATTAACAACATTTTTGTTGTATAAAAGCCATTTTCTCAAAACATGCATATATTATAAATTAAAGTACAAGTGTGGGTGCTCCCTTCTGCAGCGCTTGGCGTAATGTCAGATATTTGTCACAGGCATTGCACAGATTTTTTGTGACTCCACAAGTGTAATATTACACTGCAGATACAGCAGCACTGGAACCAGTTCCATTATATTACATTACAGTATATTATTATACAGAACTTAATGGTCTTTCTCTCCCTTTACTTTTCTTGTATTCTTTCCTTATGTTATTTTGCAAAATTAGAATCAATTACATCAATGATAATAGATACCGAGGAGTGATTATAATGCTTTAATTTTAATTGAAGGGTTTGGTTATGAGACTGATTCCACATTGAGAAGCAGCAATAGCAGGGAGCGCTGATTGGGAAATTACAGGCCCACAGTCCCTGATTTTCTGCCATTTTAATCAAGGCAGCGTGGAACTGCAACTTCCCAACTACCCTCCCTGTGAAGGCTGCTTCTGGCTTGGTATGCCTAGGTCGGAATATCAGTCTTAAGAACTCAGCAGGAGTGAAACTCCATCACTTTGTAACCACCATCAGAACTCTGCTGTTAGTTACATATTTAAACATTAATATATATGTGTCCTGTTAATTCAATACAGTGAAGGGGTTTGTTTTATGACAACAGTGGGCTGTTAATATAGATGGAGATAGCTAGTATACTCTGTGATGTAGCATGATGATCTTCCCTTTAGGGTTAATGATTGTGATATATTTACTGCAAGTTTATGAAGAAATAATATGCAATTCATTACAGAGAAATTCTTCTACTGACCTATATTAATATATCTGATGACATTTGCTGAATTGATGAGCGTAGAGAGTCCTTCTGTATATAGGCCCTACCCAAACTTCAGCCTACCCCGAGGAAATGAGACATAATCAATTTGCATATTAGGTTATATTCCGTGAGGTTACATTTCCATGCAGATCCTGGTTAAATGGGAATTCAACAACAAAATTGGCCCTTGGTGTTAAGTGACCTATCTGTGACCTGTGCCTCCATCCAGTGAGGCTCTGCACTGTGAGCGCATCCTCATTGAATTTATCAGCTCTCTACCCCCAAGTTAAACCCTGTCTTTGCTTTAAAAAAAATTGGCAGATTATACACAACGTATATATTATATATATAGTTGCATATTGTCTCCTATTTTTTAATTTCCGTTGTGTCACTGGCCCGTCTTGATTTTAATCTGAGGGGGCAAAATTCGGTTACGCCCCGTTTGGGGGCGGTAACCGAATTATCGCCGGAGATTTAGCGCCCGGCGCGGAAGTACCGGCACGACCGCTAAATTCGGCTTACTGCCCCAGCGAGGAAACTAAGTGCTATCTCAGGTGCTGCACTTCCTCTCGGGCCGGTACCGGGGGCGCAAAGCGCGGTAGTGCCGGAGCGCTATGTGGCCGCTCCACGTAGCGCTGATGCATTTCAGCACCCCTCTCCTTCCATTAAAGGGGGGGGGGGGTAACGCTGCAAGCTCTGCAGGGCCTCCGATGGCCCACACTAGCCCACCAGGGCGGCGTGGTGCCGTGGCTGCAGCCCGGCACCGAGACATGGTGCCGGGCTTCGCGATGGCGGCCACGGACCACGCCAAGGGCCGCCACAGAGGGCCGACCTGGAGGTCATCCAAAAAAAGGCGTCGCGAGTCGCGGCTGCAGCTCCCTTTAATTAGCGCCCCACAAGCGGAGGTCGGCCCGGCTCATGACCCGCGAGGCTGGCGCTGACATCGCCCATGGCAGCCTCGCGGAGCGCAGCCGAATTTCTGCTGCGGGGCAGTAAGGGGTTGCGGCACATGGCGATGATGTCACCGCCAGCGGCGCAGCGGCCTGGGGCGCTGCCGGTGGGGGCGCGGTGCTATCGGCTAGTGCCTCAGTAGTGCCCCGCCGAATTTCTCGGGAGGCGCTATCTGCCCAGGCGATAAACCTTTTGTGCCCCATTAGCGCCCCCGGAGGCGCTAACGGCAGGCGCAAAGGAGCCAAATTTCGCGGCCTGAGTCTTTAATAAATCCTTTTCTTCAACAGTATAATCAATAGTGTGTGATTATTGGCTGACCAAGTGCAGCTAATGGTTCGATTGAGCTCACCTTATTCGTGCCATTTGTACATCTATGTCTACTGTATGAACTGTCCTTTTTCGCTTCGATGCATTCACTAGAATGTATTTTACCACAACATCCACCACTTACATTACTCCTTTCAGCCCATCATATAAGTTTGAGCCAAAAGGTCTGACTCAGACTGAAATCTGAATCTGTTTAAGTTTAAAGTAATGTGTCTCAGTCCAAAACATTATATGCATCCACTGTTTATTTTTACAATTTCTACAGTCATATCTTTTCCAAGTCTTTTCCTTTTAAACCTGCACGGGAAGAAGCCAGGTAGATGATAATTATCAATGCTGCACTTTCTACCACAAAAAAAATCCACTGCAAACAAAATATATAACAGCTGTTTTAAGTTGGTTTGATGTAAAATATTTTGGGGCAGAAATTCCTAGGGTGGAGGGGGGGTGGTTGTTGCTTGTAATTCCAGCGGGGAACCCCCTCCCCCACCCCCACCCACCAGCATTAATGTGTCTGAAAAATGATCTTTAAAAAATAAAGTGCTATGTTTGTTGAAGCAGGAACCTAGGTTTATCACGTCATAATGCCGACATCAAAATGTTATTGGTGGCGTGATCATAGAATTATAGAGCACACAAGGAGGCTATTCGGCCCATTGTTTCTGTGCCGGCTCTTTGAAAGAGCTATCCAATATGTCCCACTCCCCTGCTCTTACCCCATAGACCTGCAGATTTTTGCTTTTCAATTCAACTCAATGGTTTGATTATGATTTGAAAACCTTGCCCAGTATTGTTAAGGACTCACCGTGAAATCAAAAGGTCCCAATTTTGAACTATTTGACTGAAAGCTTGTTAGCTACACGCTGACTGGGTGTGATTTATCTTATCAAGAGAGCTAAAAGATAGATGGTTTTGACTGGGATTATCTTAAAAATGTCAGCCAGCCAAACTATTTTAGTATCCCCCACTCAGGGTGATTATCACAGACAAACAAATTTCACAGATTAAAAGAATTAGCTATTTGTTAGAGTAAGTACTATTCGAAGTAATAATAACTAGTTGTTATGGTCATGTCATTCTGATGATCTCTTTCCTAAGGAAGGGGGAATTTTCAAATTTCATGCAACACCTATCTTAGGAGAGATTAAAGAGGCAGCAAGTGGTCAGTGCCAATTGCATTGACAAAATTATTTATCTCAGTCTAAATCAAATGCCAATGTTTAGCTCTTTAATCCACTTTTCTAGTACAGTGCCAGGAGGAAAATAGGAATTATTGTGTGTTCTGATAGTGCCTCATTCCCTCTCTCCATGTTGGATATGTTGTCGCTGAGCCATTTAACAGAAAATTTCACACTCCACAACTGAACTACTTTGTGAATTGTCAAGTGTTACATTATGGATATTACAGTTCTGAAGAAACGTTAACTCTGTTTCTCGCTCCACAGATGCTGCCTGACCTGCTAAGTGTTTCCAGCATTTTCTGTTTTTATATCATTATAGATAAATTTGCTGATATTCTGATAAAAATCATGTTTTCATTAGTGGTCTGTTTATATCAGCCAAGAGTGCTGTGGGCTAGTTCAGTGTCAGATCTGGCTGGACCACATAAAGCATAGCCAGGTCCTGCTCTCGTCTGCCAAAATTGCTCACTATTCCAGAATCATTCTGGAATGCAAAGATAAACCCCGTCTGCTATTCTCTACTGCTAGCCATCTTCCTAAACCCCTCTCCCCTGTCTCATCCACCCTCACCTCCGATAACAAGGGTGAGGAGCTCATGGACTTCTTTGTCTCTAAGATTAAGAGCATCCGTTCAGCTGCCTCTGCCACTTCCCTTCCTTCCCCTAGCCCAATGGGCCAAACTTCCTCTAAGGTTCCCCCCTGCCCTAGCCCTGAGCTCACATCTTTCTCCAGTTTCTCTTCGATCTCCCCTCATGACCTCTCCGTGCTAATCTTGTCCATGAGACCCACTTCCTGCTCCCTCGACCCTCTTCCCACCAAATGCTGACCAACCAACTTCCTTTTCTGGCTCCCATGTTAGCTGATATTGTTAAAGGTTCTCTCTCCTCAGCTACTGCCCCCTCTGGCTCAAATCTCCTCAAAAAACAAATCCTTGACCCCTCCATCCTTGCAAACTACCGCCCCATCTCCAACCTCCCTTTCCTCTCCAAAGTCCTTGAACGTGTTGTCGCCTCCCAAATCAGTGCCCATCTTTCCCGCAATTCCATGTTTGAATCCCTCCAATCAGGTTTCTGCCCTTGACACAGTACCGAAACAGCTCTCATCAAAGTCACAAATTACATCCTTTGTGACTGTGACAAAATGTAAATTATCCCTCCTCGTCCTTCTTGACTTGTCTGCAGCCTTTGACATGGTTGACCACTCCATCCTTCTCCAATGCCTCTCCACTGTCGTCCAGCTGGGTGGGACTGCACTCGCCTGGTTCCATTCTTATCTATCTAATCGTAGCCAGAGAATCACCTGCAACAGCTTCTCTTCCCGCTCCCACATCGTTATCTCTGGTGTCCCCCAAGGATCTATCGTTGGCCACCTCCTATTTCTCATCCACATGTTGCCCCTAGGCGACATCATCCGAAAACACAGTGTCAGTTTCCACATGTACGCTGACGACACCCAGCTCTACCTCACTACCACTTCTCTCGCGCCCTCCTCAATCTCTAAATTGTCAGACTGCTTGTCCAACATCCAGTACTGGATGAGCAGAAATTTTCTCCAATTAAATACTGGGAAGACCGAAGCCATTGTTTTTGGTCCCTGCCACAAACTCCGTTCCCTAGCCACTGACTCCATCCCTCTCCCTAACATCTGTCTGAGACTGAATCACACTGTTCACAACCTTGGTGTCATATTTGACCCTGAAATGAGCTCCGACCACATATCCGCAGCATAACTAAGACCACCTATTTCCACCTCCGTAACATCGCCTGTCTCTGCCCTTGCCTCAGCTCATCCACTGCTGAAACCCTCATCCATGCCTTTGTTACCTCTAGACTTGACTATTTCAACGCACTCCTGACTGGCCTCCCACATTCTACTCTACGTAAACTTGAGGTCATCCAAAACTCGGCTGCATGTGTCCTAACTCGCACCAAGTCCCGTTCACCTATCACCCCTGTGCTTGCTGACCTACATTGGTTCCCGGTTAAGCAACGCCTTGATTTCAAAATTCTCATCCTTGTTTTCAAATCCCTCCATGGCCTCGCCCCTATCTCTGTAATCGCCTTCAGCCCCACAACCCCCGAGATAAGTGCAGTCCTCTAATTCTGCCCTCTTGAGCATCCCTGATTATAATCACTCAACCATTGGTGGCCGTGCTTTCTGTTGCCCAGGCCCTAAGCTCTGGAATTCCCTGCCTAAACCTCTCCGCCTTGCTGACTCTCTTTCCTCCTTTAAGACTCTCCTTAAATCCTACCTCTTTGACCAAGCTTTTGGTCACCTGCCCTAATTTCTCCTTATGTGACTCGGTGTCAAATTTTTTGTCTTAAAATATTCCTGTGAAGCGCCTTGCGACGTTTTACTACGTTAAAGGTGTTTTATAAATACAAGTTGTTGTTGTTGTAGAAATTCATTATAGCCCAGGAATGGGTGGTACTTCGAGAAAAGTTTGAGAATTAGCGCCATGCGTTAATACTTTAGACTGCACGCAAAGTTTGTGCTAACTGTTCAAAGAAATGATTGGAGCACTAAATCAAGTGTTAAAGCCCAAGCTCATTGGTGTTACAATCAAACGGTGGACCAATTTCGCGTGCAGTCTAATCGCAAGTCATCAGTGCTGCAGGCTATTTCCAGTTCTTAAAGGGGAGGTTCATTGATGCTGCAGAACCGCATTCTCAGCATTGCTGGCTGTGCAGCTATCTCAGAAAGCAGCAGCAGGTCAAGTAGAAGGAGCCGGAGGACTGGAACAGCTGTACTTATGGCAGATGCACGCCCCAGGGAGAGAGCCCACAGATTCTGCGATCAGGCATTGGAGGCGTTGGTGTTCGCTGTGGAGAGATGGAGGGAGGTGCTCTACCCAGCATATGGCAGGAGGCCTTCACCACAAGTCTTCCGCACCATGTGAAGGGAGGTAGCCCAGAACATCTCGGGCAACACTGTGGTCCTCAGGATCCACACACAGTGCAGGAAGACATTTAACGACCTCACTCAGATGGTCAGGGTGAGCCAATACCACCATCTGTACCACAGTCTGCAGACACAGGCCAAAGCACAACCCCCCAAGCACTCACCCACCAACAATCTCTACCTACCAACATTCACACCCACATCTCACACCTTGCACACAATGACAGCTATTCAACCATGGCAGGCACATCACCCAAACACATTGCTGCACACTCACTCACACACTTTCCTTTCTCTTGCAGGCCAAGGTGGCTCACAACAGGAGGAAGCAGGAGCGCACAAGCAGGGGGACAAGCTGACACCCAACCACTGTCTGTGCTGGAGAATCGAGTGCTGCAGATTATTGGGTGCCAGGTGGTGGGCGCCGTGGCCACCGGCGACATTGACCCCCTTGGAGACAACAACGGTATGTTCATCCCTACTCCTTCTTCTCACATCTCACTTCCCCCTCACCCCACAAGCCTTTCGCACTTTCCAGCTAATCATGCTGTATGCATGCATTTCTCCCTTCCTGCCCCCCTCCCCTCCCCTTAACCCATCTCTTGTGCCTTTATGCTTTCAGATAATGAGCAAGCACCTGAGCAGCCTGTCCCTGAGGGCACCGTAGAGAGCGAGGCGGGAAAAGAGGAGGAGGAAGAACACACCGCATCACTGCATGTCTCACCCACCGGCACCAGCTCAGATACTGGCACTACACATTCTTTAGAGACTAGTATAGTAGTGGGATCTGCACAGGGTGAGGCACTGGGGACGAATGGGCTGCAGCAAGGCCAGAGGGAAAGGGTAGTTCGGGGGCCAGCACCCCGGAGGGCGAGTTCTCCAGCACAGGATTCAGATGAGAACCTCGATGGGGAGGCCTTTAGAAGAAGGGTGATGGGCATGCTCACGGAGATGATAGGTGCAATGGCAAGGGTGCCCGAGAGCCTCTCAGCAATGGTAAGGAGCATGGAGGAGTCCGCCTCCAACATTGCACAATGCTCTGCGCACACCATGGAGCCCATCATTTCAAGTCTGCAAAGGATGGTCGACTTCCAGAGAGACCGTGGTGACCCAGACCTGATGCCGCGTGTGATGGGCGATCTGGCAGCTTCCCTTGCAGCACAGGTGGAAGCGACGCAATGTCTTAGTGCTGTAATGCAGTCTAGGCATCCAATCTCAGACTGCACTCATGCAGTCTCAGCTTGATGCCACGCAAGCTCTGACTGCTGCCATCGTGGCTGGGTCTACCACCATCGACTGGGGCTTTCACGGTGTTGCAGCAGGCCAGCAATCTGTGCTCCAACAGATTGCTAGGGATGCTGAGGTGCTGCCCCGGTAGAGTGGCAGTGGGCAATGGAGCAGGATCCTGCTGTCCTCTCTCAGGATGACAGCATTCCTGCTCCCACCACTGCCACTCCACCATTGCCCTTATCGCTGCCTGTCATCCAGCCTGCCCAGACTGCTGCCGCCCATGCTGTGCTGGTGCAGTCTACAGCCGGGCCTTCCAGGTCCAGAGCTAGTCGAGGGCGTCCTGCAAGGCCACCTGAAGTCTCCCGCACAGGACACTCAGCAGCCTTCCACCTGCCATAGGAGCACGAGAGTAGGCAAAGGCACAGTAACGAGAGGCACTAAGGGACTGCACAAGGTTGATTAGTTAATATTGTTGTTGTAAATATGTGTTGACTGATTATTGATAAATTTATTGATTCAGTTTGGATTCTTTTGTGGAGTCTCTCATTTCAGCTTTGCGCTTTGATAAGGCGTACAACAGGGATGGAATGATGGGGATGTGGTAAGCAACAGGGATCTGGGGTTTAATTTATTCAAACCACAGTCTGATGAGGCGGTCACGGACCGCCCTTTCGGAAAGCCGATTGAGTGGCTACCTCCTCCCTCGCTCCTCCTCCTCCTCCTCCTCCTCCTCCTCCTCATACTCCTCCTCCTCCTCGTCCTCCTCTTCTTCCTCTTCTTCCTCATCCTCCTCCTCTTCCTCCTCTCCCTCTTCCTCCTCCTGAGGTGGTCCCGCAATCCCTGGTGGCAAGGGCTGGGCCCTCATGATGGCCAAGTTGTGGAGCATGCACCAGACCACCACGACATGGGACACCCACTCAGCCGAGCACTGGAGGGCTCCTCTCGAGCGGTCAAGGCAGTGGAACCATTGCTTGAGCACCTCGATGGTCTGCTCAATGATGTTCCTGGTGGCGGCATGGCTCTCATTATATGAGTGCTGTGCAGGAGTGTTGGGGTTGCGGAGGGGAGTCATGAGCCAGGTGGAGAGCGGATAGCCCTTGTCTCCCAGCAGCCAGCCTGCGAGCTTGACGTGGTGGCTGGAAGCGTGCTGGCGCAGGATGAAGGCATCGTGGCTGCTGCCAGGATAGCGGGCATTGAGGATTCGCTGTCTGTGGTCGCACACCAACTGCACAATAAGTGATTGGTAGCCTTTGCAGTTACGGAAGATGTCAGGATTATTATGTGGTGCCCGCGAAGCACGTGGGTGCAGTCAATGGCGCCCTGCACCATGGGGAATCCCGCTATCCTGGCAAAGCCACATGCACGCTTATCCTGCTTCTCTCTGGTGATGGGGAAGGAAATGTAGTCCCTTCTACAACTGTAGAGAGCCTCTGTGACTTCCTGGATGCAGCGATGGACGGCGAACTGCGAGATGTTAGCTATATCTCCTGTTTCAGACTGGAAGGGGGCGATTTTGCCAGCCCTGGGGAGGCGAGTTTGGAGGCGGGACTGCCGGGAAAATGGCAGAATCTGGGGGCGGGTAGCCATCCCGCCCCCAACCCGCCTCCGTGCCATCTTCCCAGAAGGCGGGTACCCGACCCGCGCCGGGTCCCGTCTCCTGGAGGCGGGAAGGGGATTACAGCCACTTAACTGCCTGCTAACAAGTAGTTAAGAGGATTATCCCCATTTTTCCACCAGAGGCGCAGGCTTCCCGATGTCGGGAAACCCCTCCAGGGTCACCGAGGCGAGCAGTGGGTCTGCGGGGGTCGGAGAGGTCCAAAAGTGCTCTGTGGAGGTGAGTGATGGGTGCAAGTGTGGAGAGGTAAGTATGTGAGGGGAGTGAAAAGTGATAGAAAATGTTTACTTACCTTTGTTTCTTCCTACAGGCTTCAACAGTTGGGGATCCGGAGACTCCCCGCATCTCACCGGCAGAGATGACGGAATGGCTGTTGCATTCTCCGATGCAACATCCATCTAATTTCTGCTCACAAAAGAGGTTTGATGAGTCTTGAATACAAGGACTCATCAAACAACAGAGAATGTCAGTGTTTGACAGCTTCACAGAGCTGTCAAACGATTACAATTCATCTGTCAAAAGTTTTTGACAGTTGAAATGTCATACGCTGACGTTCTCTGTCACCGGCTTTCCCTTAATTGGCCTGCTAAGCCCACAGGGTGGGCTTAACAAGGTCAATCAAGGGAAAATAGCGTGGGTTGGCCACAAGTCGATGGAGGTGGGGCTAAAACCCGACAAGCAGCAGTCCCGCCTCCATCGCACCCCCATTGACAAAATCACCCCCGAAGGATCCGCTGGTGAAGAAATTGAGGGTGATGGTGACCTTGACTGCCCCTGGGAGAGCCGTGGTTGCCCTGATCTGAAGCTGGAGGTCTGGTTGCAGGAGGTGGCAGAGTTCTGTTATCACCTGTTTGGTGAAGCGGAGCCTTCTAATACACTGCTCCTGGCTTAATTGGAGGTAGGAGAAGTGCTCTCGGAATACCCTCGGAGGGTAAGGCCTCCTGTTGAGAGCCCTGATGGCCCTCCTCCTCCCTCTGGGCACATGTTCCAGTCTTTCTCGCTGCCTGCGCTTCCTCCGCCATAGATCCTGGAGGGCGAGGTTGACTGCCGGTACAGCCCCCACTAATGTAACCAAGTGTAGCAGCTTGATATTTTGTAAAAATAAATGTAACTACCTTTTAGTTACCACAGCACTCCTGATACAAATGAACATTTAAATTACTGAATTAAACTGTTTCACAATGTCAAACTGTCAAGGAAGCAGTGAAACTCCACTAACCTGACAGCTGCGACTCATTACTCATGATCCCTTTAAATAACGTCCCTGGCGCCAGCTTCCACCTGCTTGACACCTCCTTTCCCTGTCGCTGTCGGGGCGAGGCAGTAAGGTAGGTGGCGAAAATTAATTTTGCAGATTGGGTGTCCAGTGAGCGTTGCACGCTCACTGATGTCATAATCTGCCTGCCGTTGAAGTCCCCAGTGGTAACTCGTACCAGTGGCGCAACAGGGGGGCCGAATTTGCCATTCCTCACTGGACTCACCTCACCCCGGCGCTACTACATCAGCACCCCGTTACCGCCCTCTGCAGGTGCTAACGGGAGGCGCTAACCAACCGAATTTTTCCTTCTCTGAATTTTCATAAGAGGAATTTCAGCCAAATTATGTATATTTACTCCAATTCAAATCTGTTCTGCACTCTTTACCAATGCCCATTATGTTGTGATCTTTATGATCACATCAAGTGGAGTATTTGTAATGAAATCTAACTTGGACTGTCTGAACCACTAGCTGTGACACTGAAGCCCATCGACCAGTTTCCAGATATGAACTGAAATCTAACTAGAGCACTGCAGTTGGAAGATCTGATAGAGCGGTAATTGACCCTGCAATTATAGATTTGTTACACTGCCTCCGACCATAACTTATTCTTTTCTGGCATAACCTAGTCTCCGCTGTATCCCTGTGGGTTCCACCAGTCTCTCACCATAGTTACAGCGAGAGACCAGAAGAACCCCTGTAAGATCTTAATGATCTTTGCGTTCTTGGACAAGACACCAATAGGCAGCAGCCAGTATGGTTGAGCAATAGATCAAGATTTATTCAGCTTACAGCATAATATACTTAATATTAGACGATAGTTTTAATGAGTAGCTCACAGCCCTTGGTCTCTGGAACCTTTCGGACACAGATGACATCATCTTAAGTCTGTTCCTTTGTTCTCGCAGTACGTCTGTGCAAAGTTGTTCTTTGAGTATCGAGGTTTTAACCCTTTTCTTATCAAAAGTTGGTTTGGCCAGTGTCCATATATGGTCTTTAACAAAATCACCTTTTTTAATTGGCTCTCATGGTCAACATACCATTATCACTCAGACTAAGGTAGCATCCCGCCTTTCCAGTATTTTTCCACCAACTTTACCATGTTCAGTGTTATCTTGTTTATAGTTTTTCACCCCATCGGAATTTACTTTATCTCTTTCATTTCTAGCTTCCCTAGTACAAGGCCTTTATACCAAGTGCCCATATCAGCGCTGTTTCACTAGTCTTGAGGTTGTGAAGGAAAAATACACCATTCTATGAAAGAATTCTGGCCTTATTAAAACATGACAAACTGGGTTTGGAAATCTAGAAGCCTCAACAATCTAAAGCTGTAACATTGAGATAAGATAATTGTTGACACTGAATCAATAACAGAAGGTTAAAGGCTCCTGACAGTCTGAATCTTTCGGAAGAAACAAAGGTTCACCCTGTACAAGGTGTTCTAATTTACACTTCGTAAAGAGGCACAAACAGAAGGCCTCAGTAAAAATGACATCAAATGAAATGCACCTGCTGTTACACCATTTTTTATGGTAAGCTTCGAACACCTAGAGAGGAGACACAAGTCTGTATTGCTACCAGCTGAGGTGACTAAGAATTGCAGAAGTCAGCAGAAAAATGACTAGAGATAATTAGCTTACATCAGCAGAAAACCTTAAAGGAGATACCACTGGAAAAGGGTATAAATATTGAACTCTCAAATAGGATAATCGATTCGCTGTAAAAGGGCAAAGCGATTCTCAGGCTTCAGAGGCAGCTCTTTAAGTCTACAACTCTTTGTATCTCGGGGATCAAAGGTACTATATTTGATTTTGGTGGATATCCTGAATAAGACTAAGAACTGTAAAACTGTAGCGAAGTTACGATTTGAGAATAAGGATCTCTGATAATAAGATTGTAAAGCTTTCTCTTTTTGGAACTGTTAATGTTGTGATTGACTCACCAACTGTAAATTACATGTCGGTTCTTTAATAAATTGATATATTTTTAGAATTGTCTCACATAATACTTCTGTATCAAACTCGCAAACTCAATCTCTGTACGCTCTTTGGTGAAGAGTTGCAGAATTCTGGGGGAGTTTTCCGGACCCTCATAATATCCGGAACGTTACAGTCTAGCTAAACTTATTAAAAGTGTTATCTGGAGGACGGTAACATTTTCAGGTTGTTCCTTTCCTTTAGGGAGAGATAGTCCGGATCTTTAGACCCAATTAAGCGTCTTTAGGATTCGGCTACCTCAAATTTTAGTTGAAAGTGAACGTCTGAGGAATACGCCTGATCCGGGGTAGCCCTAAAGGGGCTAGGACTAGTAATTATCCCTTCAAGGTATCCAGACTAACTCACTTTAATCTACCAGATAAATACCTTATCTCCATGATCTCTCTCATTTCATGTCCTTATACTAATTATTTTTAAAATATCGTTGCCATTAGTTTTGTTAAGCGAATTCTAAGTTCTATACAGCATTATATTATGTTATTTAATGATTTAACCTTCACTCGCTGTCTGTAGCTGTTTGTTATCAAAACTTAGTCAAAACTGCTTTTGACTATGCAGCTACATTTTGAACAAGTCTTAGCTTTTTTAGTTACCCAGGAGTAATTATGGGTAATATTATTTGGTCAATGGCTACACTTGAAGTTATACATATATGATTCTCATCTACTAAATATCTCTAAATATCAGCCTTTCGTACAAGTCCCCACCTTGAGGATGAAATGTTTTAAACATTGATTCCTTGACTACTTCAATCTATTCACTGACTAGCGTTGCTGCAAATTGGAGTCCTCTAATTGAGGGGAACGGAGTGCTTCTCAAATGAGGTTTTATCCCCCTTTTCATTATAGGCCTGGGTGCTAACTATGACACTCACAGGGGCCGACCACCTATCCTCATGGATGGAGGATACCCCGGGGTCTTCCCAACCATCATGTCGGCTGTGCTGATATGTCTTGCCTTCTAGTGCGTCCCAGTCTATCCTTTCTTCTCCGCCCACAGCTCCTATTGCTGCATCATACGATCTGGCAGTAACGGCCCTGATCTGACCCCTTACTTAAATTCAATTCACTGCCCCGCCTGGGGTATCCTCTGTTTCTTCTATCTTTCCTGATTTTACCCCACCTGGGGTCTCCTCTACGTTGCTTCGGATCTTCTCTTTCGGTGTGCTCAATTAATTTGTTAGTGCTGGTTAGTCTTAGGCATGAGTATACAATTGGCTTATGTATCAAAGTCTTACTACATAGTGTATACATATATCAAATACACTATCATTACAAGTTGGAGAACTACCAGAGCATGTGAAATAATATGAACGTAAGGGTGTGCTGATGTATTAAGCTCAATATCCCACCAGTGTGAGTTGTCCTCTATGCTGTCAATTTCAATATCTATTCTCGACTTGTCTTGCTCCAAAACATAAAAATGCTTTAGGGAGGAGTTCAGTCGCATCATGAGCTCACTGAAACCCTTAGACAACAGGGAATGTAGTATCCAAATTGTGCCACGTAATTGTGCAGCTCATACTTAAGTATCTCATTTATGTCAGTTTCACTTGAGCATAGGTTTTGATATGAGTAAAACGTGTTGGTTGATGGGACAGGTCCTGTTAGACCCGTAAAGCATGGTAGTTGCGGTAGTAGTGACACAGGAGGCACCACCAAAACCACCTCATACTGAATTCGTACTGGTTTTCCCATGCTCTGTTACCTACAAAACACCATTATTACAGTCACAGTTAAATTCAGTCTTACAATTATTTCAAGCGATATTACAGTTTAACATCTAATCAACAAATCATGGACTTAAAAGATTCTCCAGATCTCTCTTTTACTCGTATCCATCTTGTGGATAATTCCTACTAAACATGATTTCTACTTGGCCCTCAATTGTCCCAATCCAAATTCCATGTAACTCTCCACTTCAACTTCAATTTCAATCCCTCTAACAGGTACCAGTGTGTTTAACTCTATTCTGATTGTTCCATTAATTAGATAGTTTCTCGATGGAGTATATGTCGATGCTTTAAAAGTTGTCTCGCTCTCCTGAGCCACATTAACCATTTCATGTCTTGCTGTTGTCAAGTAACTGAGCATGTCTGAGACCCATACTTCAGTGCAAATTCAGCATACATTTCCAGATGGTAATTGTTTCATACGTAACGAATCACATTTGCACACTCATATCGGTATCTCCATATTGTGCCACACGTGCCATCCGATACAAGCTTTTCTCGAGCTTTCAGGTGATCTTATCAAAAGATTGTAGTCGTCTGGAGGTCTTTGTTCATCTTCCACCGCATGGTCCCGAGGTCTTGGATAGTGGCCGGACTATCAAATTCAGTTTTCTTAAAAAGTTCATTGTAGGCAGGGACACAAATGTCTCCAAGAGAAAGCTATCAATTTACTATTCTTAACTACACTTTCCTAACTTTCACGAGAAAGTTTGGAAAATTCTCAATTGGTGGTGTAATTCTCCTGTTTCTATCTCACACCCTCAATCACTTCCTCTCTCCATTTTACACATTCCATTAATTACCATTCATATCTCATTCATGAGCCCTGGAGGAACTTTACCGTCCAGTACAATATTTAAGATTGAAAACATAGATCAAACATTCTCACTTGGTCCAAGTTATTAACACTTTTTATTATCATTATTTTAGAGGATCTTTTATTCTCCCAAAAGTAACCCAATATATAGTGCCTGAGTCCATTTTGTTATTACAAAATTATCCCAAAATCCAAACAGCAGTACTGTTGAACTGACAGGTTTTGTCAATGTTCAATTTCATTTCTATCACTTTATCTTCCATTTCCAATTCCAGAAATGAGTGATTCCCAGGCTAGGTGGCTTACACAGTGTTTAAACATTAGAGACAGAAGTGCTGCAATTAGTTTACAAGGTAACTTTCATATAACAAAAGAAAGAAGAGAATCCATTGTGGCTCTACTTAGAGCCCAAGGGGTTAATTTATCAAATCATAATTTTCCTTCTGTCACTGTGGGGAAATTTTAACTTAAAATTAAGAAACTTATTTCAGGACCATAGGTTCTGTTTATTATGGTCGACCCTGACAGGGTAAAAGAGCTGGATTTAGTAGTGCACGTGCAGAGGGCTGGCTCATGAATGCTGATTTCCTGGAATACAAACTAAACCAGCAATGTTTTAGTGTAAATGTGGCTATTTAATAACTTTGGAGTGCAGTGACTGTGGTTATCTGGGCAAATGGAGCAGCCATTAGCCGAGAAGTTGGTCCTCACAGCGCCCGAAAAATGGAGGTATTGGGATTACTAAGGCCCCAGTATGGCGGGCAGGAAACGTGTGCACACTTCCGGCTAGAAGTGTGCTGCCCACCATATTACATAAGGGCAAAAATATACGTCCTTTACCCATGCCTGAAGTAGGCGTGAAGCCCTTTGAATATGTAAATAAGTGGCCTGAAGCCTGTTTGAGGTCACCTCTCTAAGATTTGTTTGTCCTGAGACATGGCGCGGGATGGACTCGGGGAAACCAAAGCTAGGCATCGCCTACTAGGTCCAACCAAGAAGGCAAATAACTTACCTGAATGTGGAGCCGTGAGGATGCACATGCCTTCAGACAGTGTCCCTCTGCACATGCCCCACAAGGCTTTATTCATGAGGAAAGGAACTGTGAGGCTGCACTACTGGAATGAAGCCTGATTAGATACAAGCATGGCTTGAATTTACAGCATTGTGACCCCAATTTTGCGCTCGGCGCTAATGCCTATCAGGACCCCACACTGAAGTGGAGCATTACAGTTTCTGCCCTGATACCCAAAGTTTGTTTCACCATGATCATTCTATTGGCAGGAAGTTGCTGGAAATATAAACTCATGTTAATTTTTTTCAATAGTATTTTGGTATTCTCACCCATTTGGTGTGGTGACTTAATAGGTATGTGTCTCGTTCTGGTGGTGGATTAGTGGGTAGCAGTGTGTCCACTTTGTCTGGAAAGATGATAATTTAAGCCTCATGCTAGCTAGTGGTGAGTAGACATCTCACTCCTGATAATCTAGGGAGATGGTTATCTGTCTAATCATTTGTGGCTAGTGTTTTGTACATTTTGAATCCCCATAAGAGAGGAAAGCACTTTCTCATGTGTCATACCAGCCGCCTTTACTTTGGTCTTTGGCTTCAGCGAACTTGAAGTCCAAATTGATCTAAATGCGCTTCCCAAGTAAAGAGTGAAGAGCATCAAGCCAAACACAACAGATGGAAAATACAGACCACAAACGTTTTAACGATCAGCCACTCAGCCTTGCTAACGACAGGCTGGCTTGAAAACAAGTAGCTTGCTGCTCTGGAAATAAATATAAAATTACAACTGTAGAAACCGCTGCCCAACGTGGTTCATATAAGGGCAGTGTCATGCAGATACAGGCATTCAGTTATGTCTGTAGGATAGTCTGCTTTACCTCAGATTTGTTGCTACTGGCGGTATACCAGAGTCAGCCTTCAGCTAAGATGTGGGAAGGCGGGTACAAGAGGGGTCCTTAGTTTTCACCTCTGCAGTGTTATTCTTGGAATTAAATACATCAGTGCACTGTTTGAGAATACTTTTCACAATCTCATATTTAATGGCCTAGCTTGTACATTACCAAACTTTCTTAATACTGTGCAGGACATTAACATTTCAAACATCCTGTGGCCAATAACGCAAGAATGAATGCAGCAGGAAAAGCACAGCCTCTCCAGATGCTTAAATATTTATTCATCAGGTTTATTTTGAATCACAGTTCAAATCATTTTTCTGCAACAAAAAAAGTTCGAGGGTTTCAAATTCAGCTCGCATAGGATCTGCTGTTCACAGACACAATTGAATTAATCATTTGAAGTGCTACAAAATATCTTTATCAGCAGTCATATTTCTCAACCTTTTTAAGAGATGATGGTCTAATATTCGATGGTGCAGCGCCCGTATTTAGGGTGACAATCAGGCGCTGCAGGGCCCAATGTGGTGTGCGCGCGCTCAGTCCGCACCGGATGTGCGCCCTACGCCATATTGATTATTGCACCTTTTAGTCGTCCAGGGTGCCTGCCTGAAACTGGCATTGGGCCCATTGACGTAAGAAAACTACTAGGCACTTGGTCTATGCGTTAAACAAAGCTTTAATCAACTGTTTTACAACATGGAGGTCTAGTTGTGTCCTTCACTAGTTCCTGTTAAGAATGTCCTGCGCAAGCTGGGCCCATGCCCGAGTATTTATACTCTCCCTGGACAGCGCCACCCGCAGGCCACTCAGTATTATTTCATAAGTCTTTCTTTCATGAATGACAGATTCATGTCACCCATTGCTTTTGTAAATTGGAGGCCTAATGCCTGTCTCAGGCCCCTTTTTGAAACTGGTTCTCGACTGGCTTGCAGCATGGGCCGTGCTGTGGTCAGTTTTCTCAGGTGCACGGCAGCCAAACCAATGGTCCTTCAAGGGACCCCTGGATGCTGCCACCCAAAAAGTGAGTTAAATTTTTTTTTACTTACCTGAGCACTCCTGCTCTTCCTCACTCCACAAGAAAACTACGGCCCGCGCTTAACCCCGCCTGATTGCCCCTCCTCCCACAGACTTACCATCGGCCCTCAGCCAGCCGATCTCACTCCTCTCCCACAACCAGCGAACTGCCTCTGGAGCCACGATCGGTGTTCGCAGTTTGAAGGTAATATACAAATGAGGCCAGCGGACCAATTGGCCGTGGTCCTGCCACCGGTCTCTTTAGGCACCTTCAGCATGTGCTGCACCCGGATTAAGCCCCACTTTGGGTGAGATCCAGTTTCTGGGCCGATGAGCGTTGAGACTGTGTAGTCAGGTCTGGAGTTACCCCCCAAGTTGTTTTTGCCCTATTTTTGGGCACACTGGGGGAAAAATTTGGTTGCTTTGCACCTCCCGTTAGCGCCCTAAGGGGCGCAAAGCAACTAGCGCCCGGGCGCAGTGATGTTTGCGCCGCTCCCGAAATTGACCAGACATTTTGCGGCGGCGCTAAACACTACCGCCAAGATCTCCTGCGCCCGCAGAGCGTGACATCAGTCGAGCGTGCAACGCCCCGGTAGCGCCCCAGACCGGATATTGAGTGGCGCCCCCTGCCTTACCGCCTGCCGCTAGCAACGACAGGTTGAGGGGAGCATTTTGCAGTCGGGAAGGGACTGGGGGAGTGCTTTTTAAGGGCGACCGCTTCCTGCCTTTTTTTGTCGGCGACATTTTTGCACCACGCATTCTGAGAGAGAGAGAGACTTCTGGAGAGATTCAACGCTGTGTGAAGGAGTTTTGGGTACTGAGCAGCACTTTGCAGGTTCATTTTGATTCGACTTTCCTTGTAGCAATTTAGAAGAGACTATGGGGGCTGCACTCTGAGCTCTTTCCTTGGGCCTCTCCATTGTTCTTTCCAGTAGATTTGATGTACAGGTCTCTCCAGGCCAAGATTCAAGGCTGCAATGAGCAGGGTGTGGATGGAGAGCAAGATCAACCCTCCCCTTTAAGAACTGGCCGGCGGCAGTGTGTCTGTGTTCCATTGCTGACTGACATCACATGAGCTTCGCCAGCGCTCTGAGGTAGCGCCTCGCTCCTCGGCGTTAGCGCCTTAAGAGAGGTGTGTAGTGCCTTATTTAGCGCTCCAATCACCTCCAGGGGCGATAGAAGCCAAGTTTGCAGTCGGAGGCGATAATTAACGACAGGCGCTAAACTTTGCGCCCGGCCGATAATTGCGCCCCAAACGGGGCGATACCGAATTTCTCCCCCACTGGGTTTTAACTTACTACTGATGGTACATTAACCTGTGTCACTTAACCTGTGCAGATGATGTGTGCTGGTGATGGTAAAAGATGGAAGATAGCAGCACAAGCCACAGAAGACACTTACATAAAGAAAAAAGAAAGACTTGCATTTATATAGCACCTTTCACAACCACCGGATGTCCCGAAGCACTTTACAGCCAATTAAGTACTTTTGAAGTGTAGTCACTGTTGTAATGTAGGAAACACAGCCAATTTGTGCACAGCAAGCTCCCATCAGCAGCAATGTGAGAATGACCAGATAATCTGCTTTTGTTATGTTGATTGAGGGATAAATATTGGCCAGGACACCGGGGAGAACTCCCCTGCTCTTCTTCGAAATAGTGTTATGGGATCTTTTACGTCCACCTGAGAGAGCAGACAGGGCCTTGGTTTAGTGTCTCATCCAAAAGACAGCACCTCCGACAGTGCAGCACTCCCTCAGTATTGCACTGGAGTATTAGCCTAGATTTTTGTGCTCAAGTCTCATGGAGTGGGACTTCGACCTACAACCTTCTGACTCAGAGGTAAGAGTTCTACCCACTGAGTCACAGCTGACATGAGAAGAAAGCTTCAGCGCCAATTTTACAAGACACTGCCAATGGTGCCGAGCCTTGCTGTGGGCAGGCTTTGGAAAAGTAATTGGCTGCATGAACATATGAATGCTGAATTTTCTTATCTGTGAATTTGTTGGGCAAGATGAAGCTATGCTTCAAGCAACTGTAAGCCTCATTTCACTTGAATAATTATGTTCATTAGGCCCCTCACAAATGTAATAAATTTTTACTGTGCTTCACCCTAGCTATATAAAGTCGATGCTTAACTATTGGCTTGGCCTGCTTTTGTGCAATGCTTAAACCCACTCAACTGAGTCAAACAATTTTGCAAGACAGGCAACCTTGGGAACTGAACTTGTGAGCCTTCTATCAAGGGTTAAAGAGCTTTTGTACTTGAACTGAATCATGCCCATTACATACGGATGACAACTATTATCTAGTTTTGAATACAGTACAAAGAATGACCGGAAAACAACACTGAAACGTAATGCAGTATAATTGAAGTATTGAATGTATTTGAAGCCTCACAATTATGCAAATTCAAGAAAGCAGGAGGAGCCTGATTTGTGCACCAGTAACTGCGCGTCATGCGAGTGAAACAAGTTTGTAGGTGCAAGTGATTGAGCTGAGGATGGAAGAGAAGAAACTTCTTTACCCAGAGAGTGGTGAGAATGTGGAACTCGCTACCACAGGGAGTAGTTGAGGTGAATAGTATAGATGCATTTAAGGGGAGGCTAGATAAGCACATGAGGGAGAAGGGAATAGAGGGTTACGCTGACAGAGTTAGATGAGGAAAGACGGGAGGAGGCTCGAGTGGAGCATAAACGCCGGCATGGACTGGATGGGCCGAATGGCCTGTTTCTGTGCTGTATAGCCTATGTAATCCTATGCAATCCTATGTAAATAATGAAGCTGAAATGCTTTTCTTAAAAAGAAATTGGATTATATTTCTGATTCTGTAAATGGCTTCTTTGCAAATTTCCATCTGGTTTAATATCCCAACTATTTACTTGTGAAACAAGTCTTTACAAGCCAATGAACTCAACTCACTGTATCAGATTGCCTTAAGCCTGATTCCTTACTTCAGTCAACTGGAGTAAGGTATGGAGTGGTCAAATTACTTAGCACATACTAGACAGCGAAAGCAAGAAATAGTTTCTCTTTTGCTTGGGGCTACGTAAAGCTTTTACTATACATAACTGTCAAGTCATTGGAATGTTCCTTATGCATATGCATACCGAACTGTGTTGATTTCTAATTTTCTGTCCCAGGGGAGGGCCCAAAGCTATCACGCAGTAAATATATTGTACGCTACTGATGGGGATTGGTTTTCAAACCTCGAGACTATACCTGCAAAATCTAGCATGCTTGTTGATCACTGATGAGAGTGGGGTAATTGTAACTTTTGGTGTAAAGCAGGCGATATCGGATCACCTGCTCCGTTATACACCTGCCTGATTTTTCTTTCCACAACTGAAAGAACCAACAGGCGGGGTGTATAATGGACGGCCGATCCGATATCTCCTGATTTACACCATCACCATCACTAGTTAAAATTACCCCCAGCGAGAGGTTGTTCTAAAAGCAAACCTCTGCATTTGGATTCCCTCAATCGAGATAAAGGAGCAGCTCTGGAAGGGATGTGAATTCCATTCAGGTTGGATGCTATTGGATAGGAAGCTACAGCTTCAGCTCATTAGTTGGGACAACATTGTCTGAAATTTTAAATGGCTCAACTTTTCTTGGCACAGAAATGAACGGCTTCAGAAGGAAGCTGTGAATAGATGGAGGGCGCGAGTCTAGGTGGGGTGGAGGAACGAAGGGATCTAGGAGTACAAAGACACAAATCTCTAAACGTTGCGACACAGGTTAGCAAGGCCATAAAAAAAAAGTAAACCAAGCACTAGGCTTTATTTCTAGAGGGATAGAATTGAAAAGTAGGGAAGTTATGCTAAACTTGTATCGAACCTTGGTTACACCACACTTGGAGCACTGCGTACAGTTCTGGTCGCCATATTATAAAAAGGAGATAGAGGCACTGGAGAGGGTGCAGAGAAAATATACAAGGATGATACCAGAAATGCGAGGGTATACCTATCAGGAAAGGATGTACAGGCTGGGTCTCTTTTCTCTTGAAAAAAGAAGGCTAAGGGGTGACCTAATAGAGGTCTTTAAAATTATGAAAGGTTTTGATAGAGTGGATACAGAGAGAATGGGCCAAAAATTCATCCCGCGACGCGAGAGTACGCACTTCGCGTATTCTCTCTCCAATTGCCGGTTTTCTGCATGCCCTGCGCATGCACTGAAAACCGGCAATTGGTCTTTTGAAAAGGGGGCGGTTCCTCAGTGCATCGCGTGCGCGCTACAGGCTGCGCGCACGCTGTGCACTTCATGCTTTGGACGCGCAGGTAAGGACGGAAGATTTTAGAAATGGAAAAAGGAGGAGTAAGACCCACTTTTAACAAGGTAAGTAGTGAATTAAGTATTTTTTTGAATTTTTTTTAACAGGTATATCTTTTTTAGAGACTTTAAAGACAGGTAAGTTTATTTTTATAACTTTTTAAAAGATTTTAAATTTTTTCAAAAATTTAATTTTTTATTTAAAATGGTTAATTTATGTAACTATACTTATTTTATTAATGTGATGGGTTTTTTTTTAATTTAATTGAGGTTTAGCTGTTATTTTGGGGGGGTGTAAGATTCATAGATTTTACAGCACGTATGTGAAACTTATGAATGGAAGATGGTGTGCTGCCATTGGCTCTAACTGAGTCACGTGATCCCACAGCTCGCACGAATTCACTACGCCGGTGGGATACGCAAGCAGTGCCCAGCTGATGTCTGGAACATCAAGTTCGTGCGAGCTGGATCTGAAAAAGCACAAGCGGAGTGAGAGACCGCGGGGAAGCCTTACCCCCGCGGGAACAGAGCGAGATCAATTTCTGGGCCAATGTTTCCACTTGTGGGGAAGAACATAACTAGAGGCCATCAATATAAGATAGTCATCAAGAAATCCAATAGGGAATTCAGAAGAAACTTCTTTACCCAAAGAGTGGTGAGAATGTGGAACTCGCTACCACAGGGAGTGGTTGAAGCGAATAGTATAGATGCATTTAAGGGGAGGCTAGACAAGCACATGAGGGAGAAGGGAATAGAGGGTTATGCTGATAGATTTAGATGAGGAAAGATGGGAGGAGGTTCGTGTGGAGCATAAATGCCGGCATGGACTGGTTGGGCCGAATGGCCTGTTTCTGTGCCGTATATCCAATGTAATCCTATGATTTAGGGTTGAATCGATATCTTGTTTTGTAGACACCATTGATTTCCTCCATTGATTTCCTCAATGCTAAAAAAAGACACCAAGATTTGATTAAGTTAAACTTATTTCTTTGCTAACACTCGCATCATTTTATATAAATGAACAGACAGGCTGTATTATAGTGGTTACATTTGGATGTCTTCTAGACTTTGGACAGACATTTGTATTTTAAGGAACATTTTGATGCAATGTCTATTTTCTTTCAGCTATTCAGCATAAAATAGTACAAGTCATTACTCCTACTGAGCATTTTGTGTGACCAAATTTTGTGAAACTTTCCAAACTTTGCACAAAATGCGGCACTATCCATTCTATGTTAATGCACAAACACATAGAATGTTTGCTTGCTGGACTGCAGTTCATCCCTATGTGTTGCCAAACCAAAAAGGAGAAAAAGAAATCTGCAAAAATCATCTGTTTCCAAATTCTGATATAAAAGCCCAACCCCTGCCCTCCAAAACAAAGTTACATTTAAGATGCACAAAAATAGTAAAGCACAATTAGAAAAAAAACACACAAATACAAAACTAACAATTTCTTCTAAATATAAACCGGCTGTAAACTAGGGCAGTATTTATAACTTCATCTGCATATCCTCATAGGCCCCTCGCTCAACTGCATCCTGCAAACTGTAACTTCCACTCTGTTTAAATCCATTGCCCTGGACCTCTGAGAACAACAAGTTCTTAAGTTTGACAGTGATTTGATGTTGCTAGGGAAGTTACTGTATCAAAAAGTGAAGAACAACAGCCTATTGCGCTCAGACCCGAATGTGGAGTGGAATTTCCAATTGGTGCAGAATGGACATGCTCGGGGTGCTGGGAGATTGCACTGGGAGTCCTTTGGAAGAATTTCTTTTACCAAAACCCCACTGAACTTACATTTTGTGCAAGAGCACCACTTTAATAATCAATCTTTTATGTAAATTAGATTTAAATAAGATCCCATTCTTTGCAACAGGATCGCGAAGTGCAACCAGCCTGCTGACTTACAGTGGCCATTAAAAATCAGAGATATTCTGGTCTTCCAAGAAATTACTTGATTACAGCAACAGAAATTTGCTGAAATGGCTACTGCACATTGTACTCCTCTCTGCTTCATTTTTTTGGAAGTGAAAGCAGAGCTGCCAGAGAAGTGAACGTATGCAGCTGTGTTTACAGACCCAAGCACACCTACTTGGAAATGTCTGAAGTGACTGCCTTTGCAGGCTGAGGATCATCAGGGAGTCAGGCCATATGCTGACCACAAAGATGGCACAGATAGTGGCAGTCAAAGTTGCCGTCACGTTGAACTTTTACGCCACCAGCTCCTTCCAAGCTACTGCAGGCAGGAAGCATCTACATCATCAGTCAATGTGTAGTGCACAAGTGCATCAAGCAGGTCATTGGTGCTTGGTTTACCAGATCAATGCCTTCATCACTTCAGTGGAAATGCAATAGCAGAATGAGAGGTAGTGTAATACTTTCATCTGGCAGTATTTTCCAAATGTCCAGGAGTTTATTGATGGAATCCATGTAGCTATCCAAACCTTAAACACAATACCACAGTGTTTAAGGAGCGCAAGAGTTTTCCACGCCGTCCATGTCCAGGTGCTCTGTGACCAGCAGCACAGGATCATGCAGGTTAATGTCCACATCCCAGGCAATACTCACAAATGTTTTATTCGATGGGAATTCTATGCTTGATTTATTTGACTGAGAAGGTAGACTTGAAAGATGCTCCATAGGACATCAAAGTTACCCTATTCAGATGTGGTTAATGATACCCTTGAGCGAGCAATGGACAGAAGCTAAACGCAGCTACAATGGTATTCGTGCATTTACCAGGGTTACAATTGAATAAGTTTTTGACAGTACTTCTGAAACATGGATAGATCATGGGCATCTTGCAGTGCAGCCCAGCTAGGGCCATCAAGACCACTATAGTCTGCTGCACGCTCCAGTTTTGCCATCCAAAGGGAAGTAACCATGGAGAACGTGCAGGAAGTGATAACCATGCATGCACAGGTAAGGCAAGATCAGGACACTGGCAATGAATCAGAAGATGTTACCACTGGAAAAAACTTTAGCACTAAGGAGCCCAGCAAAACTGAGGTCAATGGGGGTCAAAAGGAAATCTCTCCATAGGCTGAAGTCATACCTGACACAAAGGAATATAATGGTTGTCACAGGTCAGTCATCACAGTCCTCAGGGAAGTGTTTTCAGCCCAACAATCTTCAGCTGCTTCATCAATGACCTTTCCTCCATCATAAGGTCAGGCCTGGGGCTGTTTGCTGATTATTCCACAGTGTTCAGCTCCATTTACAACTCTTCCAGTAATGAAGCAACCCAAGCCAGCCTACAGCAGGACCTGGACAACATCCAAGCTTGGGCTGACATGAAGCAAGTAACATTTGTGCCATGTAAGTGCCAAGTAATGACCATTTCAAACAAGAGAAAGTCCAACCATCTCCCCATGACCTTCAACAGCACCACCATCGCCAAGTCCCCCACTATCAATATCTTGGGGATCTGCATTGACCCCAGACTAAACTGCACCAGCCATATCAACAGCATGGATACAAGACCAGGGTAGATGTTGGGTACAATGTGATGAGTGGCTCTTGACCCTTCATACCCTCTCCATCATTTACAGGGCTTACTTCCAAAGTGTGATGGAATACTCACCATTCTCCTGGATGGATGCAGCTGCAACAACACTGAAAAAGCTTGTCACCATCCAGAACAGTGCAATTTTCTTGATTGGCACTCCTATCACCAGCTTCAATATCCACTCTATGCATCGCTGACGTAATGTGGCTGCAGTATATACGATCTACGGGATGCACTGCAACAATTCACAATGGTTACTTCAACAGCACATCTGTCCCCTGCAACCTCTACCACCAAAAACGACAAGAGCAGCAATGTTGTGGGAACACCATCACCTCAAGTTCCCCTCCAAGTCACATGCCATCCTGACTTGGGACATACATGGTCAGTCCTTTATTGTCATTGGGCCAATATCCTGGAATTCTCTAGCTAATGAATCAGAAGATTTTACCGTTGGAAAAATCTTTAGCACGAAGGAGCCCAGCAAAACTGAGGTCAATGTGAGTGGAGGGTCGATGAGGGTAGTGTATTTGATGTAGTATACTTGGATTTTAGCAAGGCCTTTGACAAAGTTCCATATGGCAGGTTGGTCAAAAAAATAAGAGCCCATGGGATCCAAAGGAAAGTGGCAAGTTGGATCCAAAATTGGCTCAGTGACAGGAAGCAAAGGGTAGTGGTCGACGGGTGTTTTTGTGACTGGAAGGCTGTTTCCAGTGGGGCTCCACAGGGCTCAGTACTATGTCCCCTGCTTTTTATGGCATATATCAATGATTTAGACTTCAATGTAGGGGGCATGATTAAGAAGTTTGCAGATGATACAAAAATTGGCCATGTGGTTGATAATGAGGAAGATAGCTGTAGACTGCAGGAAGATATTAATGGACTGGTCAGGTGGGCAGAAAAGTGACAAATGGAATTCAATCCAGAGAAGTGTGAGGTAATACATTTGGGGAGGGCTAACAAAGGCAAGGGAATACACAATAAATGGTAGGATACTGAGAAATGTAGAGGAACTGAGGGACCTTGGAGTGCAGGTCCACAGATCCCTGAAGGTAGCAGGACAGGTAGCTAAGGTGGTTAAGAAGGCATACGGAATACTTTCCTTTATTAGCAGGGAGGTTATGCTTGAACTGTATAAAACACTAGTTAGGCCACAGCTAGAGTACCGCGTACAGTTCTGGTCACCACATTACAGGAAAGATGTGATTGCACTAGAGAGGGTACAGAGGAGATTTACGAGGATGTTGCCAGGACTGGAGAATTTTAGCTATGAAGAAAGATTGGATAGGCTGGGGTTGTTTTCTTTGGAACAGAGGATGCTGAGGGGAGATTTAATTGAGCTGTATAAAATAATGAAGGGCCTCGATAGAGTGGATAGGAAGGACCTATTTCCCTTAGCAGAGAGGTCAATAACCAGGGGGCATAGATTTAAAGTAATTGGTAGAAGGATTAGAGGGAAGTTGAGGAGAAATGTTTTCACCCAGGGGGCGGTGGGGGTCTGGAACGCACTGCGTGAAAGGGTGGAAAAGGCAGAAACCTCTTGGATGTGCACTTGAAGTGCCGTAACCTGCAAGGCTACGGACCAAGAGCTGGAAAGTGGGATTAGGCTGGATAGCTCTTTTTCGACTGGCGCAGACACGATGGGCCAAATGGCCTCCTTCTGTGCCATAAATTTCTATGATTCTATGAACAACATTGTGGCAGCACAGTCAGCACAAGGACTGCAGCAGTTCAAGAAGAAGCCCCGTCACCACCTTCTCGGGGCAACTCGAGATGGGCAATAATGCGGTCTTACCAGCATTCACTACATCCCCAAAAACAAATAAAAAAAGCCAGCAAGAGTAGTACACCAAGTTCTTGGAGAAGAGACCTTCACTTAAATAACTTGAACCTCCTACGTGAATAGTCGTGTTCACATGTGGACTATTCTGCAACATTGGCTTACATTTTCACTTTTGGCATCTTCAGGGTGGAAAATCTTGTCCTTTGATGAAGGATATCATAGAAAGAAAGGAACAGAAGTTGGCCATTCAGCCTCTCGAGTCTGTTCTGAACCTCTGGAGAGGATGCAAAGGAGGTGGTCAGGATGGTAGCAAATTTTAGAACTCTTACTTATGAGAATAAACTGCAAGCCTTAGGATTATTTCCTTTGGAAAAATGCAGGCTTAGAGAAAATAAATATAAGTTTTTAAAATGATAAAGTGTGGATACAGTCTGATTAATTTGGTTATTTATAGAGATGGTGGGGCTAGATTTCTTGGCTCTATAATCTGCAGCAAAGAGGCTAAGAAGTACCTCTTTTCACAGTCATTGCCCTCTGCACCAAACTTTTGAAAAACATAGTGAGCTTTGAGTCTCTGCAACCCTTTAAAAGGGAACTTGACAAACTTTGAGGGAAGAAAAGGACATTTCCAGTTATAGGCGATAAGTTGCGAGTTAGTTGAGATTGTGATGAGTGTTGCAGCCACTGTCTCCTGAACTTTGCTTTGTTGCATTGGGTGGGGGGCGGGTAGCGTGGATTCTTTTACCTGAATTGACCACTGTTTCTTTGTCCCTTCCAGGGGATGGCCTTGCTGGGAGGTGGGTATTTTCTGGTCCCAACATATTCTTTCACAACACGGTTTGGTCATAAATTTATTACATGACGAAACAGTGGATGATTTTGCACCATCAACTGATGATGGGACAAGCTTGATGGGCCCAATGTCTTTGCTCGTCCTTTTCATACGTTCGTATTTTACTATTTATAAGTAAAGATATTAGTCTCTTTAATCTGTAAAGCTGGTCTGTGAGGTACTATCTGTAATGTATTATCACATGGTTTGTCACATGGTTTAGTATGAGCATGCTCAGTTCGCTCTGGCCTAGTAAAGCAAGCACATTGACTAGCAACTCATCCTGTCTCTGTCCTTCATTTGTTCTACCCACATATATTACACTATCTATCAATTGAAAGTGAAGTGGATTGTCTAGCATGAGACTATTCAAACCCAGTAAGCAGATTACTGCAACTGGAGTAACATTTAGCCCTAAGGTATGCACCTCTGTAAGGACAGAATATAGAAAAAATACAGCTTCTGGATCATGGTGGACAAGGGTTGTCTATAGGAACTGCTGTTATATTATGCAGAGAAAATATGGTACGAAAATCCCCAAAATTGTGACAGTGAGTGTGCTTCTGAGGACGTAGTACTGGTTCTAATTGTGCTTCATTTTTCCCCTCCTTCTTGCCCCCAGAAATGAAACCCTCTGTTATCACGTACTGACCTTTCATGTGCTGGCCCATTGTGTACTGACCTATTGTGCAATGATCTGTCCTGCACTCAGAAATCTATTGGGCACATTGAGAACAGGTGACGTGTAACCAATGAAAACGGGTAAGTTCGAATGTCTCTCAAAGCTGGGAATCAAAGTGAAAATATTTTGGTTGGCAGTCAAATGCTGGAATAACTTAGAATTCCTCAGCACCCCATTGCAGTCCATTTTCGTAATCCTTTAACATTCCTCTTTATTTCTGTACTGCCCTGGTGTTTGGAGGGGATTCGGACTGAAAATGACATTTTAAACACTGCTGTGTTACACCATGGACAAATGTGAGATCGGTTCAGGAATGGATTTTGGAAGCATGTGAAAATTATATATGCACACTTTCACATTAAACGTCTTCTGGTTGCAGACTCTTAGGGCTGGATTTTGCCAGCCCTGAGGAGGTGGGTATGGAGGCGGGACTGCCGGTAAAGTTGCAGAAAGTGGGGACGGCTGGCAAACCCACCCCCATCCCGCCTCCGTGCCCTTTTGCCAGGAGGCGGGAAGCCGTCCTGACCTGGGTCCCGTCTCCTCGAGGCAGGAAAGGGATTAAATCCTTTTAACTGCCTGTTAACAGGCAACCTTGGAGAACCCCGCCGGGGTGGAGGAGTCGAGGAGGAGGTCTGCGGGGGTCGGAGGGGTCTGAAAGTGAGATGTAGAGGTGAGTGATGGGTGTAAGTGTGGAGTGGTAAGTATGTAAGGTGAGTGTAAATTGTTAAAAAATGTTCACTTACCTTTGTTTCTGCCTGCAGCCTTCATCCGCTCTGGATCGGGAGTCCTGACATCTTCCTTGTAGATTTCACAGACTGGCTGTTGGATCCTCCAAACCAACAGTCATCTGAAATCTACAAAGTAGAAAGGTTTGATGAGTCCTGAACACAGGGCTCATCAAACTACGCAGAATGTCTGTGTTTGACAGCTTCACAGTGCTGTCAAATGCTGACATTTCTTCTTTCAAGAAATCTTGACAGATGGCACGTCAGACGTGCTCTATCAGTGACTTCCCCCTAAGTGGCCTGCTGAGCCCTCAGGGTGGGCTTAACGAGGTCAATCAGGGGAAGATCCAGCTGGTTGGCCAGAAGATGATGGAGGCGGGACTAAGACCCGACAAGCTGCAGTCCCGCCTCATACTCGTCTCCATTCACAAAATCCAGCCCTTAATGTGAATTTTTTTTATGGCAACTCTGGTGCCTTTCTGATACACAGAGGTCCTTGAGAACATACTTCAGCATACTTATACTAGGTAAATATACATTTATTGGGAAACTGTACTTAGGAAAGAATAGTGTCAGCAATTGAGTGCTTGCTTAATCAGGCAAGTATTAAAATTGAGACAATTCAAAGCTAGGTCCCCACCATTGGGGAGCGATTTTGCCAGCCCTGGGGAGGCAGGTTGGAGGCGGGACTGCCGGGAAAATGGAAAAATCTGGGGGCGGGTACCCATCCCGCCCCCAACCTGCCTCCGTGTCATCTTCCCAGGAGGCAGGTACCCGACCCGCGCCGGGTCCCGTCTCCTGGAGGCGGGAAGGGGATTACAGCCACTTAACTGCCTGTTAACAGGCAGTTAAGAGGATTATCCCCATTTTTCCACCAGAGGTGAGGGCTGTCCGACGTCGGGAAACCCCGCCAGGGTCACCGATGCGAGCAGTGGGTCGGAGGGGGTCGGAGGGGTCCAAAAGTGGAGGTAAGTGATGGGTGCAAGTGTGGAGAGGTAAGATGTGAGGTGAGTGAAAAGTGATAGAAAATGTTTACTTACCTTTGTTTCTTCCTGCAGGCTTCAACCATTGGGAACCGGAAGCTCCGGCATCTCCGCGGCAGAGATGACAGATGGCTGCTGCATTCTCCGATGCAACAGCCATCTGGGGGGTGATTTTGCCAATGGGGGCGCGTTGGAGGCGGACTGCTGCTTGTCGGGTTTTAGTCCCGCCTCCATCGACTAGTGGCCAACCCACGCTATTTTCCCTTGATTGACCAAAGGAAACTTCTCTCCCCCTCCCCCATGAGTAATAACCCAAACTCCCAATAACTGGGCTCCCCTGCCCCAAGTTCCCCAACTCCCTCCCATGAGACCCACCTGAGATGCCTCCCCATGATTTACCTTGTTACCGGTGACCGTTCCTTTGGTGCCAACTGGCGGCCTCCTGCTGCCCGAAACTCCGCTCCCGCCTGCTGGCCAGCTGCTGCTTTCCAGCCGTTTCATTGACCAGCGCCATGTAGATAAAGCTCGGGAGTTAAAATCGCCCGGGTCTAACACTGCCGAGATTGGGGTGGGTTGGTGCCTCCCTCCCTCCTCACCTACCCGATTCCTATTCCTGGTTAAAATCAGAGCTACTGTTCCTGAAGCTTGTGTTGCGTTTTGTTGGAACAGTGGAGAGGGAAATAATGTGGTGAGTCACAGGAAACTCAGTGTCACACTTACAGACAGAACAGAGGGGTTTGGCAAAATTATCAGCACGTCTGAGTTTTATCTCATGACTGTAAAGGAGACCACACCATAAGCAGTGAATAACCATGAACTAGATTAGAGAAGAACATGTAAATTGCTGCCTCAAATGGAAGGAACGTTTTGGGTCCTGGACATTTGGTGTGGGAATAAGTGAATGGACAGGTGTTCTATTTCCTGTTGTTGCATGGGAAGGTGCCAGAGAAGGGGCAGCTGGAAGCTGGGATGGTGGGAGAATGAACCAGAGTGTCATGGAGGGAAAGATCCCTCCAGAAAGCGGACAGAGGAGGGGAAGATGTGCTTGGTGATGGGGTAATGTTGTAAATGAGAGAACATGATCTGTTGAATGCGAGGGTTAGGTGAGGACAAGGATACCTTGCCACAGTTGTGAGAGGAGAGGGAGAGGGTCAGGTCAGAGGCACGGGAAATGGAACAGACACAGTCAAAGGTCCAGCTGAGGACAGCGGATGACTTTCAGAAGCTCGGTGAGTCAGCAGATCGCACCGAAATGGAGAAACTGGGAAAAGGAATGGAATCTTTATAGGAAGCTGGGTGGGTAAAACATACTCCAGGTAGCTGTGGGAGTCAGTGGGCTTGTAATCATTCTGTAGAAAGCCCATTGCCAAAGAGGGAGAGCGAGAAAGAGAGATACCAACAGAGATGGACAGAGACAGAGAAATCCAGGAATGGAATCGAAGAGTTGGAGATGGACCACGTAAAGGTGAAGGTTGGGTGAAAATTGGAAGCATAGTTGATGACATACTCAAAATCACAGTGAGAGCAGGAAGCAGCGGCATATTTCCTGCATCACTTCTGCTGGATGCCGGGAGCACCTCGATAACACTGGACATTGAGAATGCCTGTATACAACAGGTGACTAACTTTGTTAGGCCACACGGTAGAAAACTTAAATGGTCACAGCAGGCACTTAAATGGATTGAGGTGCCACTGGTGGACATTTTTATTTCTGGATGCCTGGCCCTTTAAGCTGCTGCAAGCTTTGAAATCCTGCAACAACAGCTATTTCCCATGCAGCGCCCCCAGACCCCCCTCCCCCCGGCCCGCCCCACTCCATCAATGGTGAGTTCCCAGTCGGAGATAGCAATACCTCTGGGAGCCCGCCTACATTACTTACATGAAGCCGAGCTTGGAATATCTGCCACGTCACTTGCACAAGCAGAAATCCTGCTCTGGCACATTTCCACCCAGCACTGAAGGGGAAAAGCCAGTCCGCAGAGTGTCTCTTTTCAAGTGCCAAGGGAAAGATTTAATTGCATTTCAGCTGAAAGTAGCTCCCAGTACATGTTTAAAATGCTGACCTTTACAGGGTATCTCAGCAAAGCCCAGGCATAGTTCTAAATCCTGACTGTACAACTTAAAATTCCTCCTGTTCAAACAAACCATCCAACTCAGCTATGCTAAGTTGAAAAGATAATGGAAGGTACAGCAGTCTGTTCAGGGAGCTGCAGGCGCCAAGGCTTGGGGGAGGGGGAACAGCCACAGCTTATCTGCAGTTAGCAAAAGAAATTCCCCTGAGCATCTCTTGGTTGCTTCCACGACTGACTGGCAGCCCCTTCTGGTACACAGACGAAGCGAGTTGCGCTGTATTCTGCTGTTAGTAATGCGTGGCAGTAGGTGGGACCAGCTGCAATATCTGGTCTTCACAAGAGCTATTTGCTGGCACAGCTTGTAACGCTGCTGCCGAGGACTGGCGACGTTTCACGTTTGGAATCGCTGTTCATGCCATATTATTAGTTTTTTTTTAATTGTTATGCAGGGTTTGAAGGAAATGATAATAGAAAGGTCCCTGTGGCTGAGGTACACAGGAAGATTGCTCGCACCCGTGGAATGTGTACGGAGCCAGAGGGGTCATTTCAATTTCAGTGGGGATGTAAAACTGGATCGGCTGCCTGTTATACACCGCATCCGATGGAAAGGAAAATCAGGCGGGGTGTATAACAGGCCACTGAAGTTGAAAATCCACTGCCTCCCCCACACCCCACCTAGAGTCATCTGGAATGGGAAAGAAAGAAGGTTTAAGATTTTTGTTTTTAAATGTTGCTGTGGCCGGCACTTAACGTGAGCAGAAAAAAACTGGTTGGGAGAGATGACAGTGTTTTTATTTTCTATAGTCCTAAAACAGTATGTTTAAATGGGTTCAGTTTTTATGTGCCCTTATCAATAAGGAAGAACTATTAACAGATGATGTACTGCAGCAGAAAGCCAGAAGTGCAATCAGTTGAAATCAAGCTCTTTCGGCCCGCGACACTGCCCTGGACACCAAGCAGTTGAAACTCCTTCCCTGTGGCAAAACATCGCCACTCTGCTCAGTGTCAGTGTCAGTCCAGACAAGCCAGCTGGAATCAGGAAATCACCACGGAGGGAACTAAGGGCGAGAGCATATACATCATCACATCTGTGGCGCACTGAACTGAACCTTATATTTGTGTCTACATTTTCCTCCCAACCCTTTCCTCGGGCACACAGTGTATACCTATTCTTAACTGAAAGGGTAAATGGGACAACTTTTTTTTTTAGATCTTAGCCGTTCGTAAGTGGATAAGGAGAGCCCAGGTTATTTTGATGTCTGAGAAAGTGTCTCCCTTTCACATGCAGTCTCTCTATGATGGCCTGGCTGACTGTCTGAGGTAGCCTTTGAAAATGTTAATTTGAAAAAGAAATGATGTATTTAATCGATGTTTAATAATGGCTATACATCTATGTACCTGAGACCATGGTTGTCTCACATACCTGCACTGATCCCACTGCTTTCCTACGGTTTATCATCTTAACCTGCTCATTTGAGCAGACGAGGGGGACATCCGCCCATGGCAGCTGGTTCCTTCGTTAAATATGCAGATTGGGCTCCGATGACATCATCGGAGCTTGACCACAATTTTAACCGAGGGCCTGCGAGGGGAAGCCCAACCTTAAACCAGGGCCGGGAGGCCCAGAAAGGTAGGGGTCCATTTTAAATCGCACCCCGCACCACGCCTCTCCCCCACCCCCCTCACTTCCGGAAGGAACATTGAATTCCCGACAAGTCCCTGCCCCCCGCCATCTTAACTCACCACTGTGCAGGCAAGGGCCGCCCCCCCCAGTAGGCAGGAGCCTACTTTACATTGAAAATGCCATTTTAACTAAAAAATTCAGGAGGCCTGCACAGAGGCAAACCTGGCAGCAGGACCTGGCAGAAGTCAGCGGTGTGCCTGGAGGAGGCCAAGGTAGTTATATAAGTCTAACTTTTCAGAAGATTGAAGGATCCGGAGTGCTCCCCATGACTCCCAAGGGGTCCTTGGATCTCCCTAGTCTTGTGCCTTGCCTCTCCCTCCCAGTGTCATCACCTGCTATCAACGCCCCAGCCCCAGCCCCACCTGGGAACGGTAGCATAGTGGTTATGTTACTGGGCTAGTAATCCAGTAGGCTTGGCCTAATGATCCATGAGGCATGAGTTCAAATCCCACTATGGCAAATTTATAATTCACTTAAATAAATCTGGAATAAAAAGCAAGTATCAGTAATGGTTATCAGATTGTTGTAAAAACCCAGCTGGTTCACTAATGTCTTTTAGGGAAAGAAATCTGCTGTCCTTACCTGGTCTGGTCTATATTTGACTCCAGAACTACAGCAATGTGGTTGACTCTTCACTGCCCTCTGAAATGGCCTAGCAAACCACTCAGTTGTACCAAACCGCGACAAAGAAGTATACTACGGACTGCAGCGGTTCAAGAAGGCCGCTCACCACCAACTTCTCGAGGGCAATAAATGCTGGCCTTGCCAGTGACGCCCACATCCCATGAACGAATTTAAAAAAAAACCCCAGCACTGACCTCATGCTGGGTACTGTTCTCTTCGGTCCTCAGTGTCCTCGGGCTCCCCACCCAATTTTTGCTCTTGCCCTCCGGCCTTGATGTCATCCTGTCGGCTTCAGACGATGCTGCAGTATTCAAATGAGGCCTCAGGAATTAAGATGGCCCAGGCCTCACACTGAAGTCTCCATGGGGTGGGGGGGTGGGGAGTTTGCATCTTGCCTCCAAATGTGCCCAGAGTTAAAATTAACCCAAGTTATTTTTTTTTTTACTTACCCTGTGGGCCAGAGGAGCAGGATTGCTCCAGGCTTCCCTCCCCTACTGCCCTTGCTACCAAACTCCCTCCCAACTTCTTACCTGAGTGCTGGGGACCATTCCGGTGGATCCCCGGCAATGGCCTACTGCCAGCTAGCGCTTCAAGCTTCATTCATGTGGGAGACTGGCAGGGCCTTTGCAGGTGAGGCCTTGGGGTTAAAATCTCTCAGGCTTCATGCTGCAGTGGGCTGGATGGTTTGTTGTCTGCCTCAGCCCGCTGCCTGCATGACTCATGGATAGGAGTTAAAATTGGGCCTCATATGATGTTTGAGCCCTAGTAGTCAGATTAGGGTTCCCTTGCTTGATCATCAGCTTTGTTAATCAGACTTTGTGCTCAGATTTAGAGACCATGTACAGCAGGCACCTCAAAGCACTGGAGAGGTACCACCAACGCTGCCTCCGCTTTGACAACGCTTGATCAGCTCCGATGGACGGGTCACATCGTCCACATGCCCGATACGAGACTCCCAAAACAAGCGCTCTACTCAGAGCTCCGACATGGCAAGAGAGTCCCAGGTGGGCAGAGGAAACGCTTCAAGGACACCCTCAAAGCCTCCTTGAAAAAGTACAACATCCCCACCGACACCTGGGAATCCCTGACCCAAGACCGCACAAAGTGGAGGAGAAGCATCCGGGAAGGCGCCGAACACCTCGAGTCTCTTCGCCGGGAGCAAGCGGAAGCCAAGCGCAGGCAGCGCAAGGAGCTCACGTCAACCCAAGCACCCCACCCACCCGCCCCTTCAACCACCGTCTGCCCCACCTGTGACAGAGACTGTAGGTCCCGCATTGGACTCATCAGTCACCTGCGAACTCATTTTTACTGTGGAAGCAAGTCATCCTCGGTTCCGAGGGACTGCCTAAGAAGAAGGAGAAGAGTAGTCAGATTGGGGTTCCCTTGCTTGATCATCAGCTTTGTTAATCAGACTTTGTGCTCAGATTTAGAGAATCCAACATTTTGGAAAATAAGCATCAAAATCCATATTTATCTAACCACCCTTTCCTCACATAAGATACATAATATCAGATTAAGGAAAAATAATAAAACTAACTTAAGGTTGAAGCTGTCTGTTGCTGTTCTAATTTTTTGCGATGATGCAGTTTATATTTATTGTAAATGTTATGTTTATTTTTGCCTAACCTTCAAAGGAATTAGCCCTTTGCATCCAGGCAGTCTAGCTGAAGATAAGTGAATGGTCAATCGATAACTCCATATGATCAGTGCAAATTACTTCCCCACTGATGTGTCAGAAGTCACATGGGATCCTTCCTTGAGTAGTTTTTCCTTTTTGCATTGATGACTTAGCCAAGCCTAGCAAACTGGTCCGTTATGAGAAGCCTATGTGTGGGCATGCAAATCAGAATGGGATCTAAATTCAATTTTTCTTGCTGAAAGTTCAGCACATTTGTAACATGCTTTATAATTATGGTGTAAGCTATAAATTCTTATGGCCAGGAATTTATATCATATTTTAGGGATTCCTTAAAGAGAAACTCAAGAGCTGGCATGGTCCTTAAAATGTCATAAACTTCTGCTTTTGTGTATGATGGTTAAAAGCACTCTATATTGCTGCACTGTTCCGGGTCTGTAACACTTGATTTTCTGCTATTGGCATGATTTAGGTCAAAATGGCCATTGATGAGTTTTAGACAGACTCAAACGGCAGTGTGCTGCTTGCATCAATTTTTTGAGATAAAAGTCATTAGCAAAGCTTCAAGTGCAGATTTGGACAAGTGATGGGAGCAGAAAATTGTGTTTAAGTGAAATTTAGAGAGATGAAGACAATTTAAAGGGAGTGTCACAATAGGGTGACAAAAATATTGAAATACCTTTGTAAGTTCTTGTCCAGACTATTGGCAGATACAACTCTCTTTCCATGGGCGTAAAGGCGGTACAACTCACCAAATGGAAATTCGGGTCGTCCGATTTACTTACCCAAGTATTAACATGGTGAGGAGATTTCTTCTGCGTCTTACATGCACCAAAATGATTAAACCTACTTATAAAGAGTGGGTTCATGATTTTGTTACGTGTAGTGCAGAGAAAACCGTCCCACAGGCTTATCCCTGTCTGGGATAGACCTTTGTCTTTTCTACCAGGAGAATAAGCATAGGCAGAATGTAAAAGGTATCACACACTCATAATGGTGCCTGCCCAATTTTCCTCTCTGCGCTCCACCTAGGCAATACGTAATGCCAAACGTTTCCTACATTACAACAGTGACTACACTTCAAAAGTACTTCATTGACTGTGAAGCGCTTTGCGGTGTCCTGAGGTTGTGAAAGGCGCTATATAAATGCAAGTTTTTCTTTTTCTTACAACTGGTTTCACTCTTGGTTTTGCTTGCCTAAATATTAATATGGCTTTGACTTTAATTATTTGGCTCAACGTAATATTGGGTTTTCACGTATAAGACGTTCAGTTTCTTTCACTCGAGGGATACAGTATTTTTAGGATCCTGGTAGAGACCAATTCTTTCAGTTTTAAGCATATTGTAAAATTTAATATGGAAACACTGCCTTGCTTTTCTTTCATTAAAGGAAACCTTGTGCAGAATCCTGCATCAAGAGCAGCTCATTACCTGTGTAATCTTAATTATACCATACTTGGCTTTGAGGTTCATACAGCAATAAAAATAACAGCGTGCTCAATATTCTTTTAAGTCTGTTTTACTGATGGCATCTATTAAATTATAATGTTTTATTATGATTTTATTGATGTTTTTCAGCCTACATAACTACAGGGTGCAGTATACTGGAACATTTGTTCTGAATAAAAAGCAAATTAATCCTAACAGGCCTGCATTTATGATCATGTCAAGAAATAGAGCCTAACTTGAAGGTTCTGATAATTGCAACACTAGTGTACTGGACTTTCAATAATGAGAGCAGAGTTCAAATCCTTATCTCAACCAATATTTGTGCTCATGTTTTCTGCAGGGTTCTGGTTTGTCAATAATTGTAGGAGTGTAGAAAAACAGGCTGAGGTGGGATCACTTCCTTTATTGCTCAGGTCTTTTAGTTGGTTATTCAGGAAACTGTAATAATGGCAACCAGTGAAATGTTCAAAGCTAGATTCCCTCGCCATCTAGGATTTACTTCTCTCTCTTTCCGTGTACTCTCTCTGCTCTGGTGTTTAGTGCACACCATGGGGCTAGACCTTGCCTTTGTGCAATAGTGTAAAATGGGTGTTAGCGAGTTGGCAGACCGTTTTAGATCTCTCCTGATTTCAATGACTTCAATGGAAATAAAAACCGGGAGAGATGTAAAGTGGGTTGCGCTTTCACCCATTTTATACTGTTGCTCAAAGTCAAGATCTAACGTCATGAATGGTCTAGTTGATAAGGAAAAAATATGTGGTAGTCTCACTTAAAATCAATCCATAGTGGCCAGTCAGAATTTACTTTGCGCCAATGTTGTAATCTTGTGTACCACATGCTTTGTTGTTGTGACTACACTGCTCATGACCAACCAGGAAGGTTCCAGTGACATTGCTGCATTCAGTCGGCATGCATTGGCTATCCTCGATTGATTACTAACAGCTTGCTACTGTCACCTGGTTTAATCTACCCAGTAAAGGAGGATTCGGGGTGCGACTGCTGTTGTGCCCCAACAGTTCTGAGGAACCACAGGTGAGGCTTATCTGTAGCGAGTGTGCGAATATCCATAAAACAGAGCTGAGGCTCCTGCATAAACATCCCAAGCACCCTAGGCTTTAGGGGAATATGGACCGGCCCTGCTGGGTCCCTCATCGGATGGGGAATGCAGATATGGTGTAGCCATTCGTGCACACTGAGGATGAGGGATTTGAGTAAAGGATTTTGCTCAATCAGATCATATCCCCCAAGACATTTGCTTAAACAGTGTGAGTAGCAAGTTCCATACTACCTGGTCAAATGTCTTTTTCACATTCTGGTGAGGATCAGTCTATCTTGGAATTAGGATTTCACCAGTGTTTACAATTGAGAAAAGACATGGGTTTGTGGGATGCGCACAAAATAGATCCTCACCCTTTTTGTGCAATAGAAATATTGTGGTTGATCTGGGGGATTCCGGGAGAGTGTTCACCTTCAGTGGTGTCGGAGCGTCATCAGCAAGAGTGTCATTCTGGGGAGCAGATTTTGCATAAGAACAGTTAAGAAAAAGAAAATACCATATAGTCCATCAAATTTAATCCTCCCCGCCCCCACCCCCACCACCAAGTATCTTCACTCTACCAGCCTAGCAACTAACTGTATGTTGCACTCCCCCAATGCATTATATTACTTGGCAGATTATTTCAAACATTTTCACCCTTTGGGGAACAAAATCTTAACTATCTGTTTTAAATTAATTTTTAACTCATTTAAATTTATGCGAATCTGGCCCTGCTAAGCCTGACTTCTTCTGAAGTCAAATTTTGGGTTAATCTTATCTGTACCATTTAATATATCATTGAGATTCTTCCCTCAATTGACTTTATTAACCTTTCCTCATAGTCTTATCCCTTCTACATCTAGGGATCATTTTTGTTGCTCATCCCAGCACCCGCTCCAATTCATTTGCTTCTCTTCTGTTATGCGGAGGCTAAAACCGATGGCACAACTCCAGATGTGATCTGATCAGTGCATTTTACACCTTACCATGCCATCTATAAACTTGCATTTCACTGTTCTGGTTGTATACCACAACATTCTATTAGACTTATTAATTGCTTTGACAATGGAAGAGACAATACTATTATACAATCATAGAATCATAGAAATTTACAGCACAGAAGGAGGCCATTCGACCCTTTGTGTCTGTGCCGGCCGAAAAAGAGCATCCAGCCTAATCCCACTTTCCAGCTCTTGGCCCGTAGCCTTGTAGGTTACGGCACTTCAAGTGCATATCCAAGTACTTTTTAAATGCGATGAGGATTTCTGCCTCTACCACCCTTTCAGACAGTGAGTACCAGACTCCCACCACTCTCTGGGTGAAAAAAGTTCTCCTCAACTCCCCTACCAATTACTTTAAATCTATGCCCAGTGGTTATTGATCTCTCTGCTAGGGGAAATAGGTCCTTCCTATCTACTCTATCTAGGCCCCTCATAATTTTATACACCTCAATTAAGTCTCCCCTCAGCCTTCTCTTTTCCGAAGAAAACAATCCCAGCCTAGTCAATCTTTCCTTATAGCTAACATTCTCCAGTCCTGGCAACATCCTCGTAAATCTCCTCTGTACCCTCTCTAGCGCAATCACACATATATTCCCTTGCCTTATTAGCCCAAATGCATTAACTCACACTTCACTGGATTGAATTCCATTTGTCATTTTTCTGCCCACCTGACCAGTCCATTGATATCTTCCTGCAGTTTGCAGCTTTCTTCCTCACTATCAACCACACGGCCAATTTTTGTAACATTTGCAAACTTCTTACATTGAAGTCTAAATCATTGATATATACCACAAAAAGCAGGGGACATAGTACTGAGCCCTGTGGAACCCCACTGGAAACAGCCTTCCAGTCACAAAAACACCCATCGACCATTACCCTTTGGTTCCTGTCACTGAGCCAATTTTGGATCCAACTTGCCACTTTCCCTTGGATCCCATGGGCTTTTATTTTTCTGACCAGTCTGCCATGTGGGACCTTGTCAAAAGCCCTGCTAAAAACCATGTAGACGACAGCAAACCCTCATCAACCCTCCTTGTTACTTCCACAAAATATCCAATCAAGTTAGTCAGACACGATCTGCACTTAACAAATCCATGCTGACTATCCTTGATTAATCCGTGCCTTTCGAAATGATGATTAATCCTGTTCCTCAGAATTTTTTCCGACTTATTATTAAATTGGAAAACTATATTTTCCAATTTATTATTACTGCCAAATCCTTTAAAAAGCCTCCATGTGCTAATTCCATTCCATTTACTATATAATTATATTATACAATTTCTGCCAATTGTGTAATAATTTGCATTTGACAGTATTAAATTCCATTTACCAACTGCATGTGCGGTTGATCTAAATCGTCTTGTAACTCGTTAACTATATCCTTTAACACAATTTTTCTCCTTATTTTAGTGTTTTCTGTCAAATTAACAGGGCGTCGGGATCATTCATACAGACTGAAAACAACAAGAGTCCAACCACTGACCCCTATGGGATTTCACTCAATAGCTCCCCACCAAGTCTGACGCTGCTCATTTCACAAGTACACAAGTACATCCCCAGCATCGAAGCTTTGACCACGCTTGATCAGCTCCGATGGACGGGTCACATCGTCCACACGCCCGATACGAGACTCCCAAAACAAGCGCTCTACTCAGAGCTCCGACATGGCAAGAGAGTCCCAGGTGGGCAGAGGAAACGCTTCAAGGACACCCTCAAAGCCTCCTTGAAAAAGTACAACATCCCCACCGACACCTGGGAATCCCTGACCCAAGACCGCACAAAGTGGAGGAGAAGCATCCGGGAAGGCGCCAAACACCTCGAGTCTCTTCGCCGGGAGCAAGCGGAAGCCAAGCGCAAGCAGCGGAAGGAGCGCACGTCAACCCAAGCACCCCACCCACCCGCCCCTTCAACCACCGTCTGCCCCACCTGTGACAGAGACTGTCGGTCCCGCATTGGACTCATCAGTCACCTGAGAACTAATTTTTAATGTGGAAGCAAGTCATCCTCGGTTCCGAGGGACAGCCTAAGAAGAAGACTCTCTATCTCCTGTTATTGAACTAAGTTCATATCCAGTCCCACTGTATTATCCTGGATTCCGTCTAGGCCATGATGTTGGAGTGGGAGAAGCCGCAAGAAAATTTACTTCCATTATCTCTTGCACAAAGTAACACCAGAGTTTGTGTAATCAGCGGATGAGTCCTCTCCTTTTCATGAGATAGAACATCTGGATACTTTGCTTTTTGCTTTTGTCACTTTTTCTTTTAGTTGTCACAGTTCCACCTCATTGATTGTTGTGGGCCATCAACAAACCTTTTGCCCTCACAAAGCCACTTCCTGCATTCTGAGGCTCGGTTAATATTTTGAGTATTTCAGTAACCAAATCTTCTCAGTGAATGGCTTTCCCAGCCTCAAATTTCCCTTTTCCTTTAAAGAATATAATATAAAACCCAGGTTCCCTCAAATAGCTCAGTGGGCTTCAGTAATCTTTTTGCTTTAGTTACCACCAGTGAAAAATAAATTATTAACACATATGTGGGTTGTTTCTGTTTGCTAAACTATTTAATTTTGTACTTTGCATTGTGTAGAATGGTTAATTGACACATAAAAAGCAGAAAGTGGCATTCCAATAACTGTATAATTGGCATGCATTTGACAGTCAATTATCCTTAATGTCTTCATAATAGGATGATTCCTCCACGAATACGTGTGTGTCCTAAGGTGTTTTTACACTGCCAGTTGTTTAGGTCAGATTCCAGTAAATTGGTGTCTGCAAGCAGCCTCTTCACACTTTCAACCATCTTCCATATCTCTACTGCAGAACTGCACACCTACGGGTGCGGGAAGGAGGGAAACCCCACGAGGATTTGCGTGAGGCCTCATTTAAATAATCCAGGACAGTCTCCCTCCCAAACCGACAGGACTGACATCAGGGCCGGTGGGCGGGAGTGGGGAAATCGAGTCGAGAGACTTAGTTAGGACAGTGGGGGCCCAAGGGAACAGTCCTCGGCAGAATGTTAGCACTGGGCAAGGGCAGTGCAGGGAGGCAGGGCCGGGGCTAAGGAGGCCCAAGGACTCCTTGTGGGGCCTGGAGGAGAGCACTCCTACTCCTCCTGGCCCACAAGAGCAGACAGGCGTTTCTGCGGCCGCAGACGTGACTCCAGGATGGTATGTTGCCTCCCTGGTTCCAGGGTCAAGGATGTCACTGAACGGCTGCAGGGCATTCTGAGGGGGGAGGGTGAACATCCAGAGGTCGTGGTCCATATCGGTACCAACGACATAGGTAGGAAGAGGGATGAGGTCCTGCAGGCAGAGTTTAGGGAGCTGGGAAAGAGGTTAAAAAGCAGGACCTCAAAGGTAGTAATCTCCAGATTACTACCAGTGCCACGTGCTAGTGAGTACAGAAATAGGAAGATAGAGCAGATGAATGCGTGGCTGGAGAGATGGTGTAGGAGGAAGGGCTTTAGATTCCTGAGGAATTGGAACCGTTTCTGGGGGAGGTGTGACCTCTACAAGCCAGACAGGTTGCACCTCAACGGGACCAATATCCTCGCGGGAGGGTTTGCTAGTACTGTTGGGGAGGGTTTAAACTAGCTTGGCAGGGGGATGGGAACCTAAGTATAGAGTCAATAGGGAGGGAAAAAAAACTGGAATTGAAAAACAAAAACATAGAAAGTAAATTGGAAGGACAGAGGAATCAAGGGCTAGATAGTAGTCAACAAGGAGGTTTGCCTGTACTAAATGGTATATACTTCAATGCAAGGAGTATAACGATCAAGGCAGATGAGCTGAGGGCACAGGTAGATACTTGGGACTATGATATTATAGCTATTACAGAGACGTGGCTGAAAGAGGGGCAGGTATGGCAGCTCAACATTCCTGGTTACAGGATTTTCAGACAGGATAGAGAGGGAGGTAAAAAGGGATGGGAGGTCGCGGTATTGATTAAAGAAACTATTACAGCTGTGAGGAGGGATGATATGTTGGAGGGATCATCAAACGAGGCCATATGGGTCGAATTGAAAAACAAAACAGGAGCGATCACACTGCTGGGAGTGTACTGCAGATCCCCAAACAGTGAGAGGGAGATAGAAGAACAAATATGTAGACAAATTTCTGAGAAGTGCAAAAGCTATAGGGCAGTAATCGTAGGGGATTTCAACTACCCCAATATTAACTGGGATAAAATTAGTGTGAAGGGTATAGAGGGTGCGGAATTCCTAAAATGCATCCAGGAGAACTTTTTTAGCCAGTATGTAGCAAGCCCAACAAGGGAGGGGGCGGTTCTGGACTTAGTTTTAGGGAATTAAGCTGGGCAGGTAGAAGGCGTATCAGTGGGGGAGCATTTTGGTACTAGTGACCATAATTCTGTTAGATTTAAGGTAGTTATGGAAAAGGACAAGGATAGACCAGGAATAACAATTCTAAATTGGGGAAAAGCAAATTTTGCTAAACTCAGAGGGGATTTAGCCATAGTGGACTGGAAACAGCAACTTGAAGGTAAATCAGTGTCAAAGCAGTGGGAGGCATTCAAGGAGGAGATCCGGAGGGTTCAGACCAAATATGTGCCCTTAAAGAAAAAAGGTGGGACTAACAAATCTAGAGCCCCCTGGATGTCTAGGGACATACAGGGTAGGATAAAGAAAAAAAGGGAGGCGTATGACATACCGAGGGCTAAATACTTCAGAATCTTTAGAGGAGTACAGAAAGTGCAGGGGTGCAATTAAAAAGGATATTAGGAAAGCAAAGAGAGAGCATGAAAAATTCTTGGCAAGTAAAATCAAGGAAAACCCAAAGATGTTTTATAAATATATTAAGAGTAAGAGGATAACTAAAGAAAGGGTAGAGCCTATTAGAGATCATGAGGGTAATCTGTGTGTGGAGACGGGAGACATCGGTAGGGTTCTTAATGAATACTTTGCATCTGTTTTCACAAAGGAGAGGGGTGAAGCAGACATTGTTATCAGGAGGGAGGAGTGTGAAATATTAGATGAAATAAACATAGTGAGAGAGGAAGTATTAAGGGGTTTAGCAACTTTAAAAGTGGATAAATCCCCAGGCCCGGATGAAATGTATCCCAGGCTGTTAAGCGAAGCAAAAGAGGAAATAGCAGAGGCCCTGACCATCACTTTTCAATCCTCTCTGGCTTCAGGTGTGGTGCTGGAGGACTGGAGGACTGCTAATGTGGTACCCTTGTTTAAAAAGGGAGAAAAGGATAGACCGAGTAATTATAGGCCAGTCAGCCTAACCTCGGTGGTGGGAAAATTATTGGAAAGAATTCTGAAGGACAGGATAAATCTTCATTTAGAAAGACACGGATTAATCAAGGATAGTCAGCACGGATTTGTTAAGGGAAGGTCGTGTCTGACAAACTTGATTGAATTTTTTGAGGCGGTAACAAGGAGGGTAGATGAGGGTAGTGCGTTTGATGTAGTGTATATGGACTTTAGCAAGGCTTTTGATAAGGTTCCACATGGCAGACTGATCACGAAGTTAAAAGCCCATGGGATCCAGGGCAAAGTGTCAAGTTGGATTCAAAACTGGCTCGGAGACAGGAAGCAGAGGGTAATGGTTGATGGGTGTTTTTGTGACTGGAAGGCTGTTTCCAGTGGGGTTCTGCAGGGCTCAGTACTAGGTCCCTTGCTTTTTGTGGTATATATCAATGATCTAGACTTGAAAATAGGGGATATGATTAAAAAGTTTGCAGATGATACTAAAATCGGCTGTGTAGTTGATACTGAAGAAGGAAGCTGTAGACTGCAGGAAGATATCAATAAATTGGTCAGGTGGGCAGAACAATGGCAAATGGAATTCAATCCGGAGAAGTGTGAGGTAATGCATTTGGGGAGGGCTAACAAGGAAAGGGAATACACATTAAATGGTAGGACACTGAGTAGTGTAGAGGAACAAAGGGACCTTGGAGTGCATGTCCACAGATCCCTGAAGGTAGCAGGTCAGGTAGATAAGGTGGTTAAGAAGGCATACGGAATGCTTGCCTTTATTAGCCGTGGCATAGAATACAAGAGCAGGGGGGTTATGCTTCAACTGTATAAAACACTAGTTAGGCCTCAGCTAGAGTATTGCTTGCAGTTCTGGTCACCACATTACAGGAAAGATGTGATTGCACTAGAGAGGGTACAGAGGAGATTTACAAGGATGTTGCCGGGAGTAGAGAATCTTAGCTATGAGGAAAGACTGGATAGGCTGGGTCTGTTTTCCTTGGAACAGAGGAGGCTGAGGGGAGACCTTATTGAGGTGTATAAAATTATGAGGGGCATAGATAAAGTGGATAGAAAGGACCTATTTCCTTTAGCAGAGGGGTCAAAAACCAGGGGGCACAGATTTAAAGTAATTGGTGGAAGGTTTAGAGGGGATTTGAAGGGAAATTTCTTCACCCAGAGGGTTGTGGGGGTCTGGAACTCACTGCCTGAAAGGGTGGTAGAGGCAGGAACCCTAACCACATTTAAAAAGTACTTGGATGTGCACTTGGGATGCTTTAACCTGCAGGGCTACGGACCAAGAGCTGGGAAGTGGGATTAGGCTGGATAGCTCTTTGTTGGCCGGCGCAGGCATGATGGGCCGAAATGGCCTCCTTCCGTGCTGTAACTTTCTATGATTCTACAAGAATTTTGTACAAATTAATTTTTCTAAACTTACCTTGGCCTCTCCTGGCCAGTCGCTGCCTCCCGTCAGGGTTGACGCAAAATTTTTCACAAGCTATTGTGCACATGGCTGGTACAAATAATAAGAGGATGCTAGTTTAGACACACGGCAAACTGCATAATAAGGCAAGAGTAGAGGTTCAAGCAATATAATGGAGGGGCACGAGGGTGCATCATCATTTGTGACTCCATCTAATAATTACTGCCATTAGCAATTTCACCTAGACTTGACTTACACAATAACTTGCAGGCAAATCAAAAGCAGGATGTGATTCTGCCTTGATGTTAACTGCAGCACTCGCCTTCTATGCATTGGCTTGTTTTAGGCACCCAACTTCTATACACCTGATTTGTTTTAGTTACTTCCTCAGAATCTTGCAAACATCGGCTAATTTAGCACATGTAGGGGGTAAAATTGGACCTCGTTGCACCTGTCTTCCAAGTGTAAAACTGGAGCAAAGAGGTTCACTTTCGAGGGCTGACCTCCTACACCCAAAGCACTTCGGATGCCATATTGGTTCGGGCGCTGTAGAGTTGCCCCTGGCAGGTGCCTAAAGCAGCCATTATGCTCCTTACATATGTTAATAATGGGTCTAATATCTGTTTTAGGACCCAAACTGGAAATTCCATACCCTGAACACAGCAGGAATCGGGCCTGCTGCGTTCAGGATTACTAGGTGTATATGCAGCCTAACTTATGGTCCTTGCCCTTATAGGGATCTTTGAAGGCCGCCATCAAAAAGGTACGCTCTTAAAAAATATTTACCTGAATGTGGATCTGGGAGGAGCAGGAGTGCTCCTCCCAGCTCCACAATCAAACTGCGGACTGCTGCCAGCCACTGCTTGTCCCCTCCTGATTGCCTCCTCAGTCTCCAACTCACTTGGGATGTGGATGATTTCATTCCCCATCCACTGCCCATCTCCCGCGACTGTTAAGGAACTTCCTGGACCACGAGCGGCACCCACAGCTTGCAGGTACTAATGAGACCCGATTTAGAAATGATCCAATTCACAGGACGTAATGTCATTGCCCCTGCGACAGTCAATTGAATGAATCATTGATCTGTATTCACATTACAGTGGTACCACCAGTGGCAGTCAATTCAAGACATGGACTCTCCCTCTACTGCTGGAGTCAGAATGAGGTCAGCATTAGACATGGCTGATGGCCATTTTTTTTTGACCCTGGTCATCCTGAGGGTTCAGCCGGTATGCAAAGGCTATTAATGCAGTTCACTGGTTGAGGCCTTGTGTGTACCTCCCCAAGGTGTGTGGGGCAGGGCAGTGGTCAGACAACAAAAGGCAAAAACTTGATTTAAACAACTGCACACTTGCTGAGTATTTCCAGCATTTTCTCTTTTTACTTCAGATTTCCAGCATCCGCAGTATTTTGCTTTTGCAGTTGTTATTGCATTGGCTGCGATGCTGCAATGAGGTGGATTCCACAGCACCTGGGAGCCAAGACAAACATTCTTGGAGACCTTCTGCAGTATTTGAAGCAGTTCTGTATAATATTAGTGAAGTGAAGATCTGCCTCCCCATGATCCCTGAGGTGCAAGAACTAACAGGAAAGCAGCCTTGAAATTTGATGCAGCCTGGATTAGCTAGGCATACCACTGCACCAACCTTAGTGTGCAGAGGGGTAACTTAGTGTGGGAGACCCTACTCTATCAACATGGGGGTGAATTTTCACATGATGTGTTGCACTGCCTTTACATCAATGGAAAAAGATTTGGGCCCACTGGTGATCAGGAGAGGTACTTACAGGAGGGCTTCTGCTCATCTACATGCCCATTGGAGTAGTGATTGGTATAAACCCCATGTAAAACAGGTGTAAGTTGCTGGAGTGCATGGAAATGAAAATGCAGCTTTTTAAAAGGCAGTTCAGTCTACACACTTCAACAGTAGACTGGCGGCGGGGGCAACCAGGGAAGAAAGGAGCGGTGCTTGGCTTACTCGCTTAACTCTCAGATAACATCACTGGATGTCTCATCAATCTATTTCTCATACTTCACAAGAATGTCTACAGCAGGACCATTTGGAGAAAGCAGCCAAACAAGGCAGTGGTACAGAGCAACCAGACATCGCATTTTTCTGACCTGGACCTCAAAGCCCTCCTCAAAAAGTTGAATTAAGAAGACACAGAACCACCCTTGGGTATCCTTGCCAGTAAACCTACCAGGAAACTCTCTCATGCCTCCTGCAGCAACATCGCTGTCACCCCCCAGAACTGCTGATAAATGATGCAAGAAGTTCAATGACCTTACCAGGGCAGGCAAGGTAATACTCCGGACACTCATCCTTTTCTTCCTTGCCCACCCTGGGCACCAGCACACTCTTCACCCTCTTAAAGCAACATTGGTACAACTTAACCTTCACAATGCACTCTAGTTTAAGAGGGGCTATAACAGAATTTTGCAGTACCGCACAAACAGGTACAACCTTGAAACCCCTTCCTCCATTTAAACAGGCTGATACCCCCACATCACTTACTTCAGCTCTCCTATGCATTTGGCACACACCTCTCGACTGCTAGCTTTCCCCTCACTTGCTCCATATTTTTCCAGGAGAAACTGGTGCACAATGCCTGCCAGAGGCAGGCCACCAGAGGAGGTTTTCCTCACCTAAACCCCTCAAGAAGAAGGCCATAGAACTCATGAGCAGGCACTCTGCTCTTGTTGTGGGAGATAGCAAGGTCAGCAGCAGATTGCCAGCACCAGGTTAGTGACTGAACACCTACACTGTCACCCTAGCATCCCTGTGAGGCACCGCACAGACACAAACCCCTACCCCTTTTTCCCTCCTTAATTCCATGGGGTTAATGCTCACCCATCCTTAGCTTCTACCCTTCCTTCATGCAGATCCACACAGTAACAAGGGCACAGGATGATGATGATGATGAAGAGGAGGAGGAGAAGTAGGAGGAAGAACAGAGACTAAACTACCACTTGATCAATGACGATGATGACAAGGAGGATGATGGTGAAGAGGAAGATGACTGCAGACTGAAGCCCAACCTTGAGTTCCTACATAGACCTCCTGCCCCATGTTCCTCTGCCCCAGTGCCTTCCAATTCACTCCCAGGAACCAACTCTGATAGATTCACCTGGGAGCAATGGATATTAGTGAGGGTGTGGCACCAGGTGATTCACAGAGCACAGGGGAGCCAGAAGAGTGGGTGAGGATATGCTAACTTCTCAGCGGAGGCTGTGCAGTAGACTGCCTATGGCTTTGGAGTTGTGGGACCCAGAATTCATGGGTAATTGTCTGAAACAAAGGATGTTTGAACATCGTAACTACATGCAGACTCTGAGGTCAGCCTCTGAGGATGTGCCAAGTGGCAGGTCTGCACCTAGACCATTCCAACGGCCGAGGACAGCAAAACCGGGTGGATTGAGGCCTTCACCGGTTCAGCGCACTGCAAGCATATTGTGTCTGCTTTGTGCCCATGCGATGGAGGGGAGGGGTTGACGGAGAGAAAAATTGGCCCTATAACCTCTAAAAAAAGCATCATTACAAGAACACCTAATTATTTACTTACTTACTGAAGAGGTGGCACTGCACTCTCCCTTGGCCTGTTATAACAAACCCAGCTAAAAGACATACCATTTTCTCTGTCTAACCGTGAGCAAGGCCATGGGAGTTTCGCCAGTTAATGTAGAAGTTACCTGCAACAAAAGTGAAATCAAGCTGTTTTTTTCTCTTAGCAACAGTAAAATAAATCTGTTCAAATAATTAGGTGCAATTCGTACTCTGCAGAAGCAAGCTGGCGTACCTGTGTGGTACGTTGCAGCATCGGGTGGCAGGGTGTGAATTTAAGATCATAATTGTTTAAAATTTGAGTTCCCAATCTTGGCCTGGAAAAGGCTACAGAATTCCACACAGGAAGGGAGGAAAATCAAACTGAAGATCTCACGGCCTATTCTTGCATACCTCCTAGTGGACAGTTGTAGAGAAGAACTGGCATAGATCGCGGGCAAATTAGATGCCTGCTCTGTAGCCTGTTGAGTAGAATGGAAAAACCAAAATGAAAGGTAAAAACAATTATTAAAAAAAAAGGTTGTGGAGATAAAAGGGGGAATTTTAAGAAGAGCTTCAAAGAGTTAAAAACATCAAAAGGTGTGGCATAGTGGAAACTGGCAAAACACGGTGTGACTAATTATGGGATTCTCTGGGCACTTAACCATGTCTGCCTTGTTGCAAAAAGGAAACTCTGGCAGTAATTGTGAGACTTGTGTTTCTTCCTGTGGTTTAACCACCAAGTCTTCAGAGAAGTTCAACTAATTCCTGAGGCTCTTCCCCAGTCAAAGCTCAATTACACCGGAGCAGGCTGGCTACTTGGCTGGGCATCAGACCTTAGCTGAAACCTGAAGCTACCATTAAACCATAGGAGCTCCACTGCACCTCCTTAAATGCTTCTTGATGTTAAACGAGAACATTTCCTGGGCCAGAATCAACACCTTTTTAATGGAAAGTATGCAACAGCCGACACTACCTGTACACACCACAGTGGGAGCTCTCTCTATGGACAAAGGATGCCACATTAACACGTCTATTCTAATCAGCACAACTTTAAATAATTAAGCATCAAATGCTTTGATGTAAATAGTTAGTGAAAACAACAGTAAATGTGCCCTGTGGACTAAATCATAAAGTTAATTACTGTCAGATGTAGTTTCTCTGGTATTTCAAATAATAATTCTTCATTAAGGAAATAAAAAATCTTGTTAAAATAGTAAAAATGTTATTATCATAGACTCCAAATCAGAATAATTGTTAAAAAGACTTCATTCCTCTTATATATTGCTTTTATAATCAAGTGAGGTTTCAAGAATGGGGTCAGAGCGGTATGATTTTCCAGATGACAGGTGAAAAGACTTTTTGAGGAAGTTTTAGACACTTTTGGTGGAAGAAATTCATTCTGGATTGTCTGCTCACAGAAACACTGAAATGTTGACTCGTTTAAAAAATATCAGACATTCAATCAGTGTTAATTTAAAATGACTCAAATTTACTGCCTTAACTATCAAAACCAAGCCACTTGAGTAACCCAAATAACTTTCCTCCACCCAGCATTGGCAGTAAACAGAGGAAATGAAGAAAAACGGTGACTGGTTCACTACTGTCCTTTAGGGAAGGAAATCTGCCGTCTTTACCCGGTCTGGCCTATATGTGACTCCAGACCCACAGCAATATGGTTGACTCTTAACTGCCCTCTGAAATGACCTAAGAAGTCACTCAGTTGTAACAAACCACTACAGAAAACAATAATGAAAATAAAACCGGACGGACCACCCGACATCGACCTCGGCACCGGCTTCGGACATGACAGCGGCACACCCAGCCCAGTCGACCCTGCAAAGTCCTCCTCACCAACATCTGGAGACTAGTGTCAAAATTAGGATAGCTGTTACACAGACTAGTCAAGCAACAGCCTGATATAGTTATACTCACAAAATCATACCTTTCAGCCAATGTCCCAGACCCCTCCCTCACCATCCCTGGGTATGTCCTGTCAGGCCCACCAGAGGAAGTGGCACAGTGGTATACAGTTGGGAGGGAGTGGCCCTGGGAGTTCTCAACATTGACTCTGGACCCCACGAGGTCTCGTGGCTTCAGGTCAAGCATGGGCAAGGAGCCCTCCTGCTGATTACCACCTACCGCCCTCCCTCAGCTGATGAATCAGTACTCCTCCATGTTGAACATCACTTGGAAGAAGCACTGAGGGTGGCAAGGGCACAGAATTTATTCTGCGTAGTGACTTCAATGTCCATCACCAAGAGTGGCTTGGTAGCACCCCTACTGACCAAGCTGACCGAGTCCTGAAGGACATAGCTGCATGCTATGAACAGAGCTAAGCGATCCCACAATCAACGGATCAGATCAAAGCTCTGCATATCCCTCACTCTACCATTACTATCAAGCCAGGGGACCAACCCTGGTTCAATAAGGGGTGTAGAAGAGCATGCCAGGAGCAGCACCAGGCGTACCTAAAAATGTGGTGCCAACCTGGGGAAGCTGCAACACAGGACCACATGCATGCTAAAAAGCGGAAGCAGCATGCTATAGACAGGGCTAAGCGATCCCACAATCAACGGATCAGATCAAAGCTCTGCAGTCCTGCCACATCCAGTCATGAATGGTGGTGGACAATTAAACAACTAACGGGAGGAGGTTCCATGAACATCCCCATCCTCAATGATGGCGGAGCCCAGCACACGAGTGCAAAAGACAAGGCTGAAGCGTTTGCAACCATCTTCAGCTGGAAGTGCCGAGTGGATGATTCATATCGGCCTCCTCCTGATGTCCCCACCATCACAGAAGTCAGTCTTCAGCCAATTCGATTCACTCCACGTGATATTAAGAAATGGCTGAGCACATTGGATACAGCAAAGGCTATGGACCCGACAACATCCCGGCTGTCATGCTTAAGACTTGTGCTCCAGAACTAGCTGCGCCTCTAGCCAAGCTGTTCCAGTACAGCTACAACACTAGCATCTACCTGACAATGTGAAAAACTACCCAGGTATGTCCTGTCCACAAAAAGCAGGACAAATCCAATTTGGCCAATTACCACCCCATCAGTCTACTCTCAATCATCAGCAAAGTGATGGAAGGTGTCGTCAACAGTGCTATCAAGCGGCACTTATTCACCAATAACCTGCTCACTGATGCTCAGTTTGTGTTCCGGCACGACCACTCAGCTCCAGACCTCATTACAGCCTTGGTCCAAACATGGACAAAAGAGCTGAATTCCAGAGGTGAGGTGAGAGTGACTGCCCTTTACATCAAGGCAGCATTTGAGCGAATGTGGCATCAAGGAGCCCTAGTAAAACTGAAGTCAATGGGAATCGGGGGAAAACTCTCCACTGGCTGGAGTCATACCTAGCAAAAAGGAGGTGGTTGTGGTGGTTGGAGGGCAATCATCACAGTCCCAGGACATTGCTGCAGGAGTTCCTCAGGGCAGTGTCCTAGGCCCAACCATCTTCAGCTGCTTTATCAATGACCTTCCCTCCAACATAAGGTCAGAAATGGGGATGTTTGCTGATGATTGCACAGTGTGCAGTTCCATTCACAACTCCCCAAATAATGAAGCAGTTCCTGCCCGCATGCAGCAAGACCTGGACAACATTCAGGCTTGGGCTGATAAGTGGCAAGTAACATTTGCGCCACACAAGTGCAAGGAAATGACTATCTCCAACAAGAGAGCGTCTACCCACCGCCCCTTAACATTTAATGGCATTACCATCACCGAATCCCCCACCATCAGTATCCTGGGGGTCACCATTGACCAGAAACATAACTAGACCAGTCACATAAATACTGTGGCTACAAGAGCAGGTCAGAGTCTGGGTATTCTGTGGCGAGTGTCTCACCTCCTGACTCCCCAAAGCCTTTCTACCATCTACAAGGCACAAGTCAGGAGTGTGATGGAATACTCTCCACTTGCCTGGATGAGTGCAGCTCCAACAACATTCAAGAAGCTCAACACCATCCAGGACAAAGCAGCCCGCTTAATCAGCACCCATCCACCACCTTAAACATTCACTCCCTCCACCACTGGCGCACCGTGGCTGCAGTGTGTACCATCTACAAGATGCACTGCAGCAACTCGCCAAGGCTTCTTCGGCAGCACCTCCCAAATACGCGACCTCTACCAACTAGAAGGACAAGGGCAGCAGGCGTATGGGAACAGCATCACCTGCAAGTTCCCCTTCAAATTACACACCATCCTGACTTGGAAATATATCGCTGTTTCTTCATCGTCGCTGGGTCAAAATCCTGGAACTCCCTCCCTAACAGCACTGTGGGAGTACCTTCACCATATGGACTGCAGCGGTTCAAGAAGGCAGCTCACCACCACCTTCTCAAGGGCAATTAGGGATGGGCAATAAATGCTGGCCTTGCCAGCGACGCCACATCCCAGGAATGAATAAAAAAAATGTCAGACTGAAGTCTACCTATGAGTTCCTGCTCAAGCCTCCTACCCCATGTCCCCCTGCCCAACTCTCTAACTCAACCCCTGTGTCAGTTGTTTCTTTATTTCCAGGCACAAGCTGCGGTGCTTTCACCCGGGGGCTATTAGATAGCGTTTAGCGAGGATGTGGCATTGGTTGATTCACAGAGCATGAGGGAGCTGGAGGACTGGGAAATGGGTGACAACGTGCCACCTTCTCAGCAGAGGTTGTGGAGAAAGCAGCCAATGGTTTCAGAGTCAGAACTCAGTACTCGTGGATACCTGAAAAGAAGGATGTTTGAGGAGCATCCTACCTATGTGTTAGCTCTGAGGTCAGTCTCCGAGACTGTGCAGCAACCGACACACGACACTCATGAGGCTGTAGCTCTCCTTTGCGGCAATATTGCGGTAGCTTTATCTTCTTTGCAGGCACCAATGGAGTGTGTTCACTGGAATCTGCAGCAGACCCCCATCTGGAAAGCAGTCAGTCGGTGCCCCCAACCACAATGAAAGCACAAGCTGCTACTCTGGGGGTAACTGGGGAGAGATTACAGATAACAGTTGCCGCAATGCATTCTGCTGGCTCTCGGGGCTTTCAGGACCTGATAGCTGCAATTAGACCAGCCATCCCACTGATTCATGGGGGCACAAATCCAGGGCCCAGTGGAATGAGCACAGCTGGAGTCCACCTGCCTGATAGTGCCGTCACTCAGGACTCTATCACATTCCTCCTGCCAACCCCCCTCAGAGCACCACACCATTAGAACATGTGAGGAGACACCAGGCTGCCCAGGAACAAACTGCAGAGATGCAATCAGCAGCAGCTCCCTGCCACAAGTAAGCTGCAATGAGAGGAGGGCCACCTCACTCGCATGAGCCTTTTAGCACAGGGAGGATCCAACCACCTCTTGCAGTATTGGCCCTCAGATTGGACCTTGGGGAAGAACTAGAATAGTTGAAAGAAATGCACTTGTTGGCGCCCAGTGGATGCACGGTGTTGGGAAATATTCGGTTGGCTTATGTTTACTTTGGACTTCATTGAAATGAAATAAAATGTGCCCTGGTGCTGTGATTTGTTATTCATGGAGTTTAGAGTCATACAGGAAAGGGCACATGTATTTGGTGGTGACTTATTCATTCAGGTGATTATTATTGGCAAGGTCATGTAGAGGCAAAAAGGACTGATATGTTTTCATGTTGTAAGACAGCTAGGAATGACGTTTTACTTGAAACTGGGGGAGAAGGGAGTAAGGCTGTGATATAAAAGGTAGACTGTGTTACACAGAAGAGAAGACTTCTGTGATGAAATGTGCTCTGATGACCCTTGCAGCATTCACTGAGGAATCCTCCGAGTGTAGGTCATCGTGATGCTCTTTCCCATGCAGTTCCGCCTCCAAAGTAGCTAGCTCTGACTCCCCAGCAAAGTCATAGTGCAGCCCTTTTTGTATGGCGAAGTTGTGCAGAGTACAGCAGCTACAACTATACATGAAATGTGATCTGTAGCATACTGCACAACCCCATCTAACCTAGCGAGTCAGCGAAGAGATCAGGGAAGCCCGAATTTCGAAGGATGAATCCATAGTGACAACTTCCAGCATATCTCACATTGATTTGTGGGATCTTGTGAATAGTGTCTCACACAACCTCGACATTCAGAAAGTGGAAGCCCTTCCCGTTGAGGTAGTTGAGGAGGTGGTCAGTTGGAGCTCAAAAAGCAACGTGGATGCCACTGATTGCAGCCTGGGCCTTGGGGAGTCCAGCAAACCTGGAAAACTGAATTGTTCCGACCTTGCTGCTGCCTTGCTGTGACATCAGACGTGTTCAATTCCTCAGCTCTCCTGTAAAGTGAACCAGTCACCTGATGAATGCATGCCCGTATTGTAGCCGGGCTAATATTACAGAGATTGCCTGTGACTGCCTGAAATGAGCCCATACCATAAAGGTTGAGAGTGGTGGTCACCTTGATAGCCACACAGAGAGCAGAGCTGGCAGATGAGCGGGGCTGCAGGACCTCATGTAGTAGGTGACAGCGCTGTCCTACTGCCTCTATGGTGAAGTGCCTTCTTCTTGCACACATCTCCTCAGTAACGGTCTCGTGTAACCTGTGCTTCCTATATATTCGGTGGAGATGCAATAATGTCTGGTGGGGTTCATCCTCCTTAAATGCTGCCTGATTCTCCTTTGCTTCAACCTGTGCTCCTCCTCCTCCTCCTGCATAATAATGGCATTCAAGGGCATGCGCACAGAGAATGCAATAGCTACTCACTGTGAGTAGGGGGTGAAGGGAGTAGCGTGGGGGTGATGGAGAATCTGCCAGTGGTCTGACCTTGACGGAAGCAGTGAGAAGCAAGTACAGCTCTGTAGAAGCAGAATGATAAATGATAGCTGCAAAAAGTATTTCCCAGCTGCAGAATTCATTAATGACTCTCTTCAGATCCTTCAGGCTCAGAGCCCCCGCACTGCCGCCTGTCTCAGCTGACCCTGGCAAGAGCTGCATGCTATAATTTTCAGTCCGAGTTACCCTGAGTGCACTGGGAGCGTAAAAACAGGAGCTGCAGAGCTAACGCCCCTCAATGGGCCAAAAATTCATCCCGCGACGTGAGAGTACGCACTGCGTACTCTCGCGTATTCTCTCTCCAATTGCCGGTTTTCTGCATGCCCTGCGCATGCGCTGAAAACCGGCACTTGGTCTTTTGAAAAGGGGGCGGTTCCTCGGTGCATCGCGTGCGCGCTACAGGCTGCGCGCACGCTGTGCACTTCATGCTTTGGACGCGCAGGTAAGTACGGAAGATTTTAGAAATGGAAAAAGGAGGAGTAAGACCCACTTTTAACAAGGTAAGTAGTGAATTAAGTATTTTTTTGAATTTTTTTTAACAGGTATATCTTTTTTAGAGACTTTAAAGACAGGTAAGTTTATTTTTATAACTTTTTAAAAGATTTTAAATTTTTTCAAAAATTTAATTTTTTATTTAAAATGGTTAATTTATTTAACTATACTTATTTTATTAATGTGATGGGTTTTTTTAAATTTAATTGAGGTTTAGCTGTTATTTTGGGGGGGTGTAAGATTCATAGATTTCACAGCACGTATGTGAAACTTATGAATGGAAGATGGTGTGCTACCATTGGCTCTAACTGAGTCACGTGATCCCACAGCTCGCACGAATTCACTACGCCGGTGGGATACGCAAGCACTGCCCAGCTGATGTCTGGAACATCAAGTTCGTGCGAGCTGGATCTGAAAAAGCACAAGCGGAGTGAGAGATCGCGGGGAAGCCTTACCCCCGCGGGAACAGAGCGAGATCAATTTCTGGGCCATTATCATATATTTAAATGAGGGCATTTGAGATGAGGTGGGGCGATTGTTAGGAAGAGCCAGAAATTCCAAGGGAACTCTGGGGAAGCGATTTAATGGTGGAAGATTGACAAAAAGGGTTCCTGCCCAATTTTTCTGCCACAAAAATTTACTTGCCCTGATTATGCACCAAAAATATGCCAAAAACAGCAAGAAAATTCAGCCCCGACCACTCAGTGATAAATGGCTCCATAGATCATTCTTCCACATCCAACTAGTCAATATGGGAATGACAGCATTGCACACGCCCCTTACACATTGTAAAATCTTTCTTTATGTATAGTGGTAGGAGGGATGGCTATTACAACTACTGGATTATTATTGGCACAGATACTGTGTGTACTGCTGAACTTGTCACCAGTGCAGTGATCACATTCATAGCTGCACTGTTAGATCAATTAATGCAAGTATAAACTGCTGCCTATTTTCATAAGCAACTGGAACTAAATATGTCTCATTTGTACCATTTGTTTTAAATACTGATTATAATTATAGTGAGCAAATCGCCTCACTGCAAATCACCTCACTTTAGTGTTTGGTTTTGAAGGGGAGCACCTGAAGTTTGGAGCATGAAGGAGTAAACTGGAAGAGCATGACTAGAGGATCTCATGGAAGGGGCAAAAATACCAATTGACACCTATACATTTTTATCACCATTACTAAAGATAGAAGGTGCCTTTTGGCAGGTGTAATTTTGATTTTAAGGGTGCAATTATAAGAACATAAGAACATAAGAAATAAGAGCAGGAGTAGGCCATTCGGCCCTTCGAGCCTGCTCCGCCATTCAATGAGATCATGGCTGATCTTCTGCGTCAACTCCATTCACCGGCCCTATCGTCATATCCCTTGATGCCCTTACTAGTCAGAAATCTATCGACTTCTGTTTTGAATATACCCAATGACTGAGCCTCCACAACCCTCTGGGGTAGAGAATTCCAAAGATTCACCACCCTCTGTGTGAAGAAATTTCTTCTCATCTCAGTCCTGAATGGCCGACCCCTTATTCTGAGGCTGTGGCCCCTAGTTCTAGACTCCCCAGCTAAGGGAAACATTCTCCCAGCATCCACCCTATCAAGCCCGGTAATAATTTTGTATGCTTCAATGAGATCCCCTCTCATTCTTCTGAATTCAAGAGAATACAGGCCTAGTTTACTCAATCTCTTCTGATACGACAGTCCCGCCATCCCAGGAATCAATTTCATGAACCTTCGTTGCACTCCCTCTATGGCAAGTATATCTTTCCTTAGGTAAGGAGACCAAAATTGTACACAGTACTCCAGGTGTGGTCTCACCAAGGCCCTATATAATTGGAGTAAGACTTCTTTACTCCTGTACTCAAATCCTCTTGTAATGAAGGCCAGCATACCATTTGCCTTCCTAATGGCTTGCTGCACCGGCACATTCACTTTCAGTGCCTCATGTACAAAGATACCCAGGTCCCTTTAAGCATCTGCATTCCCCAATCTTTCACCATTTAGGAAATACTCCGCCTTTCTGTTTTTTCTACCAAACTGGATAACTTCACATTTATCCACATTATATTCCATCTGCCATGTTCTCGCCCACTCACTGAGCCTGTCGAGATCCCCTTGAAGCCTCTTCACATCCTCTTCACAACTGCCACTGCCACCTAGCTTTGTGTCATCAGCAAATTTGGAAATGTTACATTTAGTCCCCTCATCCAAATCATTGATATAGATTGTGAATAGCTGGAGCCCAAGCAGCGACCCCACTAATCACAGCCTGCCATCCTGAAAAAGACCCGTTTATCCCTATTCTTTGTTTTCTGTCTGTTAACCAATTCTCAATCCGTGCTAGTATATTACCCCCAATTCCATGTGCCCTAACTGTGTTCACCAACCTCTTGTGTGGGACCTTATCGAAGGCCTTCTGATAATCCAAATACACCACATCTACCGGTTCCCCTTTGTCTACTCCACTAGTTACATCCTCAAAGAACTCCAATAGGTTTGTCAGACAGGAGTTCCCTTTCATAAATCCATGTTGACTCTGTCCAATCTTACTATTAGTTTCTAAGTGCCCAGTTATTGCATCCTTTATAATAGATTTCAGCATTTTCCCGACTACTGATGTGAGGCTAACAGGTCTGTAGTTCCCCGTTTTCTCCCTCCCTCCTTTCTTAAATAGCGGAGTTACATTTGCTATCCTGCAATCTGCAGGAACCGTTCCAGAATCTATAGAATTTTGGAAGATGACAACCAATGCGTCCACTATCCCAATGGCCACCTCTTTCAAAACCCTAGGACATAGGTCATCCGGTCCTTGGGATTTATCGACTTTTGGTCCCATTAATTTTGCTAGTACTGTTTTTTTACTAATAATAATTTCTTTAAGTTCCTCATTCTCGCCACACCCTTGGTTTTCTCGTATTCCTGGGAGGTTTTTTGTGTCTTCCTCCGTGAAGACAGAAACAAAGTATTTATTTAATTTCCCTGCCATTTTCTCATTCCCCATTATAAATTCTCCCGTCTCTGACTGTAAAGGACCTACATTTATCTTCGCCAGTCTTTTCCTTTTCACATACCTATAGAAGCTTTTACAATCCGTTTTTATATTTTTCGCTAGTTTGTACTCATATTCCATTTTCCCTTTCTTTATCAATTTCTTGGTCCCCCTTTGCTGATTTCTAAAAAGATCCCAATCCTCAGGCTGACCGCTTTTTCTGGCAACTTTATAAGCTTCCTCCTTTGACTTAATACTAGCTTTAATTTCTTTTGTTAGCCATGGTTGGATCACTTTTCCGTTTGGGTTTTTATGCCCTCGAGGAATATATGTTTGTTGCAAATTATGCATTATTTCCTTGAATGTTAGCCACTGTATGTCCATCTTCATACCTTTTAGTGTAGTCTCCCAATCTACCATGGCCAACTTGTCCCTCATACCCTTGTAGTTTCCTCTGTTTAGATTGAAGATCTTAGTTTCAGATTGGACTACATCACTCTCAAACTTAATATAAAATTATATCATATTATGGTCACTTGTCCCTAAAGGCCCCTTTATCATAAGATTATTGATTAGCTCTTTCTCGTTACACAGTACCAGATCCAGAATAGCCTGTTCCCTGGTTGGTTCCTCCACATACTGATCCAGGAAACCATCTCGCATGCATTCCAAGAATTCGTCCTCCACACCATTAGTGGTAATTTGATTTGCCCAGTCAATATGTAGATTAAAGTCCCCCATGATTACTGTATTGCCCTTGTTACATGCACTTCTAATCTCTTGATTGATACTGTGCCCTACATTACCACTACTGTTTGGTGGCCTATACACAACTCCCACCAATGTTTTCCGCCCTTTGCTGTTTCTTAGCTCCACCCAAACTAATTCCAGTTCTATATCACGATATATAAAATAAGGGGTCGCCCATTTAAGACAGAGATGAGGAGAAATTTTTTCTCACAGAGGGTCGTGAGTCTTTGGAACTCTCTTCCTCAGAGGGCGGTGGAAGCAGAGTCTTTGAGTATCTTTAAGGCAGAGGTAGATAGATTCTTGATAAGCCAGGGAGTGAAAGGTTATCGGGGGTAGGTGGGAATGTGGAGTATTCAGATCAGCCAGGCTCGAGGGGCTGAGTGGCCTACACCTGCTCCTAATTTGTATGTTCGTATGTAATTATACCGAGACCACTGCCAGGAGTTTGCACCCAGTGCGGTATAACTCCAACCTAAATCAGCTCACAAATTGATTAATTGTGGAACTGTAAAATAAAATTGTCAGAAAGTAAGTTCCTTTAAAAGACAAAAATAAAGATTGAATTTTGAAACTTGAATTTCTGAGTTGGGTCCAGTTTGTTTTTATAAAAGAAAGAAAGACTTGCATTTATATAGCACCTTTCACGACCACCGGACGTCTCAAAGCGCTTTACAGCCAATGAAGTACTTTTGAAGTGGAGTCACTGTTGTAATGTAGGAAACGTGGCAGCCAATTTGCGCACAGCAAGCTCCCACAAACAGCATTGTGATAATGACCAGATAATTTGTTTTTGTTATATTGGTTGAGGGATAACTATTGGCCCAGGACACCGGGGATAACTCCTCTGCTCTTCTTCGAAATAGTGCCATGGGATCTTTTACGTCCACATGAGAGAGGAGACGGGGCCTCGGTTTAACATCTCATCTGAAAGACGGCACCTCCGACAGCGCAGCACTCCCTCAGCACTGCGCTGGAGTGTCAATATGCCAAAATAAATCATTTTAAACCTTGAGGATGCTGATCTAAATGTTTCGTTTGTCAAGCAAAAGCTTAAAGATTATCCGAATTACATATTGAAACTCTTACCTTTCAGTGGTCCCTAGCTGTGGCATTGAGAATTCCACAGTGAGACAAGGACGCACGCTGACTGTTTCAGTGTAGAGTAAAAAGCCTGGCACTGCATATGAACAGAATGGGGATAACCATGCATATTGAGGCAATTTTCTTAAATTATTCTGAAGCAGTCCTGGTCAAGCAAATTAGAAAATATCTTTTTGCAATTGTGTTTGGTCTGTTTGGATTGCTTATTTTTTTAATTTGCTTCGTTAACCTAAGGTTAATTAGGTTAAATCTTTAGATTTAGCTTAACGCCCACACTATTTTTTTCACTTGCACAATAATGGGTTTGCTCCACTGGGTAATGCATAAAGATACACCTGATTAGATTGGACGGTAAATCTCAGTACCACTCTACTCATCATGAAGCACTCATTTGTAATGCAAGTTGAAAATTGCAGCTGTAAATATATTGGGCTGCATTTCGCGACCCCCCACGGGTGCGTACGAGGTGCGTACACGCCCGTAGGGGCCGCGCAAGTGCCGGTTTCAGGCAAGCGAAGCACATGCGCTGAAACCCGGCACTTGCGATCTGTCAAGAATCCTCTTGACAGATCATCCGCATGCCCAAAAAAGTGCCTCTGCGGGTGGCGAGTTGGGCTTTTTGCATAACTTCTGCCCGCTGAATACCTGTCAAATTCTTATGCCTGGTAAAAGCAGCCATTAGGCCTGCTTTTACCAGCATAAGAGTTTAAAATAACATAAAAATAAATTTTTTTCAATCATTTAAACATTAAAAACCTGTGCAATAAGGTAAGGTTATTTTTAGCCCTTTTAAAACATTTAAATTTATTTTTCAAAAAATTAAATTTTTGTTTAAAATATTTAATTAAATGGCATTTTAATTAATTTTATGTATGTAATGGTTTTTCTTTATTTATTTCAGTGTGTTGGTGCATTTTTGCAGTCATCCCCATTCATACTTTTGACAGTTCTGTGCATTCAAGACCTCATCAAACCTCTTTCTTTTGCAGAAATGAGATGGTTGTTGCAGTGGAGAATGCAACGGCCATCTGTCATCTCTGCCGCGGAGGTGCGAGACTCTCCGCATACCCATCGACTGAAGCCTGCAGGAAGAAACAAAGATAAGTACACTTTTTCTAACACTTTCCACTTACCTCAGATACTCACCTCTCCACACTTGTACCCATCACTTACCTTCACAGCACACTTTTGCACCCCTCCGACCCCCGCAGACCCAGTACTCGCCTCGCTGACCTGGCGGGTTTCGGAGCCTTCGGGAAGCCTGCACTTGTGAGGGCAAAAAGGGGATAATCCTATTTTCTGCCTGTTAACTACATGTTAACAGGCAGTTAATTGGTTTTAATCCCTTCTCGCCTCCAAGGAGACGGAACCCGGCATGGGACGGCTACCCACCTCCTGGCAAGATGGCATGGAGGCGGGTTGGGGGCGGGATGGGTACCCGCCCCCAATTCTGCCATTTTCCCGGCAGTCCCGCCTCCATACCCGCCTCCCCAGGGCTGGCAAAATCGCCCTCAAAGAAACATAGAAACATAGAAACATAGAAGATAGGAGCAGGAGTAGGCCATTTGGCCCCTCGAGCCTGTTTTGCCATTTAATGAGATCATGGCTGATCATCCAAATTCAGTACCCTGTCCCTGCTTTCTCCCCATATCCCTTGATGCCTTTAGCCTTAAGAAATATATCTAACTCCTTCTTGAATATATTTAATGAATTGGCCTCAACTGCCTTCTGTGGTAGCGAACTCCACAGGTTCACCACTCTCTGGGTGAAGAAATTCCTCCTCATCTCAGTCCTAAATGGCTTACCCCTTATCCTTAGACTGTGACCCCTGGTTCTGGACTCCCCCGCCATCGGGAACATCCTTCCTGCATCTAGTCTATCTAGTCCTGTTAGAATTTTATAAGTTTCAATGAGATCCCCTCTCATTCTTCTAAACTCTAGCGAATATAAGCCTAATCGACCCAATCTCTCCTCATACGACAGTCCTGCCATCCCAGGTATCAGTCTGGTGAATCTTCGCTGCACTCTCTCCATGGCAAGAACATCCTTCCTCAGATAAGGCGACCAAAACTGCACACTATACTCAAGGTGTGGTCTCACCAAGGCCCTGTACAACTGTAGCAAGACATCCTTGCTCCTGTAGTCGAATCCTCTCGCTATGAAGGCCAACATACCATTTGCCTTCTTAACCGCCTGCTGCACCTGCATGCTTACCTTCAGCGACTGGTGCACAAGGACACCCAGGTCTCGTTGCACTTCCCCTTTTCCCAATCTATTGCCGTTCAGATAATAATCTGTCTTCCTGTTTTTGCCACCGAAGTGGATAACCTCGCATTTATCCACATTATACTGCATTTGCCATGCATCTGCCCAATCACCCAACCTGTCCAAATCATACTGGAGTTTCTCTGCATCCTCCTCACAGCACACACAGCACACACACCCACCCAGCTTTGTGTCATCTGCAAACTTGGAGATAGTTCCCTCGTCTAGATCATTAATATATATTGTGAATAGCTGGAGTCCTAGCACCGATCCCTGCGGTACCCCATTAGTCACTGCCTGCCACTCAGAAAAAGACCCGTTTATTCCAACTCTTTGCTTCCTGTCTGCCAACCAGTTCTCTATCCAAGACTGTCCCTTACCCCCAATCCCATGTGCTTTAACTTTGCACGCTAATCTCTTATGCGGGACCTTATCAAAAGCCTTCTGAAAGTCCAAATACACCACATCCACTGGTTCTCCCTTATCTATTCTACCAGTTACATCCTCAAAAAATTCCAGTAGATTAGTCAAGCATGATTTACCTTTTGTAAATCCATGTTGACTTTGTCCGATCCTGTCACTGTTAATCAAAGAGATTAAACATGCTGAGCCCAGGACTTCGCACACTGCATTTTGTCCACCTTTACTAACCAATGTATTCAAAGCTTTTGGTTGTAAAATTGGGACCTTTAGCGCCGGCTGTTAAGGCAGGTTTGGCAGAAAAAATGGTGGCCGCCTCACTTCTGTCCACTTCCGGCACGGAACGCGGCAGCCGCCATTTTGGCCAGATCAGCTGCGCTGCTGTTGCCTGCTCTCGCCACACATATTTAAATGATCCAGATCATGGCGTCAATCAACGTGCAACGCCTGAATTGATGCACGATCTGTGATTTTCAATGTCGCCGCTCTCAATACCGCCCTCTCCAAACCACGCACAGAAGAACGTGCGTTCTGCAGTACAACAGAGATGCTGCCAATGCTTCTTAAAGGGACACATATAACTTTCAGATAAGTTTAGATTTTTGCTGTTGGAATTTTTTTTACATTTTATTGGAGTAGTGGCTTGGTGAAGTTGTTAAAGTGTGCAGGGAGTGCAGGGAGTGCTGCTGGATGTTTGAAAGGCTTTGGCTCGTAAAGGAAGGCCTCTGAGAACACCACTTGCTCCCAGGCCTGGGGGCTCTAGTTGCAGACTGCCCAGTTCTGAAGGTACTTAACTTTTTAGATAAAAACAGAAAATGCTGGAAATACTCAGCAGGTCAGGATGCTGCCTGACCTGCTGAGTATTTCCAGCATTTTCTGTTTTCATTTCAGATTCCAGCATCCGCAGTATTTTGTAATTGTACTTATTTTTTTTATGTGCAGAAGGCAGGCCAGCCTTAAGAGGCGCAGACTGCCTTGAAGAGGAGCAGGCAAGCTTTAAGTAAAGCTAGCCTCGCTCATCCAGCGAGGTGAACTTCAGCCCCCTGCTGATCGCATAGCCTGTCAGCAGCACGTTCAGCGCTAGGCTGTGTGCTCCTATCATGGTAATTAGCAGGCCGCACCAAGTTCACGTGCTCCCTGCGCATTTTGAACGGGTGCGGGCATATCTCGCATCGCGGTGCCCGCGCCCTTTTTTTAGCGCTATCGAATTTCACCCCCTATGTGGCTTTAAGGTCACACTGCGCTATCTTTCATTCTTCTCAAAATATTAACAATGGGAAACAAAGTGAGGAACGGGTTCTGGAAAAAAAAGGTTTTGCACAGAAGCAGATTCATTTGCTCGTACAACTCAGTGTAAATATTCTAACGGGTGTCCAGTCAATGGCATTTTTCCAAATATGTGTTTACCAATTATAAACCCTGTCTTCAACAGGTACGATTTGTACAATGTGGCAAAAGTTAGAACAAATTACAATTATTTTTAAAACCAGCATTGTTTTATAAATGGTAGAACATCCTGGTGACAGAGTGATTCAAATAGTATGGTATCTAGCTACCTACTTACCAGAAAGTTATTGGCTCGTAATTTCCGACCCCCACGAGTGTGCACGAGCTGTGTACACACCCGTAGGGACCTCGCAAGTGCTGGTGTCAGGCATGCCAAGCGCATGCGCTGAAAACCGGCACTTCCGATCTGTCAAGAATGCTCTTGACAGATCCTGTGCCTGCCCTGGAGAAGGGCCTCTGCGGGTGGAGAGTTCCGCTTTCTGCAGAACCTCCGCCCGCTGAAAACCCTTAAAAATCTTACGCCTGGTAAAAGCAGGCGTAAGGCCTGCTTTTACCAGCATAAGAGTTTAAAAAAGTAAAAAAATATTTTTTTTTCACTCATATATTATTTAAAAATACTTTTAAAAAAGGTAAGTTTATTTTTAGCCCCGTAAAAAACTTAAATTTCTTTTTCAAAAAGTTACATTTTTGTTTAAAATATTTAATTTAATGTAATTTTAACTAATTTTAAAAACGTGATTTAAAAAAAAATGTATTTAATGTTTTGATCCCCATTCATACTTTTGACGGGTCTAAGCTGAGAGACCTGTCAAAAGTATGAAGGGGGATTCCCTTCTTTTATTGGTTCCCCATGGCCCACGTGATCCCAGGGACGCATGCGAACCGCCTGCGCTCCTGGGATACCTGGGCCCTGCGCGTTTTGTCGTGGAGAAGCCCAGGAGCGGAAATGGCCGGACCTCCGGAGCCCTCAGGTAAATTCAAGTCTCCAAAATGCTTACAATTCAACTTGCTTCACTCACCTTTTTAATAAATCTGTTGGACTATAACCTGGTGTTGTGCGACTTCTCATTTTTGTCCACCCCAGTCCAACACCGGCATCTCCGCATCATGACCTTTTTGATGGTAGTGGGGAGTTGTTCATTCTCAGCAGAGTATTTGATGAAGTATAACATGCAGGTCAAAAAACAACTGACCCAGTTGGCATGCATGGTAACTCAGCATCATGTTTAAAAGGACCACCCAAAAAGACTGAAAAATCTATACATAAGAGTTTCTGTATGCCTGCTATGAAGTTCTCTCTCTCTCTATAGAGTCATACCTCACTTACCAAAGTCCAAAGAGTTTAGGAACAGATTGCCAAGTGCCAACATTTCAGGAGTAATTGCTTGCCTCTCTGGCACAGATATGATCATATATCCAGGTTTCTGTCCAGGACATCAAATTCGAGATATATGAGTGCAGCCTCCAGGTTATATATTGTCGTGGCTGTCACCCAAACCTCAAAGTTTCCTCATCACCAGTACAGCTGACATATGCCTTCAATTGTGGTGAAGGGCCCGTGCAGCGCAATGTACAATGTGCCAGCCTCCTTGATACCCAATCCCAAGTCACATACCAGACTTTCTTATACAAAAGCGGATGCTGGAAATCTGAAATAAAAACAGAAAATGCTGGAAATACTCAGCAGGTCAGGCAGCATCTGTGGAGAGAGAAACAGGGTTAACGTTTCAGGTCAATGTAAAATATAAATTATCCTCAAGACTGTGTAAATGAAGTAATAAGCTTCTTTGGTTTCTGTGATTATCTTCTGCACTCCATTGAAACCCAGCAAAAGGTTTATTTTAAACAAAAATAATAATAATCACTGTTCCCTCTCAGGTGCGTGCGTGCACACTGATCCCTGAGCTCCCGCGCACTTCAATTGAAATTCCGCGCAGGGAGCTGGACAGCAGCTGGGGCGGGGTCCAATACACAACGGCCCCGGGAATCCAGACAGAGTCGTTTGTGAGTCTTGTGACCTCAGAGCCGATCACAATTGCAGCTCTTGAAGTTTTGTGTTCTGAAGGTTGATGGGTTGCTGTGTAACGCCGGGAGGGGTTTAGTTTTTCTCCCTTGAAGTTTGACCTGTCAGCTGGATTGCGAGAGAATCCCCCGCCATTGCCCCGGGAGTTCACAAGGATGTGGAGGGAGGTGGTCCAGTAGGTCTCGTCCAGAAGCCTGGTCCAAAGGACTCACACGCAGTGCCGCAAGAAGATCAACGACCTCACTCGGGTGGTCAGGGTGAGTAGATGCTTGAAATACCTCTACATCCCACCATCTCAACCTCACTCTGTGCACAGACGGTATAAACTGCAAAATCCCCAACACTTAGCCACCAACTATGCCCATCTACTAAAAGTCACATCCACATCTCACACCTTGCAGACATTAACAGCTATTCAATGATGGTAGGCACATCTGCCAAACACATGGCTGCACACTCACTCACACGCTGTCCTTTTTCTTGCAGGCCAAGCTTGCTCATAACAGGAGGGAGCAGCTATGCACAGGAGGAGGTCAGGCAGAGCTGCATCCCCTCACACAGCTGGAGGCGCGAGTGCACAGCATCATCGCAAGCCATGTCGTGGGCGCTGTGGCAGTCGGAGAGGTCGACCCCCTTGGGGACAGCAAAGGTATGTTCTTCACCTCTTTCTCTTCTCTCATACCATTTAGCCCTCACAACACAAGCCCTTCCCACTTTCCATCTAAGTATACTGTCTCCATTCCTTGCTCCCTCCCTGACCCCCCTCCCCTCACGTTAAATCCACTCTTGTGTCTTCCTGCTTTCAGATAGTGAACCACCATCTGACCAGCCTGTCCCTCAGCCTCCCAGTGGCAGCGATGCGGGAGAGGATCAGGAACACCAAGCTGGAGCCTCACTGCCTGCGTCTCCCGAGGGCGACACATCGGACACTGGGGCCACGCGGTAACTGGAGGAATTGGCTCTGATGTGGGTGAAACTCTGGGACCCAGCGGGCTGCAGCAACGCCATAGGGAAAGGTAAGCTTGGGGGCCATCTACCCGGAGGATGAGTGCGCACACAAGTTCTGCTGCTCAGGACTCGGATGAGGACCTTGATATCGTGGCGATGAACACACAGGCGATGAGCATGCATACTGAGCTCATGGGTGCAATGGCAAGGCTGCCTGAGAGCATGGATGCACTGGCTAGGAGCGTGGAGGAGTCCGCCGCCAGCACAGCTGTCATCTGTGCGCAAACCCTCGAGCCCATCCTTGCCTCTTTGCAGAGGATGGTTGACTTATTTATATAGCGCCTTTAACATAGTAAAACATCCCAAGGCTCTTCACAGGAGTATTAAAAGACAAAAAATTTGACACCGAGCCACATAAGGAGAAATTAGGGCAGGTGACCAAAAGCTTGGTCAGATAGGTAGGTTTTAAGGAGCGTCATAAAGGAGGAGAGAGAGGTAGCGAGGCGGAGAGGTTTAGGCAGGGAATTCCAGAGCTTAGGGCCTAGGCAACAGAAGGCACGGCCACCAAAGGTTGAGCGATTATAATCAGGGATGCTCAAGAGGGCAGAATTAGAGGAGCGCAGATATCTCGGGGGGTTGTGGGGCTGAAGGAGATTACAGAGATAGGGAGGGGCAAGGCCATGGAGGGATTTGAAAACAAGGATGAGAATTTTGAAATCGAAGTGTTGCTTAACCAGGAGCCAATGTAGGTCAATGAGCAGAGGGGAGATGGGCGAATGGGACTTGGTGCAAGTTAGGACACGAGCAGCCGAGTTTTGGATGACCTCAAGTTTACGTAGGGTAGAATGTGGGAGGCCAGCCAGGAGTGCGTTAGAATAGTCAAGTCCAGAGGTAACAAAGGCATGGATGAGGGTTTCAGCAGCGGATGAGCTGAGGCAAGGGCGGAGACGGGCGATGTTACGGAGGTGGAAATAGGCGGTCTTAGTTATGCTGCGGATATGTGGTCGGAAGCTCATTTCAGGGTAAAATATGACACCAAGGTTGCGAACAGTGTGGTTCAGCCTCAGACAGATGTTAGTGAGAGGGATGGAGTCAGTGACTAGGGAACGGAGTTTGTGGCGGTGACCGAAAACAATGGCTTCGGTCTTCCCAATATTTAATTGGAGAAAATTTCTGCTCATCCAGAACTGGATGTCAGACAAGCAGTCAGACAATATAGAGAACGTGGATGGGTCGAGAGAAGTGGTAGTGATGTAGAGCATACATGTGGAAACTGACGCTGTGCTTTCGGATGATGTCACCAAGGAGCAACATGTAGATGAGAAATAGGAGCAGGCCAAGGATAGATCCTTGGGGAACACCAGAGGTAACGTTGCAGGAGTGGGAAGAGAAGCTGTTGTAATGGGTGAGGTGGCAGCATCTATTGCAGCACAGGCCGAGGCAACGCAACAGCTTAGTGCTGCAATCGAGTCATTGGTTGGTGCCATCCAATCTCAGACTGCTCTGATGCAGACTCAGATTGAAGCCATGCAAGCGCTGACTGCTGCCATTGTAGCTGGGGCGAACACTGTCTACTGGGGATCTGACGGTGCCACAGCAGGCCAGCAATCTGTGCTCGAGCAGATTGCTCTGGATGCTGTGGTTCTGCCCCGGGGGAGCTGGCAGTGTGTTGGTCGAGCAGGAAGGTGCTGTCCTCTCTCAGGATGACAGCATTCCTACTCCCACCACTGCCACTCCGCCATTGCACTTGCCACAGCCTGTAACCCAGCCAGCCCAGACTGCTGCCGCCCATGCAGAGTTGGTGCAGTCTGCAGCCGGGCCCTCCAGGCCCAGAGCTGGTTGAGGGCGTCCTCAAGGCCATCTGCAACCTCTGGCTCCCAGACTCAGCAGCCTTCCACCAGCCTTGCTGAAGCCACTGGGGCCACATTACGGGGGAGCAGTAGGGTTGGGAGGGGGGAAGTGCGAAGGGGAGGGAGATCATTGAGGAAGGCCCACTAACTAAAAGTTTTAGACCAAATGGGGGGAGTGTTTGTACCAAAGCTGGATCTGTCTGTAAATATATTGTTCACTTTGTTAAGAATTATTTTGATGTGCTAAGAACCAGCTCTGTTTGTTGATAAATTGTTGTGTTTGTTTGTTATTGGTTGTTCAGAATAAGAAAAAATGTTTATTTCAACGTTACAAATTTCCCCATGTTTCTCATTGGAACTTTGGCCAGTCATAGGGGCTGCAGGCTGGCTGTAATGATGTGGTTGTTAAGCCTAAATGCCATCTGCTATCTCATTCATCGGAAGCACTGTGTAATGAGGCGTTCAAGAACAGCCTTTGCAGAAGCAACATTGAGCGCCTCCCTCCCACTTTGTTGCTGTTCCTCCATCTCTTCATTCTCCTCCTCTTCATTCTCCTCCTCCGCCTCCTCCTCCTCTCCCTCTTCCTCCTCATGAGGTGCGTCACCAATCTCTGGTGGCAATGGCTGGGTCCTCAGAATGGCGAGGTTGTGCAGCATGCAGCACACAACTATGAAAACTGATACGATAGCAAAATACTGCAGATGCTGGAAATCCGAAATAACAACAGAAAACGCTGGAAAAACTCAGCAGGCCAGGCAGCATCCGTGGAGAGAGAAAGAGAGTTGACGTTTCAGGTCGATGACCTTTCATCATCCCAGTTCTGATGAAAGGTCATCGACCTGAAACGTCAACTCTCTTTCTCTCTCCACGGATGCTGCCTGGCCTGCTGAGTTTTTCCAGCGTTTTCTGTTGTTATTATGAAAACTGATACTCAGTCAGGGGAGTATTGCAGGGCTCCTCCAGAGTGATCAAGACACCGGAACTGTTGCTTCAAGATGCCGAGCGTCTGTTCAATGAGGTTCCTAGTGGCGCTATGGCTCTCATTGTAGGCGAGCTCAGCAGGAGTGTTGGGGTTACGCAGCGGTGTCATCAGCCAGGTGCAGAGTGGATAACCCTTGTCCCCGAAGAGCAGCCGCAAGCTTGATGCAGTGGTTGGAACAGGTCTGGGACACCAGTCTGGCGCAGGATGAATGAATCGTGGCTGCTGCCAGGATAGCGGGCATTGACGGCGAGGATGCGCTGTCTGTGGTCGCAAACCAACTGCACGTTCAGAGAGTGGAAGCCTTTGAGGTTGCGGAACACCTCTGCATTTTCATGTGGTGCCTGCAATGCCACGTATGTGCAGTCAATGGCGCCCTGAACCATGGGGAAGCCCGCCATCCTTGCGAAGCCACATGCGTGTTCATGCTGTTTGTCTCGGGTCATGGGGAATGAGATGTACTCCCTTCTCCTTCTGTACAGAGCGTCTGTCACCTCCCAGATGCAGCAATGGACAGCGAACTGGGAGATGGTCGCAATATCCTCTGTTGAAGCCTGGAAGGAGCCGCTGGCGTAGAAATTGAGAGTGACTGTGACCTTCACTGCCACCGACAGAGACGTCCTGGTCCTGAGCTGAGGCTGGAGCTCTGGCTGCAGGAGGTGGCAGAGCTCTGTGACCACCTCCTTGCTGAAGCGGAGCCTTCTAAAACACTGCTCCTCTGACAGATGGATATATGAGAACAGCTCCCGGAATACCCTGGGAGGGTAAGGTCTCCTGTGGAGAGCCCTGTTGGCCCTCCTCCCTCTGGCCACATGTTCCACTCTCTCTCTCCACCTCTGCTGCCTCCGACGGTGAAGCTGGAGGACGAGGCCCCGTGCCAGTACAGCCCCCATTAACTCTTGTAAATGTGGTAGTACGAAAGGTAAGAGAAATGGGAGCCTGATAAGTCTTGCTGACGACCAAAACTCCTTCAAGTAGGAAACCGTCAAATCTCTCCAAACGCCTCTCTCCCTCTCTCAACGGGAGTAGGCAGAATTGATTGCTGACAGGAAAAAACAGGAAGCACACGCCTTTAAATAGCGCTCCCCCAGCTCCCAGCCAATGGCAAACCGCCTCCTCTACCTGTCGTTCCTAGCGGCAGGCGCTGAGGCAGGAGGCGAGAATCAATTTCCGGTCCGGGGCGCTACTGGGGCGATGCGTGCCTGATCGTCACGATCTCCGGGCGCAGGAGATCATGGCGGTAGTATTTAGCACCACTGCAAACCGCCAGTTGAATTTTGCGGGCGGCGCTAAAATCGCTGCGCAAGGCGGTAAGTCGTTAGCGACCCGTTAGTGCCCCCGGAGGCGCTAACGGGAGGCGCTAACCGAATTAATTTTTCCCCAACCTTTATTAATGGAAGTGATTGAAGTTGGAAATATGGATATCTGTTTTTGTTCAATTCTTTTTAATACTGTGAACTAAAGAACTACAGCACTTTATATTTGTTGGGTGTCTGGTTGCATTGTGATTAATATTCTAATTACTTATGTGGACGTACAGCACGTCAGTGCCATAGGAAAGCCGCTGCTCCTGCTGCTTGTGCAGCCACTGCTATAGTGGCATGAGGGATGGCCTAATACATTGAAATCTTTAAAATGAATACAAATTGCACAAATAGATAAGCCTTTTTCAGCTCACCTTGGGCTTTTGGATTGTTTGTCGATGTATAACCGTGTAACTGAGTGACGTTTCTGAAGTGTTAATACATTATTATGCTGTTCTTTTATACCCCAGTCATTTCTGACAAGTCATTTTTTATTAAATAGAGTTTGTGCATGACTAACTAAAAGCTTTTAATTAATTCTACCGTAAGCAAATTGCAGAATGGGCATGTAAATGACAAATGAATTTCAATATAGATAAATGTGAAGTGGTGCATTTTGGTAGGAGGAATAAGGCGTTTACCTACTCCTTGGAAAATAAGAGTCTAAATAGAGTAGAGATGCAAAGGGATCTAGGGGTATAGATTCACAAATCATTAAAAATAGCAATGCAGATTAAAAATGCCATAAGAGTGCAAATAAAGCACTGGGGTTCATTTCTAGAAGAATAGAATTCAAAAGCAGAGAAGTTACATTAAACTTGTATCGAACCTTGTCTGATTGTCTCATGATTTGAGATGGTGGGGTGGCAATATGGCATTACTGTATATATGCTTTTAAGTGGTTGCTGTTGCTGTCGTTGTTGTAAAAGTTGTTGTTGTTGTTTTAAAATTTGCTCACAGACGAAAAGGTCGCGCTCAAAGGAGTTCGTGGCCCGCTCAGCACAAAAAACTATTAGAGGGAACATTGCTAATGATGCGATGTAAATAGGCTTAGAGACCATTCTGCGGGGGCTATCCTCTGGTGGAACCTCCGGAGAAACAGCATCAGCAGCCGCCTGGTTCATGGACCTCTCCATGCCCCACCATTGCTGCCACTCCATCATCAGAACCGGTGCATGATCCAAATGTGACACGTGATTATATCCGTCCGTTTTCTCCTGATTTGAAATGCACCATTTCCACACAATGCTCTATCCAGTGATCTGCTCTGACATATGTATGAAGTTTAATGGTAAGAGAAGTTAATAGAAGTGGCGCTCATTAATTTCTGGTTGAAAGTCAAATGCTAGAAAAGTCTGAGCAGGGCTGTAAAATTCCACTTGCCAACAAACGAGAGTTGAGTTACTTTCGAGATTTGTGCACCAGCATGTCTTTATTCATCCATCTCTAATCCTTCCTTTTTGTGCTTTGATGCTGCATCTGACCCTTTCGGCCTGTTGCAAAGTCTTCCTTACCCTAAAAGCCAGGTCCTCATTCACACTCATTTTATTTTATTCTGTTTGATATTCATTTACTCAGCTTGGAAATTCAATAACAGATTTCAGTGAGCGAAAAGTAATTTACTCCAAGTTCACAAAAGCATCTGTTACTATTGTGTTGATAGTTTAGCAATTTGTACTTTGGAGGATTTTTTAATAAATCTCATCCAAGCTCTGTGAAAAATTTAGTTCATCCCCTTTTATAAGTATCAAATTCACCGCTTTACAGTTAATACCAAGCAGATGGCAGGCACAGTGCCCTCTGTAACCATATCTTTTTATTTTCTTGTTATCAGAAATGGGACATGTCAACATATAATATGGAATATAATAAATATTTCTGCAGATGATACGCTGTCTTCATATTAGTCTGTTTGCCTGTCCAAGGAATTATTAATCAGTCATCTTTAAATATTTTTCTTTCAAGCAGCGGTGTCCACATGTGGCTGTGAGCCTGGCAATCCAGCCAATGAGGACCAGGGAGGTCAGTTCCAATTGCACTTCAATTTCTTGCCTGCTGGCTTGTCTTGTTTGAGTTTTGTGAGCCTGTAGATTTGTGAAAGGCTGTTCTTAATGCTGTTGCCACATTGGTAGATAAATGCTGAATCAGGACACCAAGATTTATTCTTATCAGGAACTTGAGATAGGGCGGGAAAGTGGAGTTGATGTAGAAGTTCAGCCATGATCTTATTGAATGGCAGAGCAGGATCGAGGGGCCATATGGCCTACTCCTGCTCCTATTTCTTATGTTCTTATATGCAAATTAATGGGAACATTAATTTAAACTTTGTAGGCTAGATTTTCTGCTTTTGTGGATTTGAGGCGCATCTTTGGTGACGCCGAACATCCAGCCCCTCAAAGATGCACCCTTGACCCCGGCTGGTCTTTCACATTGAGGTCACTAATATACTGTCGGCAGACTCCCCCGGCCTCCCCTTGGAAGACTGGCTGGAATGGGGATAGAGCTTAGCAACATCTAAACTGCTGGTGCCTCAATTATTCTGCAATCTATTGGCCAGGCTTTTAAGCCTGTAAAAAATTCAACCTGCCCCCACCACTCCAAACCCCACACCCCCCCCCCCCCCCCCGACCCCTGATGCCATTGCAATGTTGGACATTAGGGGTCAACAGGTAGGTCCCTGGCGACCCGCGTTGCTGCTGCACAAATGATGGCAAATACATCGGAGACGTATTTGCCTCATTTGCATCTGCTTACAATACACCTGCTGTATGTTGGTGGGCAGCAGGCTGTGCCTATGGGAAATCAGTGGCACGTGACAATGGCTGCAGATGGGACAAACATTTCATCAGAAAATTGAAGTGCATATAACATTTCTGATATGCACTATCTACCAGTGGTTGAGGCCCCTTGATGGAAGCATGAAATTCAAAAAAATACCTTTATTCTGATGACATTACTTTAACACAGAGAATGGCCGAGCAATATATTATTACCTTAGCAACAGTATTATTGTGATCTGGCACTAGTTCAGATTGTTCTCACTTTTCCATTAAGATTAATCCATTTATTATTGTTGTACAGAGCTGTAGTCAGGATTGCATGCTTTGGCTCAGCTGAATACAATGGTATTGTTATATTGTCCAAAAACCTGAACCAACTGACTCCAATATTTATCAACAGAAGCTTTACTTATATTGACACACTCATATGGCAGTAGTGTGAAATGAGAGTAGGAGGAACAATTAGGAAGTAGTGGTCACAACATTATTAGGTTCAGAAGCAAAATACTGCGGATGCTGGAAATCTGAAGTCAAAACAGAAAATGCTGGAAATACTCAGCAGGTCAGGCAGCATCTGTGGAGAGAGAAACAGAGTTAACGTTTATGGTCGATGGGGGAACGACTTGTGGCCGCCACCAGAGTTGCTGGTGTCACGGGTTAACGGCCGCTGAAAGTGGACGCAGCGCTACCAAAGAAAAGTTCGCGCTGGGGGCTAAAGATTTTTAGCCCAGCGCTAACTTACTGTGTAACGCCCTCCTGGTGGCATTAGTGCAGGCCTGGAAGTCGAAGTTCCCGTCCTGAAGTGGCATTCCTGCTTCTAACAGCGTCTGGGAGCGAGGCTGTGGAGTTCGCAAGGAATTATGGGCAATTAAAAGGGCTATGAATTAAAGGGGCAATGCGTTCAGAATGGCCTTTTAAAAAAAATTAACTTTAAAAAGGACTCCCAAATGGGAGTCTTCAGCACTTAAAGGTGAATTCCTTCTGAACCTCAAAAAATGGGAGAAGTGCTTCAGCACTAACACAAATGGCTCAGCAAGCCAGGGAAGGGGCACCCAGGGTATCGCACGCAGAACTCCATCTTTGTGCAGGGGGTCAACACTGCAAGAGAGGTCCTCTACCCACAGGGGCCAGGAGACCCTCCAGAAAGAATGATGTGGGACCACATCACTGAGACTGTCACTGCCAGCAGTGTCGTCCCCACCACCTGGCTCCAGTGCCCAAAGAAGCTTCATGACCTCAGACCACTGGTCAAGGTCACTGAATGATCGTCAAAAGTCGTCTCCTACAAACTGCATCACTAGCCTCACACACTGCTCAATGTACGACTCCCCCGTACAACACGAATCTCTCACCTACCAACAATCTGTACCAATCACGAGGCACATCTTCCATTCCTAGCCTCACCTCACCCCCTTAGAGGAGACGGTGCAGGCCATTCTTCGCAGGGGCATGGCTGAGTCATTGGCCAGCGGTGGGGCTGAAAGGATACAAGATGCTGGTATCCCCATACGTTATCCTCCTTCTCGCATGCACCTCTTCCTTTCCTGCCCTCCCCTCACCACAACCCTACCCTTGTGCCTTCCTCATTTCACACACCCAAGAAATGCAGCCTGCCCAGCCAGTGGTTGACCAAGAAGAGGGATAGGAGAGTGAAGAAGAAGAAGAAGAAGAAGAAGAAGAAGAAGAAGAAGAAGAAACACCATCACTTGATTTGACACTCCCAGCCACCAGCTCCTCAAGGTCGACCAACAAGGCCATTTGCAGTGTCCCCCACTGAAAGGCAGCAGCCTTCTACCAGCCATGCTGAAGCCACTGTGGTAGCACTGCGTGACATCAGTAGGATAGGCAAAGACACACACAAGACTGCATCACTAGGAGAATGCATAAAGATGATGAGTTGATTTCTTAATGTCATATTGGGTGGATAGATGTATAAAGTTGGATTGGAAAGTTTGCTTGGTGGTGTCTTTTATTTCAGCATTGTGGCCAAGAGGACACTGTGCTGGTCAGTAATAGAGGGAGGTAAGGTGTGGGACTAATGTTGAAAGGGGAATTGGGGTTGTGGTCACTGGTACCGCAGGCGGATGATTCCATCCTGGATATCCCGGCCAGAAAAGAGCTGCCTGGGTTGCATCCTTCCTTCTGCTTCCTCCTCTTCTGTTTCTTCCTCTTCTGTTTCTTCCTCTTCTGTGTCATCCTCTTCCCTCTGCGAACGAATGCTGTAAATCTGAAATGACAGCAGAAATGTCAGGCAGCATCTCGACCTGAGATGTGAACTCTGTTTCTCTCTCCACGGAAGTTGCCTCACCTGCTGAGTATTTGCAGCATAAAGGAGGCATTCCTTTACCATCCGAGGCCTTGCAAGCATCCAGCAGCACGCCCTACACACTTAAAAAAACTTTTAACATCTATTGCAGCAAGCCAATACTTCAGTAAAATCAAAAAACCCAGTCCAAAAGCTTAAATGCAAACTTACCTGAAAGATGTGTGTGTCTCCCTTTAAGAGGTGCTGACAGCGCCTCTGTGAGTCTGCTTGCACGCTGGGTTTACCTGGCGTTCTTAGGACGCAACTCAGCGCTAGGGTCGAAAGAGCAACGGCCACCTATTTTCGTCATTTTTTGCCCAAATTTTTAGCCCGATGACTTTTCATCAGAAAGGTCTGACGAAAGGTCATCGACCTGAAACGTTGGCCGGAATTTTCCCGTTGCCGAGCGTGCGGGTCTGGGGGCGGGTCGGCAGTAAAAATCCTGGAAATAGCGAGCGCATCGGGAACCCGCCATCATACCGCCGCCTCGCGCATTTAACTCGCGCGGCTTTGAAGGCCCGACATGGACCCGATCGGCAGACGCGGGCAACCTCATTAAAATCATTAAGTGCTTGTTGAGAGACCCTTAAGAGTGATTTTAACGCCAGCTTTGAGTTTACCTGCAGGAGCACGGGATTCATGGACCTCAGCTGTGAAGGGGAGGTGGAAGCTTCGTGGCCATTGGCGAGTTCAGTCATTGAGAGCTGGGAAAAGCACATAAATACTCCCACATTACACCTCATTACTGGCCTCATGAAAAGGCTCTTGCTCACTCCATTTTGTCCACAGATTTCGGTGTCTGCAGCTTGCAGGTCATTTATGAAACCTCGGAAGCCACTCTCACCACCTTTACTCACTATCACAACATTGAGGGATTGGCCCTCTGATCTTCACTTTACCTGCCATCTACTACATCAGCATGGGTGCCGCTTATACTGTCCCACCTTGGTCCTCAGAATCGGACCAAGATGAGCCCCAGCACCAACAACACCAGCCACACTAGCAGCAGTAGCAGCAACCACAACAGCAGCCTTCTCCTCAATGACCCGATGCTCCATAGGAGAGAGGGGGTCAGCACAGGGCTACAGCGAGCTGGAGGCGATACCCACAGATGCATCACCCAGGTGACTGATGCCATGTTTCACAAGTCAGCCAATTATATCAACTTTGCCACTGATGAGGCCGGTGTTACTGAGCGGGCGCTCGGCTTTGCGGCTCTGGCTGACTTCCCACAGGTGCAGGGCGTCATCGACTGCACAGATGTGGCCATGAAGGCACCCCTTCATCACCCAGGAGTGTTTGTGAACCGCAAGGGCTTCCACTCCCTCAATGTGCAGCTCGTCTCCAACCATAAAAAGATGATTATGCATGTGTGCGCCAGATTCCCTGGCAGCTGCCATGACTGTTTCATGCTGCACCGGTCCACCCTCCCTCAGCTCTTCACACCTCCAAACAGACTTACTGGCTGGCTGCTTGGAGATGAGCTATCCACTGAAGACGTGGCTCATGACACCCCTGAGGAGGCCAAGTACTGAGGCCGAGGAGCGATAGAATGAGAGCTACATCTCCACCAGATATGTCATAGAGCAAGCAACAGGCATGTTGAAGATGCGCTTCAGATGCCTGGACAGATCTTGAGGAGCCCTTCAGTACGCACCAGCCAGGGTCTCCAGAATCATCATAGTTTGCTGCACGCTGCACAACATAGCACAGCAGCGAGGATTGGAGCTGCAGGAGGAGCAAGGCACACAGCGCACAGCCTCTTCAGAGGAGGAGGATGTGGAGGAACCTGAGATGGCACCAGCAGCGGCGCACATTGTTGCCCGGGAGGCCTGGGATGGCCTCATCATGGCCAGATTTACTTAACTTGCTCCAATGCAGACACATGCCTGCCATATGCTGTGCTAAGTTCCCCCCAACCCCCAACAACACCATAAAGCATTCCTACAATGACCAATCCATTCCTCTCACCCAAAGCCCCAATGCTTGAGGTTAAATAATGTCTCATCATTCATTCCAAGTGACAAAGCCACTTCCAAGGTTTGAGGCAAAAATGGACAAGACCCAAAAGTGGTACAGAGAAAAACATTTATGTGTGTCGTCAAAATAACTGAAACTTAGCACTAACATTTTTTTGATACACTTACGTGCATACCCTTGTGCATCTACTTTTATGTCATTTTTCTTTTACGAGGTGCAACCCCTGTGGCTTCAGCAGAGGTAGTTTCAGGCTGCTCACTTCCCTGCTGCAACTCGTCAGACACTTTTGGCGGACGTCCTCTGGGTTTTGGAGCCTGTGATGGCCCCGCCAAAGTCTGCTCCTCCTGCGTCTGTGCAGGGGCAGACTCGGCCAATGGGATCCGAGGAAGCATGTGGGGCTCTGACTGAGGGGGAGGCAACGGGGGAGAAGTGGGAGCGCTTTGAGAAGAGCCCCGACTTCCATGTCCCCTCTCACCATCATCCCTCTCATGGGCCACCCGCACTTCCCTGCTAGCAAGGAGCTGGCGAGCACCTTGCTGCACAGCAGTGGGGCGATGAAGGCCCAAGTCAACGTTTACATTCCTCCTTGGGAGGAGGTCTATGAGCACCTGCCATCTGTTGTCCACAGCTAGCATGTGCTCCTGTGACTGGCGCATTTGCTGCTCCATGCAGGTGGCCATCCTTTCCATCGTTGCCATCACCTGCAACATGCTGGTGCTCATGTTGGAGATGGACTGCTCCATTCTCTGAACATTTGCAGACATCACGCCTGCAAAAGATGCCAGAGCCTCATGCAATTGGGTTAGAATCCAACCCAATCACACCCTTTCCCAATGCAGTTGCACCCCACTTCGCAATTGTCCCACTTCCCTGTCCACCCTCCTTCCCGGTCACCGCCCTTTCCAATTGTCCCACTACCCGGTCACCCCCCTTCCCGTTCACCCTGCTTCCCGGTCGCACCCCCCCTTTCCAGTTGCCTTCCTTCCCGGTCATCCGCCATCCTGATCGCCCACCCCCCTTTAATCCCTTACCTGAGGGCAGCTTCTGCTGTGGCAGTGGCCTAATCTCCCATTCCGCTTCGTCGACGAGCTGCCCGTTAGTGTCCGCAGCACGCCGACTCCAAGGCCCATTATCGGGTGTGCGTCGGGTCTCGCCATTCAGGCACAGGGACTGATCCCTGCGTTCGCCACGATGGGCGCGCTCGAATTTCGAGGCCGTTATCTGCAGGAGAGGCAGGAAGGAGAGAAAACTGGAAAATAAAAAAAAATTCCACCAACTAACCCTAGCATTCTATCACATTTTAGTTGAGGAGTCAATCAAATTTTATTACAAATAACATTAATATTGTAAAAGGTAAACCTTGAGAAAAGCTAATAGCTACAACTTGCAACTATATGGCTTCGACCATAGACTGATAGTGCTACGGTGTTGAATTGTCAACAGCCATGAGTAAGAATGCTAACCTCAGCTGACATTCATACTTGCCAACCTTTATCAGTTGGATTTATTGCCAGAACCAATTCCACCTGGAATAATTATACTTCCTGTTAGTTGACAATGAAGTGATATTGACAGTGGCCGCAGTGTAACGAAACCTTCCTTGCTATACTGGCTGAAGGTACGATTATGCAAGCAAGAGACAGCATTTAGAGGGCAAGTATAAAGCTTAAATGCAAACAAAATTCTTTTTACATTTGCGTTTTTTATACATCTTCCATACTTTCTGAAGGAAAAATTATTGCTGCATTTAGTATTACCTTTTAAACAAGGTCTCTGTATCAGATGGTAACAAGGTGGGAAACCATACTAACCAGGGCTTGAACAAGATCTTCAAAATAAGCCACAAAGGGAAATGAATGGCAGAATGCCAGCTAATGAACCTGCATATGGATTGCATGTGTTCCCAGCTTCAGGACCTTTATTAGAGGAAAAATGCTCTTGCCAAGTGGCTGAGAGCTCCAGATTGCATACTGTCTTCTGGTATTTAACACTATATTATGCCAGTGCCTTCTTGCAAGCTTCAATACAGGGGATCACCACACTGTGGTAAAACTATCTTTAGAAAATTGATTTGATACTGGTTGTGATGTGAAGAAGCCTTTGATCACAATGCTTCTATACAAACAAGCATTGTTTTTGCAGCCAAAACTGAAACCAGTGGGAGCATAGGCGAACATGCATTCTATAACGCATACACTTATCGCAGCAGCAATCAGTGCTTGTTAACAGGAATCAAAAGAAATTCAAAGACATCAGACTCAAGTCCTGTGGCGCTATATGTGCTAGCTGACAGTCACAACTTTCAGCAGTTTTTTATGTATATAGAAATACGTTTATCTTCACCCTACAGGAGACGGGATCCCGTCTCAATTCACCCCACCCCAGCCGGTTTGGAAAGTACATTTTGGTGAAGCTCACTGCAGCCCAGAATGCTCCGTGTACCCCCGGGAAACTTCCCCCCCCAGAGTATTGTGAACGATTTTCTTTTCTTTTTGTGTGTCACGGTGCCATTTCCCGGCTACGGTGCTCGGGTTCGGCTATCCTACTGTTGCGACAAAACGTTCAACAGCCTCGCCTGAGCTTGAGTTGCTCTTGCTGGCTGATCTGTGATACAGGAGCTGGTCGGAAGTAACCTACCTTTTTGTACGGGAAAAGCGATTAACAGTGAAAAATAGGAAATATTTCTAAAGCTAAACATTGATCTCGAGAGAATTTTGTACTAACCCGGCATATAATGGGAAAAGCTATTATAGGGCGATGAATGTTTGATGGCTTGATTCCTAGGAATGCTACTCTTATCATTTAAATGCTCTCTTTACCGTGCTAGCAGAGTTTCAGTGACTTTAGAAAGAAATCTTTTACACAATCAAATCTTGATAAACGCTAGGCTTCACAGGGTTTCAGATTTGTTCTTTGAAATGGGAAACCAACACTTGTGGGGGGGAATTTTAACCCCTCCCCCCACCCCCCCCCCCACCCACCACGACGGGTGGGAGAGGGTCGGGGGCAATGTTCCCTGTAGGCTGCGCTTTGTTCTGCGTGACCTGTTTCTTTTAATGCGCGGTCCCTTTACATTTCTGGGCATACGCGCGGTGTTTCCAATGTAACAGCCGGTGAGCGGCCTGCACGGGACCTTTCAGAGTACCGCGCGGCCGCACGCGCGCACTCCTTAGCGGGAACATTGGTCGAGGGGGGTTTAAATTTGCAAAAATCTAAAACCTGAACACAGCCTGCTGCGAACGCACCTACTTTGTATTTAACCGCGGCGGGTTTGGGTGTGCGTGAGTAACCCCTTCTGGACAGGCGGGCTAGTGATTTTAATATTTAAATTAGGGAGAATTAATTAGATTTTCACCGCGATTTGAACTTAACGTCTCTTGCACAGGTTTCCCCGACTTCGGGAAAGTCACCATTAAAACTAACTCGAGATTGAGCAACACTTCATGGGGCTAGATAAAGGTCAGGAGTCCCGAGATTAATAAAGGCTCAGCGCTGGCACTTGCTTTCTTAGTTCCCGCTGGGAAACGGTTTGGTGACAGCACTTGTTGTGAGAGACTTATTTGTACAGCTTGCAGGTCTTCACACACAGAACATCAGGATGGGTGGTGCCATGGCTGCTTTAGGTTGGATTTCAGATGAGGAAGGCAGTCAGCATCAGCAGCAGCAAGGGCGTGCTGTGGAGGGAGCTGCAGGTGGACAACAGAGAAGTGGACAAGAGAGAGAGGAGCAACAGAGGGATCGAGTTTGCAGGAGGAACTGCCCACGTAACAGGGTGTAAAGACAGAGGCTCAGCTTCCTTGACCTCTCGGAAGAGCAGTGCTTCCGGAGGCTGAGATTGTCACGTCAGGTGGTTGCAGACATCTGCAGTCTCCTAGACGCAAACCTGCTTCCTGCTGGACCTGGTGCCAGACATTACCAGTGGCTGTGGCAGTCACCACCACCCTTAACTTTCTTGCCTCTGGTTCCTTCCAGGGCGCTACCGGAGACATATCGAGGGCCTCCCAGTCAGCTGCGCATAAATGCATAAGCAGGTGACGGATGGATTGTTTGTCAGGTCTGTTATGTAAGCCTCCCCTGTGATGACAATAGGCTGAATGAGCGAGCACTCGGATTCACATTTCTGGCTGGCTTCCCAGAGGCACAGGGTGCCATCGATTGCACACACATGGTAATCCAAACACATGCCGATCAACCAGGAGTATTTGTCAACTGGAAGGGATTTCATTTCATCAATGTTCAGCTGGTCTGCAAACACAAAAAAAGGATCATGCAGGTCTACGCTAGATTCCCTGGGAGCTGCCGTGATGCTTTCATACTGCATCAGTCCAACA